>CM076570.1:439410920-439621818 GCA_034641835.2 Pinus albicaulis
TCAGAGAACCTTCCATTTCCCTTAATACAGACCGAATTTGGGCAAACCGTTCTTTGAAATAAATTAATTCGGTCCGTTCTTGACAAAATCCATGTTTCGGATTTTCCAGATTCTTCTCCATTTGCCCAGAATGTCCAACGCAAAACTAACACTTCTTATTGTAGTGAATTTCTGAGTTGGAATATTTGATGATGAGCTGGAGATCAAATCTGCAATCTGGAAAATATCTTGGAGACTAAAATGGTGAGTGATGTTACAACAAATTTATTAATAAACCATCATTGATAAAATCATGCATAATCATTAATTTATTAAAAACAAGGAGAAAAAAATATTTATCCATAAGAGCATAAATAATTATAAAATGGAATTATATGATAAACTATGATAAATGACATGATAAAGAAGAGTAGAAATGGATGAAATAGGTGCTAAAAAGTGATAATAATAATGATAAACTAGCAACCCAACAGACACATCAAGAAAAATATCAAAGAAGAAGTTTGCTCAATTTTCTCCATGTTTTCTTCCACACATGTGAATTTGAATATTTTTACACAGACCCAAATATGAAGGAAGAATTGCAGGTTCAATGATTTTCTCGATGGCTGACTTGATAGGTTCAATGATTTTCTCGAGGACTGACTTGGTGACGTAAAGGAGGTCATTTGTCTTGGTCCTAGGTCCTGGAGTGTCTCGATTTTATTTTTTGGAAGAAGAGTTTGATTGAATTTTCCCCTTCATAGGGGTTTTTCCCTGGCCGAGTGCCTATCTTACGTGTCTTTGTGGTCTTCTTGTTTGGAATTTGTCTTGATGATGAAAATAATATAATAACAATAATAATAAAAAAATATAATAATCACAAGAACTTGTTAAAGTATAAGAGAAATTTTACAAAATATCTTAGTCTATATGTTTCCCTAGTTTTCTTAATAATCCATAGACTGGGGACAACATATCCGAAGAAATTATTGGACAATAAATCTCTTATGCAGATATAATATGTAGAGGGGTCCTACAATTCCATTTGAGAATGTCGACACCATCCATGAACAATATTCTTACATGATAAAAGTGATCGATATATTCATCCCATGTCTCCACCATAGTTTCAATTAATCCCAATTATTTGTATCTAATCTAGATAGGATATAGACCCATCAGTGCATTAATAGACCACATCTGGTTAAGGTAGATGGTACCTAAATCATGTAACTATTGAATGATCTTCATGTGAAATATGTGTTTTCCTTGAAACTTATGAATTAGATCCAAAGCAGTATCCACATCTACACCTGAACTAATGTCCCACCAAATATTTCCAATAAACGATTTATTTATTTTCCTGAAGCCATTCCAAATGTATGAGCGGTTTTTTATGGACCCATCACATTTTTTGATCCAATCCTGTAGAGTCTATCCCTTTAAATATTTTTCTGAAATGATTTTCTGCCATAAACCAAATCCAAAAATAGCTCATCGGAAGCTCTTTATATTTAGTTCCCATCAAAATATCTCTAAGTATTTAAACCCCCAACCTCCCTCTTCTTTCCACTGAGAGAGAACCTCCAATCAGACCAAATGAATCTTGTCTTACCACAAGCACTAGACCATAGAAAATGTGAGATAAGGGAGTTGAATTTTTTTATGACATGCTTGGGGAGAAAATACAAGTGCATCTAGTATACAAAGATGCTTTGTAAAACCAATTGTGCAAGTGTCAATATTTCATTGATTCAAAACCATTTATGCACCCATGACATGAATAACTTCATGCTTCTTTACTAACCACTACTAATCCATAATTTTATAGCGATTTGGTTTCAAATTAAAAGTGAGGTATTTGAAACTGCTATCCAGGTCCAAACAATCAACACAAATTGTGGATGCAATCTCATATATATTTCCATGGTTGTCTGAGGTATGTATGAGAAGGGAATTATTTTTATTCATGTACAATCCTGAAGCATCCCCGAAATCTGATATGATATAAATATTTTTTCCCCATTAAGCCAACGTAATTTGTCCAAATAGTAGATCATCATCTAAAAATATGAGATGGGAAACAAAGGTATTCATTGTGGACATTATAACTAAAAATATACCCCTGTGTATGGCCTTCGATATTATTTTGATCAAGCCATTAATAACTAGAAGGAGTCATAATGGTGATAGGGAGCACCCCTGTCTCAACCCCCAAGAAGCTTTGAAAAATAGGGGATGACACAACATTTATCAACACACCATAATTAACTGAATATACACATGGAATAATCCATTCCACAACCCCAACTGAGAGGTAAAAATTATGCATGATCATTTTGTGATATGCTCAATTAGCACACTCAAAATATTTGTGTAAGTCTAGATTTAATATTAATGTCTCCTTCCTTCATTCCTTGATGGAGTGAATACTTGTTTGTGCTATGGCCATGGCATCATGTATGTGCCTATTCTTATGGAAGTCGAACTGTTCATGGGAGATATACTGAGAGAGTTATCCTTTATACAAGAAGCAATGATTTTTTATATCATCTTATAGGTGACGTTACACAAAGAAATAGGTTGAAAATATAGGAAAGTAGAGGCATTAGACGTCTTTGGAATGAGAATAATAAAGGTCGAGGTTAAAGAACCCAAAATATTACGATCAGTATTTTTGCTTCCTCAGCCATCATTAGTAAATGATGCCCCGTGATATCCAATATGTGAATAAAAATTTCCAAATTCCATCTATCCGCCTTTGGGAATTTATCCTTATAAAATGATTTGATTATTGATTCGATATCTTCCATCAAAATCAAACCTCCAACAAACTTTTCATCCTCCTCATATAAAATTCAGGGATATGATTGAACAAAATTAATTTTATTGTCGATATTAACCCTCGCTCCAGCCCAAAAAATAACCCCAAAAAATCTAATAGCTTCCTTGTGTAAATCCTGTAATTTGGAGATTTTTTTCCCTTCACCATCCAATAATTCCTAGATAGTGTTCATCTGTCATCTCTGAAAATAATATTGGTGAAATAATTTAGTGTTTTTATCACCAGCTTCGATCTAGGTTACTCAACTCTTTAATCTCCATGCTTCTTTTTCTAGCCTCAAAAGGTAATTCTTGCAGACTTTGAGTTCCATGATTGAAGCCTGATACTCCTTATATAAAAAACTCGAGACATAGTGGTCATATAACCTTGTCATTCCCCTCTCAATATCCCATAATTCTTCCCTTTGATGTCGCTTTATTTTATTTTCCCAACATAAGACCTCCTTTTTCAAAGCCCTCAAATTATCCACATCCTTAAAACAAAGGCTCAAAATTCCATGTCTATCTCACCAGATGAACAAAATCCCGGCCCCCAAGTCGAGAGTGATTAAATTTGAAAGGGAGTCCCTTCCAAATACAATTTTCTTTCCACTTCAAAAAAATTGGAGAGTGGTTAGATAGTATGTCAGGGGAAACCCATGATTTCATATATCTAAACCATTCAACCAAATTTCCGTGAACTAAGAAATAGTCCACCCTCTTAGAAATACTAGCCAGACTAGATCGTTCATTATACCAAGTCAGGGAGGTGAGCTCAAAAGGATATCCACAAGGAAGTTCTTGTCGAACATTTCCTAGAAAAAGAACAGATAACGTCCATTATACATTGTGAACCCCATATTTCAGCCCTAAATATTGTGAGGTTCAAGTTCCCTGCTACAATAAGTGATCCAATCTTTAGTAAGCCATAATCATCTAGTTATTCCATAAATCCATTTTGGATTCATATGGAGGGTATGTATTAAGCATGTGGATCTTGCTCGATGATCCCATAATGATATTTACATAGATTATAATCTATACATTGACTTGAATGGCATTGTCTACCGAGGTCACAATTTTTCCTCAACGGTAAGAAATTTGTTGGGATGCATCAAGAAATATTCAAAAAATATAACTACTTGCATATTTGAATCTCCTTTCTAATGGTGGAAATGAATTCAGCACCATCAAGAACCTCAAGGCACCCAAAATGTTGAAGTGATAACTATAACATGTATTTCCAAAAATTTCAGCTAGAATTTCTATTATTTTCCGAGCGAAATTGTGACATCGTTAGATTACTCTCACTTAATTAACTTTACAATGTACGAGTTTTGTACAATAATAGTAATGAATTAATTTTTCTTATTAAGGATTTGAAAGAACATTTGGTGCACCTCGCTATTTCAACTAATTTTTCGAAATTCCAAATGAGAATAAGATTGGATATGGCGTCGCAAAAAAAACCATAAACTAGTTAGAATTCAATGGAATTTGATTGTGAGGTGAGTGCTATAGTCCCTCGCGAGGAAGGGAATAATAAATAATATATAAAATAAAGAACCATAATAGTATATATTTATATAGATTAAAACTATTAACATAAAACATGTTACAATGTGAAATACATAGAATTTTAAAGAATTTCCTAATGAGTAATAGCATAAATTAAATCTCTCTATATTATAACTCTACGATTTTTTTTTATCATCATGCGTCGTGAAAAATGTTATAACATATTTGAATCAATGTTTGAGGAGTCTCTCTCTCTCTCTCTCTCTCTCTCTCTCTCTCTCTATATATATATATATATATATATATATATATGTTTTATATTAAACAAAAAACTAGTTTATATGTTTTAATATTATGATATGATCAAAATTCTTTGCGAGATCCAATGTAAAACATCATCAAGAAAGTAGGACCTATGTGGTATGTATATTCCAGAATACATCATCATTAGAAGAAAATGTCCCATGTGAACCATGTACCCAAAATACTATTTTACTTATAGATAAGTCATGTAGTTATTAACTCAAGAACAAAAATATAAATCATGTCGAAAATTTTGAGTTTGTGAAAACCGTAACAAAAAAAAAACAACAAGATCATGTAACAGGAATCTTGTTAGAGAAAAGGGAAATTTTGTGTGTAATATTCCCAAATGGGAAAAGCAGGAATATAGAGCAAAATGCTAGAATAGCAGTGTTAAACATCATACAAAATAAAGAGGCCAATATGGAGACCTTCTAATCATCATAACAGCAGCAAAACATGCATAATAAATGGGCCACAAATTATACAAGAAGATATAACAAGCCTCCAATGGACAAAACCCTCAAAGGAGATGTTGCTACTATATATCAAAATGTTAGAAGATTGCTATAGTGCAGTCATAAAGTGCACTGCTACAACAAATGAACATACAAAGATCTATGGCTATTATATGCCTCAAAAGATATAGTAAATACAGATCTAGGCACTATATAACCTCCAATGAAGAACCCCAAAAGGGTTTTCAGCAATACACCAGGATACAAGATAGGAATCAAAGCCTTAGGGCTGAAGATTCACTGCAACACATAAATTGGAAAGGTGGGGCTGATCTGATATAAAAAATAATGTAGCCTCCTCCAATAGATTCTCTAGATGAAATGTTGATCCCTTCACTAGGAAACTTCCTCCCAAAATGGTGTAATGAAACCACCCTGCAACTCCTCCCTCAAAATAATGCAGTCCAAGACAGAAACTGCATTGTAGGGGCAAATAAATAAGTGGCCTAATGCCAAGATATGAAAATAGGCTCAAGGGCCTTCCTAACTGTCCTCCCAATGGAAAGAAACCCTTCTCCACTGAAAATAAGCACTGAAGTGACCCAAAGATGTTCTCCACTGATACAACCTGCAACACAACTCAACCCTCAATAGGATCTGCGATGTAGATGAAAGATGAAGCTTGGAAAAATGCCTGAATGTGGAAGTAAAGTACAATGCTCTTCCAAGAGGCCTCTCAAGGAAAGAGGTGGGATTCCCGATAAGGAACACCCTGTGCTAAACAACACTTGTAATCTTAGCTAAACAACCAAAGAAAGCTATATGTCTAAACAGACCATATATTCAGAAATATAAAATACCAATACATAATGAAATATGGCTACCATCCTCTTCCTTATATAAGAAATGAGGTTTCTAACCCTAAGCCCCATCCATTAATGACACTACCTCCATGCAAAGAGTCTCCATCTAAAAGTGTGTTGTCCCTCATTGAATGACACTCATCCATGACAACGGTGTTGATTTGGTCAAATTTGACCGAGTCAAGGTGTTCCAACCCCTTTTCACACCTAAAGGTGCTCAATTAAGTTGCCAACATGTCTTCTTTTCACATTGGCATTGATTTATTCATTATTAAGGAGATTTATGGATCTCCATTATCCTCTTATTCATAAAACAAGAAGGCAAAAAAGAAATTAATATTCCAACTAGCTCATGGCTAATTGGGAATATTACAGTCCTCCCCTCCCAAATTTTTCTTGTCCTCAAGCAACTGACAATGTGAATGCTGCAACTCTTCTCCTCCACCATTGGTGACACCTCCAGGTGGTAAGCTTCCTTCATAAGCCAAGTGTCTCCCAATCTATCCCTCCATGACATGCTCCTCCCAAGCTCTCAGAAGATGCAAATAACTCATCCAAGAAGGAAGCAATAGATCCAATGAAACAATCATGGTTTGCCCAATTTCCTCCCTGAAACATGTAGCATAATGAACATTGATAATCTCTCTCGCAAAGGGCACATTTATTCCTCTCATCCTCCCTCCAATCATTCCCATAAAAAGGATAAGTACATCATCAATGTATGGAATCAAAACCAAGTACATGCAAACATCAATATGCAAAAATGGAGGTGGGTCATAGTCCCACATATGGAATCATCACAATAAATCTCCTGATTGCATCAGATAGTGATATGGTACGTGGTTTCCCCACCACTTACTTGCTGCCATAGTTTTCTCACAAGTTTTAAAAAGGTGAGAAATGTTTTGGTGCTTTTAGAGTCATTATGGGAATTTTGAGGTCTAAAATGGCCTCCCAAGAAAAAGCATTAGCGAAAATAAAATTTGTAAGAACCAATAGGATTGATATGATGATGTCAACCATGGGTGAGGATTCACCATTTTTAATGTAAAAAGGTAAAAAGATTAAAAATAATAAAATAATAAAACTAGTTTTTCAACTCGTATTTTCAACTTATCTCCCAAAGTTTTTACTAAAATTTCAAGTGAGTACTCTTTGGATGAAAAATTTAATTCCTCATCCAAGGAGTACCCATGTTGCATATTTTTGATGGACCTTGCTATGTGAAAAATCGAAATACATGAAAAAAGTGATTGCAATCACGTTTTTATGTATTTCTCATTTTTATTGTAGCCGGGGTCCATCGAAGTATGAAACATGAGTATCCTTGGATGAAGTGCTTTCCATCCAATATTACTCCCCGCCGAAATTTGGTAAAAACTTTGAGATATAAGTTAATCTGAGTTTAAAGAAATAGTTTTTTTCTTTTTCCTCTAGATTTGATGATGTCATCAAATGTTATTTATTATTTCCACTATTATTTTACAATTTCTTTAGGAGGCCCATTTTAGACCTCAAATTCCCTAATGGCACCCCGGAGATGATAAATCATCTCCCTATGTCCTCCTAGGGAGTGGCCATGTTTAGCAATGTTTATGGCCCAAATTTGGCCATGAAGTTTATAAGATAGAATGCTCCTTCTTGGGGCAATGGACCCAAACATACATGGTAAAGGAATGCAAATAATCATCAAGTAAAACATTATTTTTCTCATGTGTTTTCCTTTTATAATATGTTTTCATACAAATGGAGTGGTCCATGAATGAATCCCCTCTCATTCCAAAAGACAAAAGAGGTGGCTGTAATACCTCCCCCATAGAGTCATGTATCTCTCCATCTCCACATGGTCCATGCATCTCCTCAAATGGTTATATCCTATCCTCTTTAAAGCCTTCCCAAACAAACGCCTCCACGATAATTGTGATATGACCTCATGGAATAAGTGTGGTGAAGAGAAAATCTTCATGTGCTCTTTGTATTAACTTCTCCTTGAAGCAGGAAGCTCTTGATAAGAAGATCTTTACCATGATAATAGATGACTTCATCTTGAATTTGAATATCCCTCCTCTGAAGTTGGTCATCAAGTATCATGCATGTTAAAAGATCCTTGGAATAATCCTGATAACTAGGATTTCCAATATGGATCTACTCTCCAAAGTGGCAGTAGTGATGATTTATCACATAAAACATACGCTCATATGGTTGTCTCCCTCTTTGACATCTTCCATGGCAAAGGTGGATATGGGGATGTTTATGCCCATTCTTTACTACTCCTCTTGTAGTTGCTCATTCTCAAGTAAAGGTTGAAGCTTTTTGGAGGTTAGTCTTCCGCCCCAGGAAGCTATTAATATCAAAACTTCTTGATTTCAGCCAAAGCATGCATGAGTGGCCACCATCTTCTATATGTGGAAGACTTCTCCCAAGTGAACATATTTTGAGCCTATAAAGCCAAGGAATAGTCTCCTTGCACCATGATAGTTCCATTCTCCAATCTTGGATCATTCTCTCTCGGTGCGAGATGAGATGTGAGAGTAGAAAATGATAGTGGGAGAATTTATCCCTCCTCCTTGGAGTCTGCGAGGACTCTACATGCTGTATCACGCAATATTCCAATGTTCCCACTCCTCCTCGATCTATGAGGGGGTGCGGCATATTGTGAGACATGTTGTCACCATCTCTAGATCAGGTGGCCTTCAATTGGTTTTCCATAAAACAATGATGTCTCATGGGAGTCGACCTCACATGCGTAATAGATGGGACTTCCACCATGTCCTTGCTTCTGTGCACAAATCCAACTCTTGTTTTTGTGTGGAATCATTACCTTCAATTGGGTACCACTCTCATTGATGCAAAGGTCACTCTAATTTTAGCAATTTCTCCATCCTCACTTCACGGTGGTGGTGGATCGGCTCCTACTATTCCGGTGTTGTGACCCCTCTCTGGTTATTCTTCTTCTTCCTCCTCATCATACGAAGACGTCTATATATTGTGCCTTTCTTGTTGCACATCTATGTCAGTGCCCATGATTCTTAGTATGTGAAGAAAAGCTTCCTTCTCCTCAAATATCTTGAGACATCATCACTAAGAAGTATTTCATTTTGACTCTCTTTTGAAAGAGAGCGTTCATATTTTCCCTTTGGTGGAAATGTGGACTTTGGCTGAAATGTTGCCTTTTCTTTTGGAAAGGCATCTAATGAATATCTAGCCCTTTCAATGGAATATTGAAGGGTAGTGGGCTTAGTAGACTTAACCAACCCATGAAGAGGTTATCATAGCAAGTTAATGAACATATAGACCCTTCTTACTACGAGATAAATGCAGAACTATAACAAAAGTTTTAGAAATTAAGAAATGTAAGTTTCTAGATTACACGATTGTTTGAGCTTTGCTAACCCCATGAATGGTGCCTGCGGATCTCTTTGGTCAAACCTCTCCACCAAACTCCTTGTGAACTGCGAATATGCGGTCACATTGGCATGACCCAATGTATACAAGCCATGAAACCACGATCATGTGCTTCACCCTCAGGTGCGGTTATTGCTATCTTAATGCCCTTCATCTCTAGTTCTTTGTTGAAAGTAGATACTTGACTTCTCTACCCATGATTTGGCATTAGATTTAGATGACCCATCAAGTTGGGTAAGAAAATATTCCCATAGTTACGTGTAGATCATGATTTTGAATGAATCCTCCACCTCTATTATGATGCTGGGTCTCTATTGTCCTTTATCGAAAAATTCTTGAAAATTCAAGTGATATTTGAATCTGCGAGATCGAGACTCATACTCCATAAAATAGTATTCAAGATTTTCTTGTTCTTGAAACCCTTCATTTCCCTTTGCCCCAAGAATGTAAGCGTTGTAGAGTCTTTGGGAAACTTGTTGTTGCTTCAACTGATTTGATCACTCCGGTGATAGAGAAATGTCGGAGCCTTCTGTGCGGAAATCATTTAGGGTATTCCTTGTATCTATCCATTCTTACCTCCTTTATTTCTCTAGCAATTTCATGCATAGTTCTAAGAAGAGGATCTTAGGAAACTTATGCTGTCTTCTCTTTATTCAAAGGGTTTTACCCTTGTCTTCTTTATCATTTGTATAATCAAACTTTCGATGTCTTCTTCGAGATACCTCTTCTCTCCATACGTGAAGGATCTCCTTCTTCGATGACATATTGGCTTTCAAGATGCACGGGGGCGAGCCAAGATTATGCTACCGATTCCCATTGTAATATTCCCCAAATGGGAAAAACACGAATATGGTGCAAAACACAGGAAATAAACGATGTAAAACATCACATAAAGTATGAGACCAATATGGATACGTTTCATTCATCGTAACAACAACATATATGTATAAAATAATGGGCCACAAACCATAATACAAGATAGAACAAGCCTCCAAAAAAATAAAACCCTCAATGAAAGTGCTACTACTATATCAAAATGTCGGTTCTGCTTGCTACAATGTAGTTTTAAAGCCTTGCTACAAAAAATGAATATAAAAAAATTTAGGGGCTGATATATGCCTCAAAATATATAAAAATTGTATATCTAGGCTCTATACAACCTCCAAATGAAGAACCCAAAAAGGGTTTTCGGCAATACACCATTATACGAGGATGGAACTGATACGGTGAGATCCTTTGCAACAAATGAACTATAAAGACGGGGCTGATATGATATGATAAATAATTCGGTATCACTCGATAGATCCTCTAGATGAAAGGTTTATTCGTTATCTAGAAAACCTCCTCCCCCAAATGGTGTCATGAAACCACCGTTTTGCAACTCGTCCCCTCAAAATAATGCAATCCAAGATAGAAATTGCGGTGTGAGAGGAAAAATAAACCAGTGGCTTAATGAAAAATGCTAAATAAGGCTCAAGGGCCTTCCTCACAAACCTCCCAATGGAGAGAAGCCTTCCTCCATTGAAAAATAGATCGAAATCACTAGGATCTAGTCTCCACTATTGCAACATATTGAAAAGTAAACACATCTCTCAACGAAGCGCATTGTACCACAAGACTAGGATTTGGCTAATTCACGAGTGTGGAATGGTAGTGAAATTCTCTTCTTATGAGGCCACTCAAAGATAGAGGTGGGATTCCGTCCCAGAGACATAGGTGCTAAAAATCTTTGTAATCTTAGCTAAACATGCGAAGAAAGCTATATGTCTAAATGAGCCATATATTTAGAAATATAAAATACATCAACATAAAATAATATTGCTGCCATCATGTCCTTATATAAGTGATGAGATTTCTAACCCTAAACATTAATTTTATGACACTACTTCCATGCGAAGAGTCTCCATCTAAAATTGCATTGTCCCACAATGAATGTCACTCCCCTCCATGATAACGTTGTTGATTTGGTCAAGGTTGATGCGATCTATATGTTCCGACCCCTTTTCACACCTAAGGGTGCTCAAATAAGCTACCAGATGTCATCCTTTCACAATGGCATTGATTTTATTCATATTAAGGTGATTTATGGATCTCCATATCCTCTTATTCATTAAACAAGAAAGAAACAAAAATTAATATTCCAACTAGCTCATGGCTAATTGGGAATATTACACCAATATATATGTATGCATCTCGAAAAAAAATATTTCTTTCAACAAAAATTATGGGTTATAATAATAGTAATAACATATCAATCATGCATGTAACCAACTAATTACATACTAGCTTTTAACACCAAAATGCTTATCTTATTACTTCCCCATGGTATAACCCATCTAGTCCAATTGTTGAACTTTGGATGCTATGATACACCATGACACCTTCTTCTTGAAACCAACTATAGTTAGAATTAGGTGGTTACTTTGTTGACCCAACTTGCAAGGTATAATTATGGGGATGATATTTAAAATTTTTGACTTTTTTTCAACTTTTGGGAATTTCAAATGAACACCATTTTGCATTCATCTCTTTAAGAGAATTCTTTTATGATGTAAATTTCACCTCAATCAGGCTTGGTTCAAAAGTTATGGTGATTTAAAGTTGGACCAATTCCACCTCACCATGTCATCATGACCCTCGACGTGGTAGCCTCATAGAGGCCTATGTGATAGTGATGAGTTCATAACCAATGAGGTAGACCCACGTGGAACACGATGCATGACCACCATGAAAAGTTCCACGTTGAAAGCACAAATCTGAATAGAATTTGGGTTAACCCTTTCTATGCTACGAGAGTTTATATAACAAAGAGTTGGGCTAAACCTTGACCTTCGACCTAGGTCGGGGTCAACCCAACCTTACCCGGGTGTTGAAAGGTATTGGGTAAAGATGTTGTTATGAATCTCGACCGCATTGTTATTGTTTTGTAATTTACGAGATTGTGAGAATAAACATAGAGGGAAAAATCAAAACCACTTTAGAAGCTGGGATCTAGCCCTACCCGGCTTGAGGAAGGGATCTCTTTATAAAATTTAACTTTGCTTTGAGTTAATTTTGGGCCACTTATTATTGTACTTGATTGTTTGTTTGATTTGGATTGTTTGGTTGATTAAATTTCTATATTTCCATTGAGATATGGAGTCTAAAGTTGCTGAATCTGCATTAATTTTGAAGGAATCTCACGGGGTAAGAGTAGGTTGCATTAAATGGATATTTTGGTATTTTAAGTGGATTATGAAATAGAATAAATGTATAATTCAATGGAAATTGAAAACGATGAAGTATTATTCAATTTTACCCTCGGCCCAGAGAAACATGTAAATTGCAAAAATCCGAACGGGTGCTCTGACATATCCTATTCATCAAATTCATTTTACAATTAAGACTTTCGGAGAAATACAAAGAAAAGGAAAAACGATGAATAACATTTACGGAAAGAAAGAAAAAAACATCACTAGTGAATACACCACATTAATCTGTGAAAATGTCCTTGTATTATTGATGCTTTAGAGAAACTTGGAAATTACAATGCTTAGTAGAAATTATACTCGATGTCTGACCCTTAATACTTCAAGCATGATGAAGTATTTATACTAATTTTCAAAATGACACGGAATCTTTGTCTCGGCCAGACAATGTATTATTAATGTGATATCAAACAATAAAATTAATTGTTACAAAAAAATAATAATAGGAAAGGTGTACAATGATGCGGGAATGTTAGCCTTCATTTTGGAAAACGGTTGATGAATAGACCTATTTACGGGTTGTGATGGTTGATGTGTTAGCGGATGTGCTAGCCTATCTTGTGTGTATCCAAATTCTTTGCTCAATCTTTTGTAATTCCGGTTTATCCCATTGATCTTCATGCAGGATGGTAAAATTAATCACCTTCGGTAAATCTCATCAAAATGCGTAGTATCTAGCAAAAGTGGGTTTTACAACAAAAATATGATTTACTTCATGTTGGATAGAAGAAATCATACCCATATCTTCCAAAAACGCTTTGCACATCATGATGCGCTGATGCTTGCAAATTTGGAGTTGTCCTTGGCTATCTCCCTCGGTTTCATGACATAATCTTCATAGGTAATTAACTTATCATTAATTACAAATAAAGAGAGAGAAGGTGGACCCTTACGTATTGAGTTAGTCCCCAAAATATATTAAATGCTATCATTAGGGGAATTTTGAGGTCTAAAATGGGTCTCCTAAGAGAATTATAAAATAATAGTGGAAATAACAAAATAAGATTTGATTGTCATCTAATTTTAGAGGGAAAAAGAAAAAAATATTTTTTAGCCGTATTTTTGAACTTATCTCCCAAATATTTTACACAAAATTTACAGCGGGACTTCTCCATGGATGTAAAATTTAATTCCTCATCAAGAATTACCCATGTTGCATACTTTTGATGGACCCTGCATCACGAAAAATGAAATACATGAAAAACATGATTGCGATCATGTTTTTGTGTATTTCTCATTTTTCATGTAGCAAGGTCCATCAAAAGTATGCAACATGTACTTCTTGGATGATAATTAATTTTTCATCCAATGAAATACTCCACTCAAAATTTGAGTAAGTTTGGGAGATAAGTTAAAAATACCGATTGAAAAAGTAGTGTTATTATTTTATTTTATTTTAATCTTTTTCACCCTTTTACTTAAAAAATGGTGAATCATCCCCCATGGTTGACATCATCATCTTGAATCCTATTAGTTATTATAAATTTTATTTTGGTTGTACACTTTTCTTAGGAGGTCCATTGCAGACCTCAAATTCCCCTCATGCTCTAGACTATGGCACTTTTCTTACAGGCCCGAACAACTAGATTCTTCTTAGTAAGAATCCTCTTCACTTCCCGAATAGTTTCTTTCCTATCATCTACTCTCGTCATCCAATTCATATGTGATTTTTAGGTTTGAACGATAGTCTTTTGTTGTTATGGCTTACATTTCTCCCATCTTGTGATTGATCTGTTCTGTATCGGTTCTCTTTTTATTAACTCATTCTATTCAGAAAGATAATCTAGATACGGGGCAATATTTCGGCAATGGAGTTCATGATGTCTTGTCCAGAGATGATTTCCTTGGCTTGGGCCAAGGTCTCTCATATTTTTGATTCTCTTTCGACTCACCTTGGTAACCCAGTCAACTTCGAGCTCTTTGTGCTTCTACTCGATAAAGCTTCACTCCTTGTCCTTTTGTCTTGTAATACTTTAACTTTGGTCTGCAACTTCC
This sequence comes from Pinus albicaulis, assembly GCA_034641835.2. Classification (NCBI taxonomy): domain Eukaryota; kingdom Viridiplantae; phylum Streptophyta; class Pinopsida; order Pinales; family Pinaceae; genus Pinus; species Pinus albicaulis. The sequence goes on from CM076570.1 coordinate 439,425,516, forward strand.
TAATCTATTACGTACGAATGGATATATTTTCAAATTCCTTAGTCAATTGTTCGCCACCATACGGTATGCAGTAGTACGTAAGGTAGAAGTTGTAGGCTTTGTAGGAATGGTTGTAAGAGGCTTCACAACATCTAATGGAACCATGGACAATTTTGTAGTCTACTCCTTTTCTTTTATCATCTTCTCCATCTCTCGGTCTCCATCCCCATCTTATTGACGAATTTTTCTCCATAATGAGCTTCATCGTGTCGGTCTTTTGGGTTTTTGTCTCCTCGATATCCTTCGTAAAAGATATTTTGTACACATTGCCTTCAGCTTTGCTTTCTCAATGCGGTATGCATATTTTCTTTTATTATCTCCTTTGCAACTTTTATATTTGAGAGATCATATCCTATCTTGAGCACTAAATATTCTAGGGTTGTCCTTGTATCTTTAGCAAGATAAGAGATCTTCTCAATTTTCAGCTGTGATTGGATATTGGATAAGGAAACCTGCCACAATTTGGAAAGATTCATAGTAGTATTAGTCGGTTGGAGAAATAATTTCAACTATCTTCATATGCATCTCCCTTTGATCGATGGGATTAAGGTATCATTTTATGTTGAATTCAAAGGTTGTCTTCTTGTCGACAAGGAAAGCAGTCTCGTGGGCAAGACCCGAGGTTCAAGGATTGGTCCAACAAGGAGTCCACTCTAGTCCCAGCACCACGGCAACATTTTTCACCCTACTTTGAAGAACGGTCTCGGCCAAGAGCGTGCCATGACCACATGAAGGAGAAACCGGACGTGCTCAATGAGATGGATACGCAACTCAAAGCTAATGCGGAAATCGTGTACGCATAACACCCTATATAGAATATCCTCTCTCTCGGAGACATCACCTTGAGATAATAGGAAATTAAAATTTTAAAGTACTACGGAATCATGCAACACATTAAGACATACGATATACCAGCAAGCGTTGGGGATATATTAAGAACCATTGACATAATCAAGTGTTACATGGCTCGACGGAAGTGAGCTTCCGATTCAATTACAAAGGTCCCACTTGGAGGACGAGGAGAGAGATACTACAACAATAACGGATCTGTAGACATGAAATACAATGATGTCAAGACTAGGACGGAAGCTCTCCTGGCGTCTACTCCTCGGCCCTCATTCTACTCTAACCTCTCTCTCTCTCTCTCTCCCTCTCTGGCCTTTTTGCGCTGAGTGATGACCTATTTATTCACCGACGGCGCAAGCTGATAGTTTCTCCTAAGTTCTCCTCAATTTGCTTTTGCTTCTTCTTGTTGAACATGAATTCCACTATTTGTCCTTCACGCATCTTTCCTTCATACGCACTTTCTGCACCAACCTTGCCACCTATCTCACGCTCCTTCACAACCTTGTAGCCTCGCTGCCCTACGGAACTATTGTGCCTACCACGTATTGATCTGCAACCCAAAATCTATCTTCATGCAAAATTCAAAACAAGGGCCCCTGATAGGCCACGACCATAGTCTCTTAACTTGTCTGAGTCAATCGCAGTCCGCCATCTCCACCTCAGCAAGCTCAGCTTGTTCTAGTCTCTTTGTTCGTAGGTCGTCCCTCTCTGTTTGCTCAAATTCTCATTTAGCTTCCTCCACGGTGATAATCGTGTGATTAGTTACTTTTTCTTTGCGAGGTGTGTTACGACATCGCTGGTGGTGTGGGGAAATGGGTGGACACGGCGGGTGAGTTACTTCTAATTATGGAAAAGTTATTGCTGTGGGTTACTTCTAATTATGGAAATTTATTTTTTCAAATCTTGGCGATCCTAAGATTCTAACACAAGTACGTGACGAAATGATGGGAGACGACCTTGACATGTTTTCTTATCACATGTGGATGGCATGCGGGCAGAGCCTCACGGCCACAATCGGTTGCGTTGTGGTCCCATAACAAAAAATTTAATTATTGATAGGAAACTATGCATGTGGACAGTGACACTACCTATGCTCCTCTCGAGTGCGAGAGAGTTATTCAACTACTACATGCTATCGACTTCTCTTGGTTGCGAAGTTATTGAAAGAAAACTAAACAAAATTAGTCATGGTAGGGCTTGAAGAAACGATGCTTGGATTCACCCATCGAAGTAAAATGTTAGTCCGGTTAAACGTAGTACATTGCAGGAAACCTTGATTTCGACGACGTAGTGGTCCCAACAGTCTGCATCTCAGTTTCACAGGGAAATTTTGAAACGCTGCTATCATATAGCGAGAACCTTTTAACCTAGAACATTTTTCTCGTAATGTGTCGATCATGCCACACCTTACTTTTTATCTTTACGAGCTTTTTGATGAAACTCAACGAGAACCTTGCCTCGTTAAGTTCCTATAATTTGTGCGAGCGTTCTGTGGTAGTTCCTCCTCTAAGAACTTTAGGAATGTGGTGATCCGAAGAGCTCGGTATGGTGAACTCGGCGGAATCACGACTTCACGGGCATGCAGTGGAAAGGTGTTTGATTCATCGACGCTTCCTGTTGCTCGGTGAGCCCACATTAGCGACTGGTAGACGTTCATCCCAATCATCCCGCACATGTTGTAGATCTTCGTCGAAGCATTTTCGAGGATTTTTTTATACGCTTGACGGTGCCCATTGGCTTTGTGGGTGGTACGGTACACTTTGTTATGTTGGATCATAAGGTTTCCAATAGCAATTTGATCATTTCATTATGATGTACCTTGATGTGGTTAAGCTCCTTGGAAGCAAATACGCGTCTTCATACAAAGATAAAGCGAGGCTGCAGTTTCTACGAGTACAATCCCTCATGGCATTTGCTTTGGCCATTTGGTTAGGTAGTCATGGCAGTGATGATGTGCAAGACCTTTCAGTAATAAATTTATGGGGGTGCTATGGGGTCGTGAAGTCGGCTATTTACTTCTTGAACGGTTGTATTACATTCCGCAAGATGCGGTGGGAGGTTAGTACTGCGGCAGAGGGCTTCCCTGTCCTCGACAAACATCGCATTTCTTGATGACTCTTTCTTTGTCGGCATGGACGATTCGCTATAGTCCGCTTGCAACACTTTCCTAGTTGTGGGTTTACTTCCGCACGTGTCCTCCCACGATGCGCTATGGTATTACCACGGAAACGGCTTCGTGTTCATGGTCGAGGACACACCTTTGAAGAATCTCATCGATCCCCAACATACAATTGCCTATGATCATTTGGTGATAGTGACTTGAACGACCGGAGTGTCATTTCTAGGCAGAGACAGTGCTATGGACACTACCCGGTGGTGAGGCTATGTTGCGATTTCGCCAAAATAATCGGTATAGCTTCTACTCGGAAAAAGATCAACATCGAACCAGCGATCATCCTAGAGAACCCTCATTTTCTCAATATCCCACCGAGATAGCGATTAGGCCAAATTCAGCATAGGGCTTGTGATCACTTGAAGGTGAACTCTTGAAGAAGTAGGAGCCATCGGCATATCCAGATCACTTCCAAAACTAAGCAGTATTCTAGGTATTTCCAATGCGAGTGATCGGTGAAGAATTTGAACATACCCCACAGGAGGTAGTGGAAAGAATTTATGGAGTGAGTACACCATTGCTACTACCTCCTCTCCCATGGTGGTGTAATTATCACATTAGACAAATTGCGGTACGGAAAAGTACAGCACGGGTGATCGACTTTCGTCTCCTACGAGGTTGCACTAAGACAACCCCCAGTGCAATACGGGAGCTCGATGCACACATGGAACTGCTTATCCCAATGCAGGTGAACCGGAGATGAGCACGGTTTTGTATCCTTTAAAGCATCGAGAGCTAATATACGATCATCCCGTCTGGAACACCTTTACTTAGTAGTAACTATCCCAAAGGAGCATTTATCTTCACATAGTTTTTGATGAATCTCACAGCAGCACTTAAATCAATGCCCCGTGTTGATATCAATTGCTTCATAGTTTCTAGTGCTTCCATGTTGTGATTCTTTATACCTTGGAAAGTCAAACACGAGACTCCTTGCCTACACACCACATGTCCTAGGAGCGTTCGAAGAGCGCAACCTCTGCAGAAGCTGGTCCCTCTCTCTTCCTCTCTTCTTCTAAGTACTAGGCTTGCGGAATGGTATCTAAGGAGTGGACAAGGCGATGTACCCACAGCTCCTTTGGATATCCCACACTTCTCCACTATAGACATAATTTTAGATGGTCTTTTAGATCGGATTTCCTTGGTACCTTTGCTTGCTTTGAGGTCCTTCTTCCTTCATGCCTGGTAAGCACCAGCTTTTAACTCCGTGACGGGGAGTTGCGGTCATTTTCCTACACATTTGAGTGGAGTATGATGCTACGTCCATGAGTGGTATTCTTTGCCACTCTGTTATATATCTTCTACCTTTGCAATGAAGGTATTTATTGCTTGCATATTGGACAAGGTGGGGTATTCCCTTATCTCAGCCCCAATCCGGTGGATTTTTGCAATACTAGCGCATCTCCTTGTCTTTGGTCTCATACCCGCCTTCTTGCTAGTCCTCCCAAGCTATTTCTGAGCCCGGCTGAGGCTGCAGACACTTCACCGACTTACGGACGGATTTGTTTTACGAGTTAATGTGATCTTCTCTCTTCCTGTTGTCATCGATAGAGGTTGTCCAGCATTGACATCTTCCTGTTATCTGTCCTACCCGTATATCTCGAACCTTGATATGGGTCTAGAGGGTAGGTATTCTAACCTCCCATCTTCAAAATCATTAACTCCTTCTTGAGATCGATGATGGCATATTTTTCAAAAGCCCGGTCGATCCCTAGCAATGCGGGGTATGGATCTTTGTCTCCCATAATATCTATTACCTCGAAGTCTGTGTAGGTCTTTACCCTTGATGTCACACCTCGACTTCTTGGTCTCTTAGATCGGCACGATGCGGTCTTGGTTTTGCCATCTTGGTGGATCAACGAATAAGTCGATCGTGGTCACCCTAAAACACGAAAGTCTTAGGAGTAGGATATTGACGGATCCCAAATTGAGCATGGTGTCCACGATGCGGAATCCGGCAACTCGCGTGTCTAAACGAAACTCTTTTCCCATTCTTCGACATTTTTCTTTACTCATTGTACACTCTTGTGGTGTTGTTTAAGGGATTCCCTCGCTCTTGCATTCTAGATGACTCTTCCTCCCGGGAGTATGCTTGTGTTGCTCCCACATTGGAGCGTTGTCAAAAATTTTGAGGAATAGGTGGATCCATTTCACGATTAGAGCCACAATAGCGCTCTGTTCTCTAGAGGTATCTTTCTTCATAATTAACTCGATACCTTTTTCTCCCCGGTATTTGGAGCAAAAGTTTGTACAACCTCCGAAAATATTTCTTACTTGCATTTAAGTCTTTGATTAGTTATTTCGGGGATGTTGGCTTGATCACCCTCATCGGATCCTTCTCCATTGCATCTTCCCCATTTTCCTTCCTCCTTGCATAACTATGGCTATGTTTTGCATTATCGAAAGTCGGCTTGTCCCTCTAGGTTACATGTTCACTAGATTCATGCCTCTACTTGCTCTCTCCTCCCATTTCTTGATAACTTTAGGACAATCATACATCGCGTGTGTGCTCACACGCTTCTTGGGCCTACGGTCTTTCGGGTAGAGACGGTCTCTGGCCACATGTCCCTCTCAATCACAATTGTAGCATCTCGACGGACCCGAGTCACCGTGTACGACCTCCTCATACGCCTCCTCTGCCTTTGGGAGCCTCATTCCACTCTGTGGAGAGTAAGGTCTAATTGGTTTTCCGGTGCATCTAGAGCTACACTATTCGATTACGTAGTCGTTGAACGCAAAAATCACGGTACATGTTGTTAGAAACATTGGAGTATACATGGAAATGCGACACATCGAGGTTGATGACTGCTTGTTCGACAAATTTTACTTGATACTGCGGTGCGGCTTGGGTCGGATGATTTGGGAACAGGTATATTTCTTTTACCTTTGGGTAGACCCCTTGCGGGTTTATCTGCATAACTCCCTCGATATGTGGAGCCCCTGCACTTTCATTGTTGAGTTCCCCACTCCCCCAAATTTGCCCTGTGAGGAGGACACTTGGTCACCACGTGTCCTTCTACTAGGAAATGTGTGCACCAGGACATTTGGCTTTTGGCTAGTCTTATGAAATTTCGCATCTCCTTAAGCTTTTTGGGTCAGATTGAAAATCTAATGTTGCGGTCCTAGTAGGGATGGGTCTGCTGAGCTGCTCCTCCCTGTATTCGTGCGGTGGCTTTGCCATTTGCCTCTATCTTCATGCTTTGTTCCAATGCATCACGCGGGTTGTCGATCTTTTGCTGAGTGAGGGGGTTGTCGAGGGAAGCGAGCCTTGATGAACAGTCCCTCGATGAATTCGGGTCGATTGGGTAGTTAGGTTTCCGATCGCATCTTCAGACACATGCATCAAATCCTACACTCTCTCCTTCTCTTTGCTTCATCTCCCATAGTTTGGACAGACCTTCTTGTCTACGTTTGGGGTAGCTTAAACTCTCACGACAAAGTCTGCTTGACATCATAATCAGGTTTGGATGCAGTGGGCCTATGACCACTTTATGAACTAGCGTAATTCCCTTTCTCTCGGCGTGGTTTGGAATTCGATCGGCTTTCTGCTGTCTGGTGTCTTCCTAGCCCGAGAAAATTCTAGGTGTTTAGGGTGAATGATCCGCCATATTCGCTTGCGGAGGTGTAACTAGAATGAACCCTCTAAGGTCTGGTTGCGTAAGTATACTGCTTTGGAAATGCTACTATTAACATGTTTTGATATTGGGAAATAGTAAACTCTCTTCAATCGACTCAACTCTTTTAACTTAACAAAAATATCACTTAGGGGTTTATAAGTCGAGGAAGGTAGGGACTCGTGCTATTCAAACTTTGGGGAGTAGAAATGCACGGAGATATGAATGCCATCCTTTCTTGGAATAGCTGTTGCATCGCAACATGCCACTCAACATCAAAATATTCTTCGGGAGACATGTTTGCATCTCCTTCATCGGACATCATCTCTCCTTCCTTGGTTGGGCTCCCATGCACCCACTTGCCCCGCTCACATCAATGGTCCCTCCCATATCACAGAACCCACCTAGCCTTCCATGTCCCACGCCTATCTTGAGCACCTCTCTTATGTGAGCTACTCCCTTGTCGTTCCAACTCCCCTCTGTCACCCTCTCTCGCCACCTTTCGTGTCTGCGCCCTTCGTGTGCCGTTCTCCTCAACCTCATGGTTTCAACATCCATTCCTACTCTCTTCCATTGTACCAGCATTTGTCCCTCGAGCCCTTCCCCCTAGCCACGGAGGTTTACGCTTCCATTCCCTATTTACGGAACTCCAGTGGCCATCGTCACCCATGGGGCCTTAATCCTAATGGAAATTTCCTTGACTTCCCTCTTAGTCCGGATCGAGAATATATATTTTTTTACTGTGGAGAGAGACTAGTAGCATAGATGTAATCCACAATATACCCATGCAAGGTAGATTCTGCAGTATACGGCTCGGGTCAACTCAATATCAGTAGATAAAGGGCCACTAGATCTTCGTGCACCCACTTGCGGTTGATATTTTGCGATTTTCCTTAGTCACTTTCGGTCTTCATTCACTACGCAACCCGGCCTATAGAATTCGCTAAGGAACTTTCCCTAGAAGATCCCATAGGTATCGGCAGCGGGAATCGGAAAACGAGAACTGAATTTCGATGCTTCTCTTTTTGACTTCTTAGCTCGACTTGCTAAGTTATAAAGGCGGGTCAGTGTGGTTATCCCACCATCTCTTGTATTTCTCCTTGAAGATCACTTGATACCATGATCTATTTCTATTTGATGAATTTTATGGTCTCGGTAACGAAACCATTAGTTGGCGAAAATAGGTCTCGTGGGTAAGACCCAAGTTCGAGGAATTGGGCAGAGTTGTTGTAATCTCCCATCAACATGCCGAATTTTCACCCTACTCCAAGAAAGCGAGAGTCACCCGAGGTGTGCGCGACCACACATGAAGGAGAGACGGAGACCCGGTATCAACGGATGGATACGCAACTCAAAGCTAGCAGCAGAATCGTATGCATGCATAACACGTATGTAAGTCTCTTAGAACATCATGGAGATAATAAACGATTAAAATTTTAAATTACTACGGGAATCTCATGCAACACATTCAAGACATATGATATACCAATAAACCGGATATATTAAGAACCATTCCAAACGAGAATCAATTTTACATCGCTCGACGGAAGTGAGCTTCTAGATTCAATTACAAAGGTCCCACGGGGACGAGAGAGAGATACTACATCAATAACAGATCTATGGAGGACACGGGAAATACAATGATGTGAGGATTAGGACGGATCTCTCCTATGGCGTCTTGCTCCTCGGCCTCATTCTACTCTAACCTCTCTCTCTCTCTCTCCCTCTCTAACCTTTTATTTCTTTGGGTGATAGCTGTTATTCTCGGCCGGCCTGACTATTAGTTTCTCTGTGTTCTCACTCTGTTTGCTTTGGTTCCTTCTACTGTTGAACGAGTTCCTTGTCTTGTCCTTTGCCGCATCTTTCCTTCATCGCACTTGTCTATTCCAACCTCACCACCTATCTCCTACTCCTTCACAACCTCGACGGCTCCTGTTGCCCTCTGGATTGTTGCGCACATACGTGTCGATGCGCAACCCAAAAATCTTTTGTCTTCATGCAAAATTAAAAACAGAGGCCCCAACACTTCTTGTAGTTGGATGCTAACTTCGTGTGTAGTTTGGGCCTCAAGGAGAGAATACACGCATACCCTTCTGCGAATCAAATAATGACAATAACCTACTTTGAAGGCGGAAGTTTGCTTCCGAGAATTGGTATAAGTGATGTTTTTAAGGATTTCATTTTGAGCTTTATCTACATGAACTTGTCAAAAAATGTCTTCTCCTTCTCACCTTGGACAACCTTAGTTGTTTGGATATCTATTGCTTGGTAATGAGATATTGAAGAATTTTTGTGAGAAGAAGTGGATTGGCCACCTACTTGAGAAGGAAGGTGTTTCTTTAGTGACCATAGAAAATTCTTGCTCATAGTTTTATCTATGTCGAAAATTTAGGATTCAACTTTTCTCTTTTTGTACATTATCTTAAATTATTTATTTACTTGAAATATCAATCAATGAAGGTGACTCTTACTCTCTATGCCTTTTCACTATTTTTCTTATGGAATGAAGTCTATGATGTAGATGTTGATACTATGTTATAAAACAAGCTCCAAAAATAGAATAAAAGAGAGATCGATTAACACTTAGAAAATAAGCCACTTCGAAGGGAAACCTCCAATACATTACATAAATGAGCAATTCTTGGATGATACAAATGACCTGTTCTTACTGTATATGAGTCCATGGGATCATAATATAATCCTAATAGAACTAAAAATAAGAATGTGAGGCACAATAATAACAATATTGGGGTTACGGGGGTACAACAATAACAATAATGGGGTTACACTAACAACAATAAGGGACTATACTAGTAATATAAGGACCTCGCATGCCCCTCTCCTTCAAAAACGTGTTGTCACTCAACACTTGAGTAGATCCGGATGCTTCCATATAAAATTCTCATCCTCCCATGTGGAATCTTCGGTGGGTAAGTTCTTCCACATGATGAGATACTCTAAAATAGATCGATTTTTGTAGCTATCAAGTTCTTGTTTCCATAATTTGCTTCGGAGTTCCAATATGATTTTTTCCTTCCTCATCGAGGTTTGGCAATATTGTTTGGGCGGGAAGTTTGTCCCTGTTCTTAACAGCATGAAACATGAAGCGGATGCTCGCGAAAAGTAGGAAGCTCCAATTTGTATGCCATAGTAATAATCTTTTGCAACTGCAGGTGTGGAGGACCATAGTACTTTGGAAATAATTTATTATCCTTCTTAGCTTGCTTGAGGGACATTTTTTTTTTTATAGTTGTAAATTTTGTAAAAATACCAGTATCCTACATAAAAATTCTCTCGTTGCAATCTTGATATACTTTTGTTGTTTCATTCGATTTTGTGCCAAATTTGGGTTATCCTTTAATATTTGGAGAACTCCTTGTTGATGCTCGATGTGATCTTGCTTTGCTTGAACCTTATAATTTTCTCTTAAAGAAGATGTGATGGACGGTAGATGATATCCATAAAGATCCATAAATGAGGTCATTTTTACTTGCGGTATGAAAAGAAGTGTTATACCATTCAGCGAGGAGTAACCACTTGACCCATTGTGTTTTCTTATCGGATACAAAACAACGAAGATATCCTTCCAAACATTTATTCACTCTCTGTTTGACCATCGGATTGAGGATGATAAGATGAGATATGAGCTATTTGATGCTAAACAAGAAAATAATTCCATCCAAAAATTTCTAGTAAAAATGGAATCCCACCACTTACAATAATCTTTAGGTTTCCATGTAGCTTTTGAATTGTTTCCATAAATGCGGTAGCAATTGTACTTGCTTTAAATGGATGACATAATGCACAAAAGTGTGCATACTTGTTAATTCTATCAACTACCACCATGATGACACTCTTTCCTTCCCGAATTAGGTAAACGTGTGATAAAATCCATTAAAATCTCCTCCCAACGTTGACTTGGAATGGATAAAGGTTGTAGAAGAATAGGGGTATTAATTGTCTCAACATTATTTTGTTGGCAAATCAAACATTTGGCCACAAAATTTTGAATATCAGTTAAGGCATCCCAAAAAAATTAATTCTTCACCCTTTGGTAAGTTTTTTAAAAATCTTGAGTGTCCTCTAAAGGAGAAGTGTGCAATTCCAAAGAATATTTTGTTTTAGTTGGGAATTCTTGCAAATATATAAGGGATATTTGTACCATAAGGAATCGTTTTTCCAACTAAATGTATCGGATATGTTAGGATCTTTAACTTTGCAACTTTTGAATAGTGTCCACACTTCTTCGTCCTTCTTCCATTCGTCCTTGCTTAGGTTATCCAATATGGTTGGATAATAGAAATGGCACAAAGAAATGCTTCCACCTCTTCATCCTTTCTTGAGTGCATCGCAATAACATTTAGCTTCCCTTTTTTGTAGATGATTTCAAATTCCTTAACATCTTTGTGACCCATTTTTTTTCTTGAGAAAGATATTCTTTGTTCCAAGTGTTTAATACTATCATGATCGGTTTTTTACCTTGAAGTGTCTTCCCATTAGGTAAGGTCGCCATTTCTTTAGTGCATGTAGTATTTCCAGCATTTTAACTGTGACAACTTTTTGTAATGCTTTCCTTTGATTGGACAACTTTCAAAGAAAATGGTCTTCCTTCTTGCATTAAAAAAACAACACCAATTCCATTTTCATTTGAGGCATCACATTCCAAAATAAAGGTTTTTTTGAAGTGCGGCATACCTAAGGCTGGTGCTAGGAACATTGCCTCTTTAAGATGTTGAAAGGCATTAGTTGCTTCGAGTCCATGAAAATGAATCTTTCTTCAATAATGTTGTTAGAGGTGTTCCTATTCTCCCATAATTCTTAACAAACTTGTGATAATGCCACTGACCAACTTGAGAAATCCTTGCAAGTTTGCTTTATGGTTGTGGGGACTTTCCATTCCTTAATGGATTTAATTTTGTTAGGGTCTACTGTAACACCCTCATGAGATACAATATGACCTATATACTACACCTCTTGTACTCCAAAGAAAAATTTGGATGGTTTTGCATATAATTGTTCTCCTCGATAGTTTAGGGCTTCCTGTAAACATGTCGGACATGATCCTTCCAAGACTGTTGTAGATTACTATGTCATCAAAATACTAGAACAAATTTTCTAAGGAAGAGGTTTGAAAATTGAATTCATCAACCCTTGAAATGTAGAAGGTGCATTGGTAAGGCCAAAATGCATGACCAAAAATTCATAATGAACCTCATTAGTTTGAAATTTTTTTTTAGGAATATCTTAAGTCTTCATTCTAATTTGATGATATCCTGAACAAAGATCCAACTTGGAAAAATAAATTGCTCCATGTAATTCATCCAATAATTCATCGACCACGGGAATGGGAAATTTATCTTTAATAGTGAGCTTATTGAGCTCCCTATGTCTGGACACATGCGCCATGATCCATCCTTCTTGTGCACCAATACTACTGGAAGCGAGAGAAAGAACTTTGAATAGGTTGAATTATACTAGCCTAAAACATATCTATAGTCATACGTTCAATTTCGCTCTTTTGGACATAAGGATACATATAAGGCTGAGATTTTTGGAGGAGCACTTCCTGGAATCAAACGAATAGCATGATCATGATCACGAATAGGTGGGAGTCCTTTGGAGTTTTAAACACCTTGGAATGATTATCCAAGAATTTTTGGAGATATGGAGAAATATATTATTTTAAAGTTTGAACTTATAGTGAGTATGATTGTGCAATTATGCCTCGTTGTTCTTCCTTGAGCTTTTTCATGACATTAGAGCTTATTATATTTCAGAAGCTTTCTGCGATACCTCGTAATTCAATTTCCTTTCCTTGGAAAATTTTTTCAAGAAAAGTTCTTGAAAAGTCAAAAACCTACCCAGAATCCCCCAATTGTAACCATTTTACTCCTAGTACAACATCAACACCTCCCATTGGAATGGAAATCATTAAGATATTAATACATGTTCCCCCATGGTTAACTTGATACTACGAATTTTCTAGATCAATTTATAGTTCCTCCATTTTCGGCCATCACTTGAGATTAGAATTGTTGGGTATAGGAATCAATTCAATTCCTTGGCTACCTTACAATGGATAAACATGGGTGCTACCCAGAATGAATCAACAACTACAATGCCTTTTTCTTCTTTTATATGTCCTTCTATCTTGAGAGTTTGGGGAGTGGTAATTCACGCAATGCACTACACAATATGGTCGGACTCATTTCTTCTTATTCTAGGGTTGGTTCTGGTGTATATCCTCTTATTTTCAATTTTTTCTTGTTCATTTTCTTCCTCCTCTTACAATCTATGTAAACTAATTTCTTCTCGGCAGCACACTTATGACCTTTAGTGTATTTTATATCACAACTATAGCAAAAAGAAACCCTTTTGCTCTTTTTTTCTTCCAATTTTTGTGGTGTCAACCTTGGGTTGTGGAAGTCTAGGTGTAGCAACACTTCCATCTTTATATATGTGGGTGGTGGGCTTCCTTGTCGCCATAATTTTGCATTCAATTTTCTTGCATAGCTTTAGATATTCTCTAATGGTCCCAGTTCCCAAAACGCAAACTTCATGTTGGATGTTATCCTTTAAAGTCCACAACAGAGGAACATCAATCCTATGTTCCTTTGGAATATCGGTTAACCCTTATATTTAATTTTTGAAGTCCTCGATATGCTCGCCCACTAAACCCTTTTGTTTTAGATTTATCAATTGGCTAAAGAAGGTGTTTCTCTTTGTATACTCATAATGTGCTATCATTTCCTCAAGTAAAAAGTGACAAGCGACAACTTTTTTACGAGAAAATCTATCAATACCATACAAATGTATTTTGTTCTAAACGTAAAGTTGCGATACGTACCTTTTTTGTCTTTTGCACATTATTGAGATCAAAGATTTCTCCATATGTAGTACCCATGTTACGAGATCATTTGCCATAAACTTACTCATATCCATCTTTGGAATATGGTGGTTCTTCCATCCAACATTAGAGTTTACTTAAATCATGATTAACATTTATTTTTTCTCATCGTGAGTTTCCTCTACTATCTTTTCGCCATTAGGAAACATTTATTTTATCAACTTTGTCAAACCTTCCATGTTTTCTTTTAGATCAATCTTCATGCTTTCCACGTTTTCTTTCATTTTTTCTTCATGTCATCCATCTTAGATTCCATGCCATCCATCTTAGCTTCATGCCTTTCTTCAAACCATCCATATTAGCTTCCATGCCCTTCTTCAAACCATCCATCTTAACTTGCCACCTTTCTTCAAAACTTACATTTCGTTTTTTGTTCTCTTTGCGAGAGTGAAATTTAGTGCACTTGCTCTTGTAATTTTGGTATGCTGATATTTAACGCTTATTCCTCTTCATGAGTCATAGTAGAGACTTCGAAGAGCTTAATGGGTGTTGAATTATTTTTTTAGGTGGCATTTTATAACTTAATGCGATATATATGCTTTAATATGCCCTTAGAATCAATTCAAACTAATTTTTCACCTGGAGACTTATGCATTTCGAAAAAAACACACACATTTTTCTTTCTTTTGAGGAACTCAATATTGAAAGCGGAGTATCTATAATGATTTTGAATCTTCAAAATCTGAAATTTGGCCCTATTTTATCCCTGCGAATCTTCTTTCTAATGCCATGGTTCGACACGATTTTGATTCTTCAAGATAAATTTATGCCCAATCTCCCACAATGACCTAATTATGTACTAGTTCGGTAGAGAGAACTTGTACGACATGCCATGTGTCACTATTCTTCCTTGACTCTAAAATTGATACAGAGGAAACTAAAGTCCTTTCACTTGTGGTAACTTTTTACGAGAATTCCAATCGCTCGAGAGAGAGAGTTATAGCAATTTTACCACGGTCACCTCTTTGATATGAAATTCGAGATCACGAACAATCCCTAACTTCAACATATCATATCTCCAAAATATTGTAGACAAAATCTGACATTTTTCCGGGACATTCCTCAATATTTCTTCTTCTCTTTGTAAAAATTTCAGCTTTTGAACCTTAGTAGAAAAAACGTTATGGTGCAAATTCCACGATGATGCTGTTTTAGGTGAAATTTAGGAGCACGAAAAACCTTGACTTCCACGAGATCATATCTTAGAAAATATTTTGAACAAGATTTGAAATTTTTAAACAACGTTTCTCGGGATTTGGCTTCGCTATGTAAAAAATTTAGCTTCGCCTTTGTAGAGAAAAAAATGTTATGAAAATTCCACAATGACTGTTTTACAGTGCCGGCGAAACCCTAGAATCCAAAGCTCGATACCAAATGTTATGAAACCAGATCCAAAAATAGAGAAAAAGAGAGATCAACACCTTAGAAATAAGCCAATTTGAGGAAACCTCTAATACATTACATAAATGAAAAATTCTTGGATGATCCAAATACCTAAACCTCCTTCTATATACGAAGTCATGGGATCCTGATATAATCATAGCCAACCTAACAATAATAATGTATGGGAATAATAATAACAATATTGGGGTTGCATGGGTACAACAATAAAAATAATGGGGTTACACTAACAACAATAAGGGACTATACTAGTAATATAGAGACCTAACATAATAGTTGCTCCTCAAGTTCTGCAATGTGTTTTAAGGCCCATTCTAAGCTTGGTTCATGTACTTTTCTATCTTAGGCTTTGTAGGTACTTGAATATAGGGATTAGTTTTATTCTCTACTCTCAGATTTGAAATAATTCCCAGTGGTCATAGGACCAAGTGAAACTCAAGTTGAATTTAATCTCTTTCAACATCTTATTTGCTTCCTCCCTTGCTAACCTTTGTACCAAATAAAGGGCCCAATCTGTGTCTTGATCCTAAATTGGGACTTCTTCTTCTACTGATAAAAATTGAATCTCATCTGCATTTAGCATACGCCGATATATTCAAGAGAAAAAATCCTCACGGGGGAGGAATTTTTGGGAGTTTTACGGAGAAAGATAACACCCATGAACTCTTATCTTAGTATAATTCTAGTACAAGTACCAATCTCTTGTCTTGGCACGATTAAAAATGAAGTATACTTTTAATGTCTTCACCTATCCTAGGGTTGTTTTAATGCTCGGAACACTCATAGCTGGATAGGTAAACGGTTGATGAACTCTTTGTAAGAGAATTCCTTTTGTTCTTTCATCACCAAAGATGTCCGGAAAGTCATTGATTGATGGTTACCTTCTTGATGAAAGCACGCATGGAAAATTTGAATCTATTTTCTTGATAATACATAAACATATATACTAAAATATAAAGTGTTTAAACACTTATTTAGTACGGGAAACTTTTGATAAATTTCTTGTGGATGTTGTACGCCGGGGGTGGATGAAATTGAAAATGATTGATGGTTTGCTCTGTGGAAGAGATAGAGGAAGCCTAAAATGGGTTCATCTACTTGATCGAGAATAATAGCCAAGTAGGTATGCAATGGCTTGTTATAATTTGTTTAGCTTGATCGGGGAAGATGGAGGAGAAGGCATGGAGGTTTTTTTCTTTGGAAATTGAGTGTTTTCGGAGTAGAAATATGTCAAAGATTTTAGCTCTTTTAGAGAAAAATAGGGCTTTTGGTATAGTTCATTGAGGGCTTATGAGGATAAATGGGTGTTATTTTCCTGAGAGGGAGCTTGCATCATCTATTCCATTGTTGGAAGTCACGGTGAAAAGGATTTCACCCCGGTAGGGGCAATGAGGGCTCTTTGATTAGGAATATAGCAGGCTTGGCACTTTTAGATGAATTCATGGGCATTGAATGTGTGAGTGAATATATAATGAGGTAAATTGGATTCCCGAGTCCAATATCGCCAATTGCTCCGATGTATTTATCCTCTAACAAAAATACATTTCAAATAACTCAAATTCACATTTGTGTTTCAATAATTTTAAAATCATTGTCGGTGAGAACATGATATAAATCTATGGGAGGGTGGACCAATGGTTTGAAATGTTCCTCACAGTTTTTACCTTTAAGGAGGCATATTAATTGAGAAGGATTTTTTGGTAGATTAGGATGAACGGGGTTACGCGAATGCGCAACAACTCTATGATTGGTTGAGAAGATAAGGTAAGTGTTGTCACTTGGTCGGAGATTAATCAAACGGTAAAAGTTGGGCACAATGTAAACACAGCAAAATAATATGATTTCTTGAGAGAATAGAACGATAAAGATTAAAAAATGGATTCACAAGGTTTATATAGCAAAATTTGGTTTTCGGGTGTAAATGGCATGGATCCGTTAAATTAACGATCATACGAGTTTTAATTAAATGTTAACAAGCTAACACACCATGGGAAATGATTTTATTGGAAATGGATAAATGACATGGTCATGATAGAGTGGAAAGGTAACGAGTTGGGGAAGATACTAATTAGAATGGGGAATGTGGTTTTCGGGGGGGGGGGGCACTAGGTGGTTAGTGGTTTAGGTAGGGGGTGCGAAGAGCGAGAGGAGGCCATGCGGTAGTGGTACGCGGGGAAACTACTTATTTCAGACCCCCACAGCGGTAAAGCTAGGATGGAGGGGAACAGAAAGTACTCTCTTGAGCATCGATCGAGGAGCGAGTGGATTGGATGGCGGACAACTTGTTAGGTCCCTATATTACTAGTATAGTCCCTTGTTATTTAGTGTAGCCCTCTTATTGTTATTGTTGTACACAGCAACCCCATATTGTTATTATTGTGCCCTTACATTATTATTGTTAGGTCGGCTATGATTACATTGTGGCCCCATGGATCCTATATATAGAAAGGAGGTTTTGTCATTTGTATCATCAATGGTATTCATTCATGTAATATTGGGTTTCCTAGAGGTGGCTTATTTATAAAGAGCGTTGATATCTATTTTCTTCTATTTTTAATTCAAATTCACAAAATTTGGTATTAAAAACTTTTGGATTCTACAGGGTTTTCACCCCACCAAATAGATTAAATAAAATGTTTGACCCTACTCTATAATATTTTTTCTACGAAAAATTCAAAGCTGAAATTTTTGGGTGTGAAGAACAAAATCTAAGTATTTTTGCAAAATTTCGAGCTTTGGGCCTGAGATGTGGAATATATATAGGTCATAATGTATATCACGAGGGTGTTACGGTAGACCCTAATAAAATTAAAACCATTAAGGAATGGAAATTCCCCACAACCATAAAGCGGTTACCACGGATTTCTCGAGGAGTTAACGGTATTATCACAAGTTTGTTAAGAATTATGGGAGAATAGCGGTACCTCCTAACAACATTATTGAAGAAAGATGCATTTCATGGACCCTTGAAGCTGACTAAGGCCTTTGAACAAGAGGCAATGTGCCTAGCACCCGATCTTAGCTATTCTAGACTTCACGAAAACCTTTATTGTGGAATGTGATGCCTCAAGAAATGGGAGTGGTGTTGTTTAATGCAATAAGGAGAAAATAGATTTATTTTGAAAGTCATTCAATCAAAGGAAAGTATTTACAAAGGCTATTTATGAAAAAGGAAATTTTAGCAATACTACATGCACTAAAGAAATAGAGACCTTACCTAATGGGAAGACACTTTAAGGTAAAAGATGATCATGATAGTCTTAAACACTTTTTGGAACAAATAATATCTTCGGAAAATGAGGAAAAATGGGTCTAAAGGTATTGGGTTATGACTTTGAAATCATCTACCAAAAGAGCTAAATGTTGTTGCGGATGCACTTTCAAGAAAGGATGAAGAGGTGGAAGCATTGCTTTGTGCCATTTCTATTATCCAACCAAATTGGATAACCGGAATCAAGGGATGAATGGAATAGGGATAAAGAAGTGTGGACACTCATTCAAAAGTTTGACAAGATCTAGTCACATACGATACATTTAGTTGGAAAAATGATTCCTTATGGTACAAAGATTGTAAATATTTGCAAAAATTCCCAACTAAAACAAAATATTCTTTTTGAATTGCACACTTCTCCTTTAGGAGGACACTCGGGATTTTTAAAATTTACCATAGGGTGAAGAAAGATTTTTTGGGATAGCCTTAAATCTGATATTCAAAAATTTGTGGCGGAATGTTTGGTTTTCCAAAAAAATAAAGTTGAGACAAAATTAAGACCCCGGGTCTTCTACAACCTTTATCAATTCCAAGTCGACGTTGGGAGGATATTCCAATGGATTTTATCCTTAGGTTTACCTTGTTAGCGCTCAAATCTACCTTAGGCTGAAATAAGGTAAAACTCAAGGCTTCGTAAAACCACGCTCAACCTCGTAGCTAGCCTACGAGAGGACGGAGAAGGAACTCTCTCTCCCCGGCGGGTCTATCTCGGCAAAGGTTTTTAGAGGAAATTTTGAGATGACTTATAATGAAAAATGAATACGATTTTTAGGCTAGTAAAGAGATAGGAAAGTTTGATTTTGATTTTTGGAGTTTTTGTTGGAGAAATGGGAAAAAACAATTTTGGAGTCGGGGATAAGACGGATCTTTGCGGGAGGTCGGAGTTGGGGCGGGAGTGGCGGTAGTCTTAATGCTTTTGATTGAGTATATTGATGGATCAGAAGAAGAAAAGGAGGTAGAAAAGGGCAAGGATGAACATGGATCCTTTTCAAACGGGCGAAAACATGTAAAACTAAACGAATTCAAAGGCGAACAGCTACATGTGATGGATTCAACCTCCTTCACTCATTCATTTAGTTTGAAGCATAAGAAGGGATGGCATACATTAAAAATGAAATAAATTACAATAAGCGAGAAAAACACTATCGAAGCCAGAAAGCCACAAGAATCCCAACGGGTCTTTATAAAACCTGCGATCTTTCCTTAGCCAAAATATGAAAAATATGCAAATGAGTGTGCCAAAAGTTTCCCAAGGAAGTCCCACCTTGGGAATGTCTCAAAATTACATCATATAGACCTCCCTAATCCTTCCCACACCTCTGGAGGTCGAATTCCTCATACAGGAGCGAGTTCAACAATTTTAAACAAGGAACTTAGAATATAGGCATCTAAAGCAAACTTGCCTCTAAAAGGAGAAGCGATTCTTACATACGATTTTTACTTTTTAGGGTGAATCATCTGAAAGAGGTAAAGTGAGTCAAATTTACATGCGAACCATCGATTTACATCATGAAAACTCAAAAAATTTCGTCACAAGCCATGGTCCCAAGCCTGGCCAGATTACGGGCGAAAGGTGAAAAGTGTGCTCCATATGCGTAGCGCCCCTTAGCCATACACGTAGCGCGCCTTTCAACCTGATTTTGGGGCACTTTCACGGCATCCAAATTGATCTCATGATAGCTCGTTGGAAAGTCTGGATGTTGGCTATCAACCCAAGTGGAATTTCCCAATTTGGAGCTCATTGCCCCTCAAACTTCATTCTCCCAGAAGTACTTCTACTATTTGGTGCAAGGTAGCTGACAAGGTGGTTTTCATGGTGTTTTTGGGCCTTTTGACCATCCAGAACCTGATGAAATGCTTCGGCAATGCTTGAACATGCATAACTTGCCATGAAAAACCTAGAAATATAAATTTTTCCTTTAGAAAGTGTCCCGAGCAAAAGCGAGCACGTCGACGCGCTACTTGTATAACTGAAAAATCTATTTTTGGACCAAAATATTTCAAAATGAAAAAAATTTCTCCGAATTTGCTCAAATTTGAAGCGAAGACCCTCCATCATGTATCATTCCCATCCAACGAAGCCTCGGCCAAAATCTGGAGTGGATCAGGCCTTTTCCGCGTTTGGTGCTTCGCTCAATCTCCTCTTCGAATCTTCATTCTTGCTTCTTGTTTGTTGCATGCGTTTAATAATGACCTTTCATGTGGAAAAGCATATTTTGTCTCATTGTATTTTTCAATCAACTTCTCCGGATTGAATGTTAACACGTGTGAGGCAAGAATCTCGATCGATTGGTGTCATGTCGCCGGGTCTCTTCCGAGCCAATTGTCGATCTTCACGGATTCGCCGCAGCTCATAAAGTTCGTGCTCATCCTCTAGCTATTTGTTACGCTGCTCCAGGTAGTTTATCACTCACTGAGCCCTCTGCAATTTCTCTTTCAGCATGTCATTCTCGGCCCTTTGCTCCTGGATGATCTCTTTCAGTTTCGAGCTAGGAGAGCTCGCATCAACATCAATGATCATGAAATCGGTGTCCCGGCCTCCTGATGGGCCCTCATCATGCATGGGCCTCTTGCCCCTGTCCTGAATCTATACCTGTGATGAAGAAGAAGGCGAGACCCATTCCACATTATGTGGAGATAATACTCGCTCTGTTGATGGAGACAACGAGACCCCTTCCACCCCGGGTGGAGATAGTACTCGTCGTGTAGCTGCAAATAAGGCCCTGTGTCCTCGCTGGTATGTCACATACAACGGAGCACTGATATACTCGATCTCAGGAATGTCAGGCTGGTGTGAAGGCTCTCCCGCATCATGAACTACCTCGGGAGGCGGCTGTGGCGCTGTAAATAAGTCACGAGAGATGAAATCCTCCCAAGTAATGCCCTGCCGTGTCAACTGATGTACCACTACGATCTTGATCAGCGCGTAATGATATATACTTCTATGCTGCTGTGCTGGGGTCTTCTTCTGTACAAAAATCACCATCCTCTCTATGTTGCGATACATGAAGTACGGAATGTTCATCATACGTACCCTCGTGAAGTGCATCAACAAACGGACATGGTAGGCAAAGAGACGCGAGAATCTGCCCTCGCAATTGAAATACCGAATGATGAGTTTCATCAGTGGTGCAAACTCATCCTTCAGGAATTTGAAAGGAAAAACCCTGCTCAAGTACCTCATATACCCAGGTTTGATGTATGGCTCATAGTGGAATTTCTCCAACTGCTGACGTTTGTTCCACTCCTCTCCTATATTTGGTATGTCGGTGCTGACGATAGTCTTGGTGTGAGAATGAAATCTACTCGGCGAGGTTTACACGCATGTATCTGTGTAGAACAGAAAAAGCAGTATGAGCTAGTTCACGATGATCTTGGGTTTGTGAAATCATCTCACGGTATCGAAAACATGGTGATACGAGAAAAGAGACTGTTGCAAGCGGACATGCTGCCGATTGAGCCAAGAAATGCCTTGACTCTTCCTGCGAGATGCTTACGCCTTTGCCACCTTTGCGTGAGACCTCAAGTGGCACATTACCCTCTGTTGTGGAATCACTGTCATACTCCTGCTCATAAACTGAATCCGTCTCTGACATGGCTTCGAAAACAAAATGTCTGTAATATGTATGCTGATATAGGTGTAGTGAAGACAAAGTTTCAATGTATGCTCAAAACCCAAATTTGTTGCATATGTACCAAAGCATCATAAGAAAACAAGTGACAGTGGTAATAGCTCTGTTTTAGTGGCAAAAAAAAAGTCTCTGTTTTGATCACAAGAGAATTTGACAAATGAGTAGACAGTGTAATGTATGGTACAGCCTTTGCAATATTGGCCAAGGATTTGTCAAAGGACTGTGTTTGTCAATAGGAGACAGTGGCAATGAAATAATAGCAATGACAACAGTGGTAATATTATGGCGATGGAGGATATGGACAAGTCAACATGAGACTATGTGAAAACATGAAAGGACGTGAGAGCAGTGGTAGAATGGCAAAGAAAAGGCGTGAGGATGATGTACATAATGTGCCAGGGCGCCACAAGCAATACAGGCATGAGCATATATACCAATCACAAAGTTTACAAACCCTTCACAAGACTGTCAATATATCTTTTAAAACCCTGAGAATTGAATTTGCTATGAACATAGGGTTTATAGATTTCTCCTCACCCAATGCTTGTTTCCCAACATCAAACACACTACAATCATGTTCATAATTTATTAAGCAACCATTAAAACCTACTTGCAAGTTGATCGTGGCGTTTTGGTATGAAGCCGAACGCAAAAACAAAATTTTTTGGCTCTGTCGCTATATGGGTAGCGCCCCTGCCCAACGCGTAGCGCACACCATACGCGTAGCGCCCATGTTCTTTTGCAAGGGCTGGGGATGCTATATGCGTCGCGCCCCTTATATGGGTAGCGCGCCTCCTGTATGGGTAGCGCGCACCTTCAATCCAGTCCACGGCTCTGCAAAACACGTCTTCGGCCCTCCACTTCACAAATTCGACTTCTGCCGTGAGAATTGGTGGAAATGGATGATTTTCCATGGCTTATATGTGAAGAAAATATCTCATAAAATCAGATTTGATTTTAAATTTGTTTGCTAACCCACTTTTATAATGTTTCGGCACTTTGTCATTTGGTCATTCAATACAATGTTGTTCTTTGACTTTCTCTTGCTTTTTCTGAGTCTTGGAATGATAATACTTTGTTGACTTTTTGCAGGGATGCTGCACTTAGCTTTGGGAAAGATCAGAGGCTTGCTCTGGAATTTCTTATGGTGAAATAAATACAACTATTACAAAAATGAAATTAGACAATTTCTAGTTCCAAAACAGAGTTTTGGACTAGAAATGTCTTCAAATGATTTTGATAATAAAATATGAAACGAGAACTTTTTGGAACCAACCTCATGGCCTGCGGGCTTTATGACATGTATGCAAAGGACTTGAAAACCCTAGACTCTAGGACTAAAGACTCTTTTTTAACGAAAACAATCATTAATAACCATGAATGCAATGACCATGAACTTCAATGATTTTTTAAGGAATTCTAATTAGCCCTGCAAGTACAAGCATGAGGAAACACAAGACAAGCAGACCCCCTCGTCAGTCAATGGCATGCTCCTAGCGAAATGCAACGAAGTGGAACGAGCGAGACACCTAAGAATGATATTCAAAAAGCGAACTGATCTCTAACGGAGGGCTGTAAGGACTGACTCTAACATTGGCTCCAATGGGGGATGGTGGCTCCGAGGAGATGCCAAGAACGGCAGATCTCTGGGGGAGTCAGACAGTGCCTTTGTCCATTGGGCGATGGATTCATTATTTCAACAGATAACACAAAAATTTTGATACATTTATTGACTGCAAATTTGACTGAAAAGAAACTGAAACTTGACCAAAACTAACTCGACTCTAAAACTGAAAAGACTGATAGAACTGACTTGACAAATTTCAAACTAACCAACCTCCATCTCCAGAATTATAGCCTTCGCTCCGGGCCCCAGACTAAAGATGAGAGATCAGTACACACTTTGCAATAAAACAGAAGTAAAATGATATATACAATGATGATGAAATCAGCAGAAAATACTCAGAAGTGGTATCACTTCAGCAACCGACCATTGATCGGCCCTCCAGGACAATCATCTCCATTCATTTCCTTGAGAAGAAAGGCGTTTTGACCACGATACGCTGCTATCTTGAAAGGACCCTTCCATAGGTTTTCAAATTTGTCGTGCTTTCCCTTATCTTCATTCCGAGCATCCCACTTCAAAACTACCTCATCCAGCTGAAACTTATCTATTTTTTCCTTCCTGTCATAAATCTTCTTTATGCGCTCCTGCAACTTGAAAATATTTTGAAATACCTCCTCCCGTGTCTGCTGTAAATGAATCATCTGATTAATCCTCCGCTGCATGGGATCTTCTTCACTACCGGCTTCCTGAAGTAATTTGACTACCGGGACAGCAAGTGAAGTAGGAAAAACCGTGTCTATCCCGTACACCAACTCGAAAGGAGACATGCCAATAGACTTTTTCTGACTTACCCTATTAGCCCACAGTGCATTCACTAATTTCTTGTGCCAGCCCTTTTTGTTGATTTCCAACAATTTCTTAATGATATTCACCAAGGACTTATTTGAAGATTCCGCCAAGCCATTTCCTTGCGGATGGTAGGCAGTTGAATGTCCCAAGCTGATGTTGTACTTATAGCAAAATTCAACCCACCTCTTAGACTTGAAGGCTGCTGCATTATCTGTGATTATCTTACTAGGACACCCAAAACGTGACAGAATATTGTTTTCAAGAAAAGAGATAATTACCGCATCCGTGGCCTGTCGAGTGGGAATCGCCTCGATCCATTTCCTGAAGTAGTCCGTAGCTGTCAATATCCATCTATGCTGTCCGGAAGATGCTGGGTGACTTTCCCCGATGAAATCCAATCCCCACTGCTGGAATGGTGCACTAACTTCAATTGGTTTGAGAGGAAAAGGCTGTAGTTTCTGCTTCCCTTCGAAAATTTGGCATTCGTGACAATTCTTAACAGCCTTGTATACATCTGAAAACAAAGAAGGCAAATAGTAACCTGCCCTTAGAATCTTATTCACTGTGGTTTTCCAAAACAGATGGCCGCCGCAGTCTCCTCTATGAAAGTCCTCTAAAAATCTTTTGGCTTCCTCCTCTACCAAACAATTCAACAAAATTCCACCAGGGTCTTTCCAATACAATGCAGAATTTAGAATGCAAAACTTTGTAGCTCTCAACTTCAATGTTCTACTCTTATTTCTAGGCATCCTGGGAGGTGGAGACAAATTCTGAAGTACGTATAAGATGTCAGCATACCAAGGAGAAGAAACAAAAATATCAGATACCTGAACTGACGTACTCTCCTCATCTTCATCGGACATGGCAGCGATCAAATTTATATCTAGAGCATGCAGATTTGTTTCAGCCATGAGCTTGGCGAGTCCTTGTCCTTTGATCAGCTTGGTCGGTTTAATCTCCACATCATATTCTAACAACGCAGCGATCCACTTACCCCGTCTTCCTTCTGGATCTGCCTGTACCAAAACATCTTTAACTGTTGCGTTAGGAACATATGCTATAATGTGGGAATGCAGTATATACACACGGAAGTCTTTCAAGGCCTTTACAAGCGCAAG
Source organism: Pinus albicaulis (assembly GCA_034641835.2). NCBI lineage: Eukaryota > Viridiplantae > Streptophyta > Pinopsida > Pinales > Pinaceae > Pinus > Pinus albicaulis. Next base: position 439,450,933 of record CM076570.1, read on the forward strand.
TGCTTGTTTCTCAATAATATTGTATTTCAATGCTCCGTCCCTTATAATCCGACTGAAAAATGCAATGGGCTTCTCAATTCCATCTCTTTTCTGCATTAAAACAGCTGCCAAAGTGTGCTCAGAAGCAAACGAAAACAAAATGAAGTCCTGTGTGTAGTCCGGGCTGATTAAAATAGGGGCTGAAGAAAGAGCTATCTTTACCAAATTAAATGATTTCACCGCCTCTTCTGTCCACTTTACCTGACTGTCCTTTTTCAGCATATTCGTGATTTCTCTAAGATGCTCAGCAAGATTTGGAATGAAACGATGCAGAAAATTCATTTTACCGTTAAAGGACTGTATTTCTTTCTTGTTCCGGGGCTGTTCAATCTGCTGGATGGCTTCAACACGTGCAGGGTCAACACGGATGCCATCTTTTGATATGATGTGGCCAAGGAGCTTGCCTTCATCCATGGCAAAAAGACTCTTTTTCGGATTCAGCGAAATGCCATATTTTTTGCACTTCTGGAAAACAACTTTCAAATGATATAAATGTTCCTCATCAGAATTTGAAAACACAGTTAAATCATCAAGGTAAACAACCAAAAATACATCTTTCTCGTTGGCGAAAGCCATGTCCATTGCACGCTGAAAGGTGGCACCTGCATTCTTCAAACCAAACGACATTTTTGCATAATGAAACATTCCCCATGGAGTGGTGAACGCAGTCTTGTCACGATCATCTTCATGCACTAAAATTTGATTGTATCCTGAATAGCCGTCGAGTAGTGACATCCTTGATGCTCCAACTACTCACTGCAATATATGGTCCATTTTTGGCAGCGGATAATTGTCTTTTAATGATACCTTATTCAAATTTCTGAAGTCGATACATAAACGGATCTCACCTGTCTTCTTTCTCACGGGCACCAAATTTGATATCCAATCTGAAAATCGAATAGGCACAATGATTCCTGACTTATACAACCTATTTACCTCTTTTTCAATCGATGGTAGCAGCTTTGGATTGATTCTCCTCAACTTTTGACGAAAAGGCTTCTGATTTGGTTTAATGGGGATAGTATGCTGAATGATATTAGTATCATATGTTTTTAGATCTGAGTAATCCCACGCAAAAGCATCTGAAAATGAAGACAACAATTTCACATACTCTGCCTTTACCTTTGGTGACAATGACTTTGATAACTTTACCATCTTGGGATTCTCAGCTATCCCAATATTTACCTCTTCAACACCTTTTTCAGTCGGCCTCAATGTCGGTTTGCGGGCTACATCATCTTGGTCAAAGAGTTCCTCCAAAGGAATCAATCCCTTAGGAATGATGTTATCTTTAAGTTGCAGCACTTCCATTTGATTTATTTGTATATCATCATTGCCATCATCATGTTCTGTATCTATGGAGGTGTCTTTAAACTTACCCTTATTCTGCAGAAAATCACTAATCTCCTCGTCATCCTGAAAGACTTGCCAACATCGCTGATTGTCTGGAACGGTGGGGCGGTGTTTCACATGAATCTCGAACTTGTTGCTGGAATTCATTGGAATTTTTAAATTTCTTGCTGCCTTAGCAAGTCCATCAGCAACACCATTTTGTATGCGAGGCACACATGTCAAGGTATGATCAGAAAATAACTTCAGAATATCTAAAACTGCATTACGGTAAGCCCTCATGCGAGGATGCTTGGCTTGAAGCTCACCTTTAACTTGCTTTATCACCAACTCTGAATCACCATAGACTGCAATCCTTTTCTCTTTCAGCTTTCTAAGAATCTTAAGGCCAGCAATCAGAGCCTCATATTCCGCTTCATTATTAGAACAGTCAAATGCTAGCTTGTAGGAACACACTCTCACGTTGCTTGGAACCTTATCCGGAGCGGAAAATGGACTACGAATCCAAACACCAATTCCAGCACCGTCACTACCCACTGCGCCATCAAAATCCATGGTCCAAAGACCATCTTCATCGTCCTCTAAATGCTGAAATTGCGCCAGCTCTGTTTTTTCTGTTTGCTGCCCATTGTCTTTAGCTGATTGTTCCACAGTAGCTTGTTTTTCTCTTCTTTCTTTTTGCAGAACTTCTCTAAAATTCTCAGTGATTTCTAGTATATCTTCCGCCTGAACTAATTGGCTATCTATATCATTAAAACTATCAGCAAGCAACACAAACGACTCTAAGTCGGTATGTACATAATTTACAGGATGATTGATTGGCTTCTCTTTGCTGGTTATCATGTATTTCATCTTATGCTCTCGATATAACTTTCTCATTTGACCGAATACTGGAATTGTTGCATAAGAGAAATCTAACTGTAGTGTACCTTTCAACTTTTCCCCCCAAGATCTTGAAAGGAGCATCCCAAATCGCGGAGGAATGTCCGCCACAACCACATCCATCAAGACATTCTTCGCTGGAATTTGATCTAAGCTTACAACCAAATCTTTGATGAGTCCTATACACCTCACACGGCTGGAATCAAATGAATACAAATCATGATATTTTCTTGTAATGTCTAGTCCCAATTTTTCCATGATCGCCTTTGGCATCAAATTGTGCGAAGCACCCGAATCGAACATGGCATTGTGCAACACATATTCATGCAACCTCAAACTGATATAAAAGGGAGGAACATCACTGTCAGGGGACTCACCATCTAATGCAGGCCCGAAAATCAATTCTGGCTGATCATCTTCAACATTTACCGTGTCAAACATTGGATAAAAATTCAGAATTTTGGAGACTTGACCGCGGTAGCTGCTGTTCTTCATGATTTCTGTCAAAGGAATAGATATTTTTAATTTGGAAATTTCATTTTCCAAACTAAATGCTGAAACTTTCTCAACCTCTTTGACCGGAACTTCCTTCTTTTCAGCCTTATCTTTCACTATGTTTGGCTGATTTACCTTTTCTGCTGATGATACTGTACTAGCTGCGGGATCAATTGTCTCTTTTCCTTTCTTCTATGGTATCGGTGAATCTGCCTTTGGTGCTGAAGCTTCTTTTCGTTTCTGAATTGGATTTATGGGCACATCTCGGTTTCTCAATGAGTATTGCTTCTGTTGAGCGGACAAAGCATTCAAATATCCTCTTTGGTAATCATCTGATTCTTCCTCTAAATCTGCATCATTTGCTAAAATGAAATCTTCATCTTTCTGAGCAGCCGAACTTTCTCCATATTCTTCATCCTCAGTAATGTAAATAGGCAGATCGTCGAGAGTAAAGAAATGATTTTGCTCACCTGCTACATCATCATCATTGTCTGAATCTTGACTCACAAAATTCTGCAAAAGAGGTGTTTTAATCTGCTGCTGGGCTGCCGGCTCTTGTGCTCTCTGTTCACGCTGCTTAATTCTGAACTGTGGCTGCTGCTGGGCACGGTAATTTGGATTACGAATCTGCGTTTCTGTTTTATCAAGGTTCATTCTTTTGAACATTTTTTCCATCTCACGAAGCCATGGCGGTTCTGATGCGGATGTGGAAGGCTCTTCTTTTATAGTCACTCTTTTCTCTGCTTTCAACCGGGCTCTCTTATCATTCAGATTCGCCTCAACACTAACAGAAATCTTCTACATATGTTCTAAGGTAGGCGGATCTCTGTCACGTAGCGAATAAGCCATCTCCGGATCAAAACCATCCGGGAATTTAAGAAGAGCTGACTTTTTAGACGGTCTTAAGTCATCTGGGATTGCATTATACACTGTATTGAATCTTATAATATAATCCTGAACAGACTCACCAGGATTACGCTTGATGCTTGTATACTCTGAAGTGATCTGCAACGGATCTTTTTTCATCTCCCATCGATCTAAAAATTGTGTCTGAAGCTCTTGCAATGTATTGATACTTCTGGCCTGTAGAGCTCTGAACCATTTACGAACCTCTCCTCCAAAATTCTGGGCAAACAATCTCATTGAAACATTTTCTGCATCAACTTCATGCAGGTCCAAAAAGTCTGTCATTCGGACAATATGCTGCTGAGCTGATATACTATGTGGTGTGCCATCGAATATGGGAATCTTGCTCTGATAATCAGCAGGCATAGGATCTAAATTGGCCGGAAAAGCAAGAGGTGCAAATCTGGCAGCCATGACTCTCGGCGGATTGATAATCTGCTGTCTCGGAGAAACAGGAGGAATGGGAGCAGTAGGTGAACGAGGTGTATGCGGTGGAGATGGAGGAGAAACTACTGCTGATTGCTGATCATAAATCTCAGGCTGAACGGGGATGGTAGGGATAAAAGAAGGTTTAGTGGGAATCCGCGAACTAGAGGAAACTTCAGATGGTCTAAGAGTTTGTGAAGCAGATTCAATGAATTCGGGAATGTTGGTTGCCACGATGGAATTTTGTAGATTCAGAATATAATTGTCGATAGATCTATTTGATTGCTCAACTTCTAAATACTTGATGAACTCAGGATTGATAACGGTAGAACCAGTGGCACTTTCGGATTTGGTTTCAAACAATGATAACTCAAACTGATCGTCGAACTCAATATCATCAATGTATTCAAAAACAGTGGGGTATGAGTGAGATTTGATCAAAGGAACAATAGGAGCTTCTCGACAGAAAATTCTTGGGATTAGGTTGGGGTTTTCATATACTGGAGGCGTATTTGGATCAGGATTTGATCTGGTATGCCTTCTTGAAGCCAGTGTATTGATCTATTCGGGAAAAATTTCAAGGAACACGATCAAATATCTTCAGCCTATCGACTTCTAGACTCAATCATCCAAAGGTCTAGAACGAACAAGTATACTGGGGTGATTTGAAAATCAAGTGCTGCATTCACAAGCTTACCGGAGATCGACTGAAGCAGTGTTTATCTACTTCCGCTTATGCATGGCAAAAGCGTTTCGAAAGCTACCTGGCGTGACTTCAGACTCCGTCTAAGACTCATGAAACAAACACATCAACAAGCAAACCATTGAGATTTTTCCCCAGTATGGTCACCACTATGTTAGCGCTCAAATCTACCTTAGGCTGAAATAAGGTAAAACTCAAGGCTACATCAAACCACGCTCAGCCTCGTAGCTAGCCCTACGAGGACAGGAGAGGGCTCTCTCCGAGTCTATCTCGGCAAAGGATCTTCAAAGGGGCTGAGATGACTTATAATGAAAAATGAATACTGATTTTAGGCTAGTAAAGAGATAGGAAAGTTTGATTTTTGATTTTTGGGTTTTTGTTGGAGAAATGGGAAAAAACAATTTTGGGTCCGGGGATAAGGCCAGATCTTTGCGGAATTCGAGTTGGGGCGAGGTAGGCAGTAGTCTTGATGCTTTTGATTGAGTATATGGATGGATCCGAAAGACAAGGAGCTGAAAAGGGCAAGGATGAACATGGATCCTTTTCAAACAGGCGAAAACATGTAAAACTAAACAAATTCAAAGGCAGAGCACTGAAATCAATGGATTCAACCTCATTCACTCATTCATTTAGTTTCAGAAGCATAAGAAGGGAATGGAATACATTAAACATGAAATAACTTACAATAAACTGAGAGAAAACACCATCAATAACTGAAAGCCACAAGAATCCCAACAGGTGCCGCAAAACCTCTGATCTTTCCTTAGCCAAAATATAAAAAATATGTACAATAGTGTGCCAAAAGTTTCCTAAGAGTCCAACTTGTAGAATGTCTCAAAAATTACATCATATAGACCTCCTAACCCCTTCCCACACCTCTAGGGGTCGAATTCCTCCTTCTAGGAGCAGTTCCAACTAATTCTAAACAAAGAACTAGAAAATAGGCATCTAAACAACTTGCCTCTAAAAGGGAGGAAACTGATTCTTACATCTGATTTTTACTTTTTTAAGAGTGAATCATCTAGAAGAGGTAAAAGTGAGTCAAAGTTACATGTAAACCATCAATTTACATCATGATAACTCAAAAATTTCATCCACAAGCAAAAATGGTTCAACTAGCCGAAATTCTGAGCTGGAAGGTGAAAAATTGACCAAACATCCATATGCGTAGCGCCCCTGAGCCATACGCGTAGCGCGCCTTTCAGCCTGATTTTGGGGCACTTCCCGGCATCCAAATTGAGCTCATGATAGCTCGTTGGAAATCCCTGGATGTTGGCTATCCAACCCAAGTGGAATTTCCCAATTTGGAGCTCATTTTCCCCTCCAAAACTTCATTCTCCCAGAAGTACTTCCTGCTGGTGCAAAAGGTGGCAGCAAGGTGGTTTTCATGGTCTTTTTGGGCCTTTTGATCATCCAGAACTTGATGAAATTATTCGGAAATGCTTGAGCATGCATAAATTACCATGAAAAACCCAGAAATATAAATTTTTCCTTCAGCAAGTGTCCCAAACAAAAGCGAGCACGTCGACACGCTACTCGTATAGCTGAAAAATCTGTTTTTGGACCAAAATATTTCAAAATGACAAAAATTTCTCCGAATTTGCTCAAATTTGGAGCGAAGACCCTCCATCATGTATCATGCCCAGCCAACGAAGCCTCGGCCAAAATCCGAAGTGGATCAGGCCTTTTCCACCGTTTTAGTGCTTCGCTCAACCTCCTCTTCAGAATCTTCATTTTTTCCTTGCAGACGTGCATGCGGGCCCAATAATGACCTTTCATGTGACGAAGCATGCCTTTGTCTCTGTTGGATTTTTCAGTCAACTTCTCCAAATGAATTTTAACACGTGTGAGGCAAGAATCTCGATCAATTGGTGTCATGTCGCCGGGTCTCTTCCGGGCCAATTGTCGATCTTCACGGATTCGCCGCAGCTCATAAAGTTCGTGCTCATCCTCTAGCTATTTGTTACGCTGCTCCAGGTAGTTTATCACCCACTGAGCCCTCTGCAATTTCTCTTTCAGCATGTCATTATCGGCCCTCTGCTCCTGGATGATCTCTTTAAGTTTCGAGCTAGGAGAGCTCGCATCAACATCAATGATCGTGAAATCAGTGTCCCGGCCTCCTGATGGGCCCTCATCATGCATGGGCCTCTTGCCCCTGTCCTGAATCTGTACTTGTGCTGAAGAAGAAGCCGAGACCCCTTCCACATCATGTGGAGATAATACTCGCTCGGCTGATGGAGTCAACGAGACCCCTTACACCCGGGGTGGAGATAATACTCGTCGTGTAGATGCAAATAAGGCCCTGTGGCCTCGCTGGTATGTCACATACAATGGAGCACTGCTATGCTCGATCTCAGGAATGCCAGGCCAGTGTGAAGGCCCTCCCGCATCATGAACTACCTCGGGAAGCGGATGTGGTGCTGTAACTAAGTCACGAGAGATGAAATCCTCCCAAGTGATGCCCTGCTGTGTCAACTGATGTACCACTACGATCTTGATCAGCGCGTAATGATATATACTTCTATGTTGCTGTGCTGGGGTCTTCTTCTGTACAAAAATCATCATCCTCTCTATGTTGCGATACATGAAGTACGGAATGTTCATCATACGTACCCTCGTGAAATGCATCAACAAACGGACATGGTACGCATAGAGACGTGAGAATCTGCCCTCGCAACTGAAATACCGAATGATGAGTTTCATCAGTGGTGCAAACTCATCCTTCAGGAATCTGAAAGGAAAAACCCTGCTCAGGTGCCTCATATACCCAGGTTTGATGTATGGCCCATTGTGGAATTTCTCTAACTGCTGACGTTTATTCCATTCCTCTCCTATATTTGGTATGCCAGTGGCCTAAGCAATAGTCATTGGTGACAGAATGAAATCTACTCCGGGGAGGTTTACACAACCATCATGTAAATGTAGAAAAAATAGACGAGCCAGTTCACGATGAAATTGGGTTTGTGAAATCATCTCACAGTATCGAAAACATGACTGATACCGAAAACAATCCATTGCAAGCGGACATGCCTGGAATTGAGCTAAAGAAGTAGGCTCCTCCCTGAGATGTTTACCACCTTTGCCACCTTTGTGAGGCCTCTGTGGCACATTACCCTTTGCTGTGTAATCACTGTCAGACTCCTGCTCATAAACTGAATCTGTCTCTGACATGGCTTCGAAAACAAAATGTCTGCAATATGTATGCTGATATAGGTGTAGTGAAAACAAAGTTTCAATGTATGCTCAAAACCCAAATATGCTGCATATGTACCAAAGCATCACAAGAAAACAAGTGACAGTGGTAATAGCTCTGTTTTAGTGGCATAAAAACAGTCTCTGTTTTGATCACAAGAAAATTTTGACAAATGAGTAGACAGTGTAATGTATGGTACAGCCTTTGCAATACTCGCCAAGGATTTGTCAAAGGACTGTGTTTGTCAATAGGAGACAGTGGCAATGAAACAATAGAAATGACAACAGTGGTAATATTATGGCGATGGAGGATATGGATAAGTCAACATGAGACTATGTGAAAACATGAAAGGACGTGGCAGCATTGGTAAAATGGCAAAGAAAAGGCATGAGGATGATTTACATAATGTGCCAGGGCGCCACAAGTAATACAGGCATGAGCATATATACCAATCACAAAAGTTTACAAACCCTTCACAAGACTGTCATATATCTTTTAAAACCCTGAGAATTGAATTTGCTATGAACATAGGGTTTATAGATTTCTCCTCTTTCCACATCAAACTCACTAATTTCCCACTTGAAAAATACCAAAACCCTGTTCAAAAATCACTGAGCAATGTTCAAAAACCTACTTGCAAGTTGATGGAGGCGTTTGAGCTCGAAATCGGACGCAAGGACAAAATTTTTTGGCTCTGTCACTATATGGGTAGCGCCCCTGCCCAACTCGTAGTGCGCACCATACGCGTAGCGCCCTTGTTCTTTTGCAAGGGCTGGGGATGCTATATGCGTAGCGCCCCTTGTATGGGTAGCGCGCCTCCTGTATGGGTAGCGCGCACCTTCAATCCAGTCCACGGCTCTGCAAAACACATCTTCGGCCCTCCACTTCACAAATTCGACTTCTGCCTTGATAATTGTTGGAAATGGATGATTTTCCATGGCTTATATATGAAGAAAAATATCCTATAAAATCAGATTTGATTTTAAATTTGTTTGCTAACCCACTTTTATAATGTTTCGGCACTTTGTCATTTGGTCATTTAATACAATGCTGTTCTTTGACTTTCTCTTGTTTTTTCTGAGTCTTGGACTGATAATACTTTGTTGGCTTTTGCAGGGATGCTACACTTGGCTTTGGAAAAGATCAAAGGCTTGCTCTGGAATTTCTTATGGTGAAATAAATACAATTATTACAAAAATGAAATTTGACAATTTCTAGTTCCAAAACAGAGTTTTGGACTAGAAATGTCTTCAAATGCTTTTGATAATAAAAATATGAAACGAGAACTTTTTGGAACCAACCTCATGGCCTGCGGGCTTTTATGACATGTATGCAAAGGACTTGAAAACCCTAGAATCTAGGACTAAAGACTCTTTTTTAACGAAAACAATCATTAATAACCATGAATGCAATGACCATGAACTTCAGGGATTTTTTTAAGGAATTCTAATTAGCCCTGCAGGTACAATCATGAGGAAACACAAGACAAGCAGACCCCCTCGTCAGTCAATGGCATGCTCCTAGCGAAATGCAACGAAGTGGAACGAGCGAGACACCTAAGAATGATATTCAAAAAGCGAACTGATCTCTGACGGAGGGCTGTAAGGACCGACTCTAACAGGCACTTTATGGATATCATCCACCATCCATCACATCATATTTAAGGTAAAATTCGAAGGTTCAAGCAGTGGAAGATCACATCGAGCATCAGCAAGAAGTTCTCCAACTCTTAAAGGATAACTTGAATTTGGCACAAAATTGAATGAAACAACAGGCAGTTCAACATCACAGCGAGAGAAGTTTTGATGTAGGAGATTGGGTATATTTACGGCTACAACCATACAAAAAAATGTCCCTCAAGTAAGCTAAGAAGGATAATAAATTATTTCCAAAGTACTAGGTGGCTTGATATTCTTTAATTGATTAGAGATTTAAGAAAGCTTTGATGATTAACCACCACATATTTCTTATATCTGGTTTTCCATATACCCTCCATCTGCATGCTACTCTAGGTCATAATCACAATAATTCATGTAAAAAAACACAGTAACAATGATGCCTTCCCCTCCTACATTCACACATGTTGTTAGTCGAATCCAATAGAGGGTGAATTCATTGTTGTCTTCCATGAAGGAACCATCCATAAGCATTGGCGTTGCAAAAATAGAGCATGCAAGCACATGTCTTCCCATCTCCATCACCACCTCATCTCATCTACCATTTCCATTGTCACCTATCATATTATTCATCATTTTTCTCCCACCATATCTTTTCCTCGATTTGTGTTGTTCTTAAAATCAAACCTATGGAAATCAAATCCTCATGCAGTGCTGCTTCACAAGACCTAACCCTACCTAAAATCCATCATGAAATCAAAACTTAGATATGAGTAAAGTATTTTTTTGCATGAGGATATGAAAAACCTCATGCATGGGGGGATGTTGCGCCTCGTATATGCCCACGTTTTCATCATGAAACATCATTGTTTATACCCTAAAAACCCTAGGTTTTTAGCCTGTGTTATACCCTAATTCTGTCACTTGCAACTAAATACTCTATGTGGTTAATAATCATAAATTTCTTCACTTCTCAATGATTAAAGATGATTTTTTCATGTTTAACTGATGACATTTTTGTTGAAGTACATTTATTACAGGGTTCCATCGCTGAAATCCGTCACAAGCCAACTAAGTATGGGAATGCCTAATTTTGGGCTTCCACACTTTCGGTGCACTTACGGAGAATATGGGAGAGCTTATTATCAAAAATAAAATTATTATACCTCTCCATAAGTTGGATTCCACCCAGCTCATTCATATGGGTCTCTAGAAGGAAATTACCCAATTTTTCCAAATCTGTAAAAAATTCTAAACTGCCATATTGCACCTCACGTTTCATGCCAAGAAAGGCGATATAATAAATTTGGGCACATGGGTTTTTCTCCCAGTATAACCAATTTACTAACAATATAAAAAAAATTCCAAATTACGCACGGTTTTGGAGATATTCATGGGGGAGTGAGGCTAATTTATGTAAAATTCAAAAATTTCCAGCATTGTTAAAATCTCCCAAAACAACCTTGTTTTCTATTTTTGGTGAAAGGAAGTTGAAACTAATATAGGTCATCACATCACAGCATGTAAAATCAATTTGATTTTATCTCCATGGACATGTATGGAGCATTTTTGAACCGAATGCTGAAAATTGAATGTTGTAATCTGAACTAATAGATTAAGTTAGTAAAGGGATCAGTTGGATCTGATTTGCATATTATTTTGTAAATTGAAGGCTGATTATAAAGCTTGCAACTAAGAAATATAGAGGGGAGGACATACAGTGAGGATTTTAATTCTTCTTTGCCATCAAATTTGAATATTGTAACTCTGTGATCCAGTAATTAAATTCCTATTTTTTTTAATATATCATGGCGTGTTGCTGATCAAATTCCAGATTGTTATGAATTCCATGAGCTCTTGAATTATATGAGTTGAAGATTATTTCATCTCTGCAAGTTTCCAAGCTGATTCCGGGTGTGGAAAGGGCCCACCACAACCAGATTAGCTCCTATATAACTAGTTAGAGGTAATTTATATACACTGCTTGATTTAAAATTATGATTGCAGCATTGATTATTTTTTAAGATTTATTTATGTTTAGCTTGATCCACATTTACTAAAGTTCCAAGAATTCATTGATTTGAATGTATGATTGCAGATTTAGTTAATTTTGAAAATTGATTTATGTTTAGCTTGATCCACATTTGCTGAAGTTCCAAGAATTCGTTGATTTGAATGTATGATTGCAGAGTTAGTTAATTTTGAAAATCGATTTATGTTTAGCTTGATCCAAATTTGCTGAAATTCCAAGAATGCTTTGATTTGAATGTATGATTGCAGAGTTAGTTAATTTTGGAAATCGATTTGGTTTTGGCTTGATCCATGTTGCTGGAGTTTCACGTATTGTTGATTTAAATTGTATAGGTATTGTCTTTGAAATCGATTTGTGTTTAGGTTTTCTTCCGTTGCTATGGTGCATGAATATCAATTAATTTAAATGTCGGATGGAAAAACCAACTTCTTTCAAAAATAGATCTTGAGAGTTGGTTAATTCGGATTGCTAAATACCTCAGTGTTAAATCCCCAAATTGCACAGCTAGCATTGTAGAGAGAAATCTCAGCATTAATGGAATGTTGTCGTATTGGGAAATTGAGTATCTACAGGATTTAATTGGCAATATCATTGTGACTATAGCTGAATCTAATTGCTGCAATAGGAATTGTGTTTCAACCTTCACGTTATCTGCATCGACCTAGATTGAGCTTTGCTCCAAACAGAGTCTGGTTGAAGTTAACATTTCCTTGAGGTTTCATCATTGAATTCATAAGAGTTATGTCATTATGGTTGTAAAATAGGAGCTTAGGTTTCCAACGTAAATATTGAATAGGATTTTTACACTTGCACGGTGTGAATATGATTTGATTAATCAATTTCTCAATAGTATGTTTTCAATTTATTTTTTCTTCATATTCTGAGTTAACAAGATAATGGTGAGTGCTAGATTGGTTTGATTAGGTGTTGATAAGATCTCAATTGTTTCAATCCACAGTCTCTGCAATTTAAGATTTGTGCCTCTTTTCCATTAGCACTCGGGAACATTAGATAGATTAGATAGTTTCCATTTAATTAAAATAGTTAAGAAGTGTTGGCAAGTGTGAATTTCATTAGTAGTGTGAACATCATGGGTGAAATATTAGTTTCCACATTTTTAAGGTACTTTCTATTAGCTTGCCTTAGTATAGTGTGTATTTTTTGGATTTTGAATAAGTCAAAATTGAAAATTAGCAGAGTGACTTGTCTCTTTCATTAAGAAGACAGAGTACTAGTTTGTTGAAATCTTAAGTAGGTTGCTTGAGTTTAGTTTGTTGAAAGAGAGAGAAATTTAATTCATGTTGAATGCAATAGTAACATAGTCTCTCATGTAAATTTTTGTGTGTCTAATAGAAATTCACAAAGTGAGGGTTTGATTGAATTATGCAAGATTTAATAATTGATATTGCCTCTAAAGTTTTCAAAATAGTAGATGGTGTGTGCAGATTAGTTAAATTTGAAAGATCAAATTTTTTAATCCTAGTTGATTAAGTGAGTGATGCAGAGAATTCAGATCAAACCTTGGCAAAAGCATCTTTTATTTATTGTCGAGACATTGAATTTGGTGTGAAGTTTCTCTTTCTCTAGGATTTGGATTTTGAATTACTGAGTTGATATGTGAAATCTGCTTACTCAAGAATTCAACTCTCATTTAAGTACAAAGTTCAATTCAAAAGTAGAATAGGTCAAGGTAACAAAGATCTCAAGTTTTCAAGATGATTATTAATCCTACTAGTGTTAGCGAGGTAGTTTGATTGCCTTTTAAAGAGTTTTTTATTTACAAGTATTCATATTTTTAATTACCTAAATGATCATTATAAAGGAAACCTTAAAACTCTGACGTACAGCCTGAATCAAGAAGTGTAGTGCAGCTCGTGTTTACGAGCCCAAATTGACAAATTAAATATTAGGAGGTTTAATCTAACAATTATTTATCCAAAAATTAGTGTTAAGGTTAGGTTAAGGTCAAGGTTAAGGTCAAGGTTAAGGGTAAAGTTAAGGTTACGGGTTTAGTCAGGTTAAGGTTAAGGTTAAGGTTAAGGTTAGGTTAAGGTTGAGGTTAAGTTTATGGTTATGGGAAGGTTAAGGTTAAGGTTAAGGGGTTAAGGTTAGGTTAAAGTAAATTCAAGGTTAAGGTTATGTTAAGGTTAAGATTAGGTTAAGGTTAAGGTTACAGGTTTAGTCAGGTTAAGGTTAAGGTTAAGGGTAAGGTTAAGGTTATAGTTAAGATAAGGTTTGGTCAGGGTTAAGGGTAAGGTTAAGGTTAAGGTTAGGGTTAGTTTAAGGTAATTTTAAGGTTAAGGTTATGGGTAATGTCAAGCTTAACATTGAGGTTAGGTTAAGGTTATGGTTAAGGTTAGGGTAAGGTTAAGGGTTAGGTCAAGGTTAAGGTTTTAGTGAGGTTAATTTTAAGGTTAAGGTTAAGGTTAATGTTATGGTTAAGGTTAAGGTTAAGGTTAATGTTAAGGGTTTGGTCAAGGTTAGGGTTAGGTTATATTTAACCTTAATCTTAACCCTAACCTTGACCAAACCCTTAACCTTAACCTCAACATTAACCTTAAGTTTAACCTTAACCTTCCCCTAACCTTAACCTTAACATGAACCTTAACCTAACATTAACCATAACCTTAGCCTTAACCTTACCCTTAACTGTAACCTTAACCTTTACTTTATCCTTAACCTTGACCTTAACCTTAACCTTAACATTAACCTTCCCATAACCTTAACCTTAACATTACCCTTAACCGTAACCTTGACTTTACCCTTAACCTTACCCTTAACCTAACCTTACCCTTTACCTTGACTTTACCCTTAACCTAACCTTAACCTTGACCTTAGCTATAACCTAACCCTAACCCTGACCAAACCTTAACTATAATCTTAACCTTAACCTTACCCTTAACCTTAACCTTAACTATAACCTAACCCTAACCTTACCCTAAACTTAATCCTAACCTTAACCTTGACCTAACCTTAACCTAACTTTAACCTTGACCTTAACCTTAACCTTGACCTTACCTTAACCTAACCTTAACCTTATCTTAACCTTAACCTAACCTTAACCTTAACTTTACCTTAACATTGACTTTACCCTTAACCATAACCATAACCTTAAACTTAACTTAACCTAACATTAACCTTAACTATAAACTAACCCTAACCTTATCTTAACTATAACCTTAAGGTTAATGTTAAGGGTTTGGACAAGATTAGTGTTAGGATATATTTAGGGTCAAGGTTAAGGTTAAGGTTACTGTTATGGGAAGTTTAAGGTTAAGTTTAAGGTTTGGTCAAGGTTAGGGTTAGGTTATAGTTAAGGTCAAGGTTAAGGTTAGGTTAAGTTTAAGGTTACAGGTTTATTCAGGTTAAGGCTAAGGTTAAGGTTAATGTTAGGTTAAGCATAAAGTTAAGGTTAAGACCCATAACCTTAACCTTTACCCTTACCCTTAACCTTAGCCTGACTAAAGCCGTAACCTTAACCTTAACCTAACCTTCACCTTAACCTTAACTATAACTTTAACCTAACCTTAACCTTGACTTTACCCTTAACCTTAACCTAACTTTAAATTTAACCTTCCCATAACCTTAACCTTAACCTTAACCTTAAGATGACTTAACCGGTAACCTAAACCTGTAACCTTAACCTTAACCTTTAACCTTACCCTAACCTTAACCATAACCTTAACGTTAACCTTAACTTTACCCTTAACATAACCTAACTATAACCTAACCTTAACCGTAGCCATAACCTTAACCCTAACCTAACGTCAACCTTAACCCTAACCTTAACCTTAAATTTACCCTTAACCTAACCTTAACCTTAACTTTAACCTTAAATTAACCTAACCTTAACCTTAACGTAACCGTAACCTTAACCTTACCTTAACCTAACTTAACCTTAACCTTCCCCTAACCTTAACCTTAACCTTAACCTTAACCTTAACCCTAACCTTAAACTTAACCTAACCTTAATGTTGACTTTACCCTTAACCTTAAGCTTAACTTGACTAAACCCGTAACCTTAACTATAACCTAAGCCTAACCTTACCCTAACCAAACCCTTAACATTAACCTTATCCTTAACCTTACCCTTACCCTTATCTTAACCTTAACCTTGACCTTAACCTTAACCTTGATCAAACCCTTAACCTTAACCTTAACCTTAACCTGACTAAACCCGTAACCATAACCTTAACTATAACCTAACCCTAACCCTGACCAAACCCTTAACCTTAACCTTAACCTTAACCTTAACCTTCCCCTAACCTTAACCCTAACCTTAACCTTAAACTTAACCCTTAACCTTAACCTGACTAAACCTGTAACCTTAACCTTAACCTTAACTTTACCCTTAACCTTCACTATAACCTAACCTTAACTTTACCTTAACCTTAAACTTAACTTTAACCTTACCCTTAACCTTAACCAAAACCTTAACCTTAACCTTAACCTTGACTTTACCATTAACCTAACCTTAGCCTTGACGTTAACTATAACCTAACCCTAGCCTTGATGAAAGCTTAACCTTAACCTTAACCTTAACCTTAACTTTACCCTTAACCTTAAACTTAACCTTACTCTTACCTAACCTTAACCTTAACCTAACCTTAACCTTAACTTTACCCTTAACCTTAACTTTCCCCTTAACTTAACGTTAACCTTGACCTTAACTATAACCTAACCCTAACCTTGACCAAACAATTAACCTTAACCTAACCCTTAACCTTAACTTAACCTAACTTAAACTTAACCTTATCTTAACCTTAAAATTCACTATAACCTAACCTTAACATTGACCTTAACTATAACCTAACCCTAACCTTGACCAATCCCTTAACCTTAACCTTAACCTTAACCTAACCTTAATCTTCCCCTAACCTTAACCTCCCTAACCTTAGGTTAACCTTAACCTTAAGCTTAGCCTAACCATAACCTTAACCTTAATGTTGTGGTGGATTCGACACATGGGTGTACGAAATTGCATGATTTTAGAGAGTGTGGTCTAACCTCTAAACTATAGGTAATAAGCAGTGTTTGTGGGGAGCTAAGAAGTATAGAAATTAAATGAAGTAATACACTAAAGTATGCTCTGTTAAAAAACTAAAATAAAAAACACGAAAGAAGCTATAAAGAGAGTTCCAAACAGTAACAAGGTAAACAATGGCTCAATGGCTTCTTCTTATTGAATGCTTAGAATGAAAGAAAATATCACCCACTTGTCAAAGGGCACCTAGGTAGTGGCTCTATGTCCCGATGCAAGGATGTTTGTCCTTCAAGTTCTGCCTTCTAACACATTCTAACTCTCTCTCTCTACTGTAATGGACAAGGATGTTAGGTAGCCAACCATCGAGTCCTCTTCTTCAGCTCCTTGGGTCACACAAGACGTTGGTGTTGCTTGGGAAACTTTGGCCAACATAACTTTGTGATCACCATTTGTTCATCTCTTGGTGGGTTTAAATAGGTGAGCTTCAAATCCTCCTTCTCTCCCTTGGTACATGACGGATGGTGACCCAAGGGAGGGGTATGATTCCATTGTCTACTCAAATATGTTTTTGTGTGCTCACACAATACTTAAGGAGGCACTGGTGTTGTCCTTAGGCGGTTTTCACATAAGGAGAAACTGTCCTTTGCTTGCTTATGGTCCCAGAAAGTGACTTTTTTCCACTTCTAGGAATGCATGCTTATCGAGCTCCAGTGCACGCAGAAGGTGCTCTTTTTGAAGGAACAAGCATGCATGCGAGCATTAATGACTAGCTCAAATTTGATTTTCTCAAAACCTTAGAGATTTTAAATACTTTTTGATTCCATAATGTATCCCTGTCCTATAAAACCTTAGGCTCGAAATTAATTGATGTCATCTTCTGCTGTAAGATTTTCCAGTGTTAACAGTTGCCCCCTAATGTGTGAGGTCTAGGAATAGCTATATAGCCAAAATACATTATATTTTCTTCTATGTATCATACGCAGAGAGAGAGAGAGAGAGAGAGAGAGAGAGAGAGAGAGAGGCTTGCATGTAGAATAGACAACACCTTGCACTTTTTCCGAGATAACCATGGCCTAAGGGACCCCCTGCAAGCAGACAAAATATACAACATATTTCCAAATTTTCAATGAGGTGGGCATGTCCCATGCTCGTGATGCTATGGCTAGTTAAACAAAATTGACAGGTACATGTGCTGTCTGTGCCAATACTGTGGTAGTGATGTTGGTGGTTGTTGACAACGAATGTTGATGCCCTCAGGGGTGTTTTTTCTTTGACGATGGGTGGAATGTGGTACCCTTATTCGTAACTTTGTTATGGCATATTACTGTGCCATGTACGCATATGTACTATTTGGGACCTTCCCGTGTAAGCATTGTTGTTAGAGGCACTTATAAAGGCATGGGTCTTTGACAGATCTTGATCAAAGTGCAATGGTTGTAACGTACGATACCATCGTGACATGAAAGCTTTTGCTATAGTCGAATCTCAAGTGGATCGATGACATCTATGGACAATTATGTCTCCCATAGTGCCACCCAAGGATACCCCTTTGCATGGGGAGGGATCATCCAAGGTACCGCTTCCTTTTTGGAAAAGAGGTGTTGATGTCGACAAAAAGGAAGCCTTAACCGAACCATAATGGGTTTAACATAGGCATGTTCATGAGCAGTAGTTGAAAATGGATGATGGGGATTTAGTGGCCCAAGGTCAAAGTATATTTGAACAGCTTGGCGATAGTCATAGGTATTTCTGAAGGGAAAAGTCCCTAGAGTCGATAGGACATCTAGGGCAGGTATGAACTGGCTATTATTGTCATAATGGTGCGTGCATGGGGGGTATGAAAATAATTCGACCAAGGGAGATGGGGGATTGTTGACATGGGAGGAAAAGTGCAATATGAGGGTGAAGAGGTGAAGGGCATTTTTTGTGATATTTGTTCACTTACCAAAAGAATAAAACAATGGGGTTTGGTTTGTATAAAACACAGAGATGGGTACCCCAAAACATGAAAAAGGGTCGCTCACTTGATGGTGTGAGGATGATGTTTTTCTAGGGGTAGGGGTCCCATTGGTTGGTCTCATGTGCGGGGTTGATGAAGCAGAAGATGTCGCAGATGGGTTAATGTTGATGGAGGTATGGTGGGCCAAATGCGGTGCACGGAGGTGCGCTTTCATTTAGCTTGTACAACCCGATCATCCAGGAAGGGGGATAGTTAAAATGGTGAACTTGACCTTATGCATGGTATATGGATGGGCATAAGGTGCTTCCCAGACTGACAATGGTATGGCCATGGTGTCACTTGTGGGGTGATGTATGGTCTACTTGAGATGATGATCGCCATGGAGGGGAGGCTCTACCGACCATTGTAGACGTTTATCATATGCAGGGTGAGGTGACAATAAACGTGGTCAGGTATGAGGACCCTATGGTTTATTTCTAATGGAGAAATGATTTCAGGATATGCAGATTTTTCTGGGACTCTATCATGATGAGGGTAGAATGATACCTGCTTCGGAACTTTCGATGGTCGGTGTTGTGAATGGTTTGTGGGTTCTTCCTGAAAAAAACAACTACCTCAAGTGAAAGCATCTTATCTTCATTCAATATTATTGAAAAACATGAATCTTTGAAAGGAAGATGGGAGGGTGCATACCTACCGGCGCTTGAAAAAATATTTCTTCGAAAAGCGAATGTGGGGCATCGCTTTCGTTCATCATGGTATACTAATGATGGTGCAACTTACGATTTGCAGAATGGACCTTCTGATCTCTTGTTATGGACCTCTAAAGTTCTAGAAAAGGGCGATAAATAAGGGATTATGGCCCTAATCCTATTGATTTGTACTTGTTGAGTTTTGGGAGATCAGAGGTGATAGCAGAGCCTTTCTTGCCGTTGTGGTTAGCCTGTGTACCAGGGATTAGCGATACTATGCCGAGGTAACTCTCATGACATCCTACATTTTGATTTTTCCAGTTTGGTGACGCAGGGTGCCGTACAAATTACGTTTTTACGGCCCTAAAGGGGATTTTTACACTAGATTGCATGGGATATCTAGGAAAATAAGCTCCTCCTTGTGCGTATTTCTTAGGTACAACCTCGCAAAGGTACGTTGTTCCTACTTATTTGCGTGAAAGGGCAGTGTTGTAAATGAAACAAGTGCGTAAGGGCAGTGTTTTTGAAAAAACATAGGTTTTTTGCTATCCTTTATGATTTTTCTCCTTTGTACTAATGGGTGCCTGCTACTTGGTAGGTTGGTGTGGATAAAATGAGATTGGCCCGAGATCGGGACTAATCTGGCTGCTGATGCTGGGGCGCGTCGTTAGTTGACCGCATGGGGCCTCCTGAAATTTGCTGAAAACAAGTTCCTTTGGTCACAGGACCGTTTGTTACATTATATCATACATCATTGCCACAGGAGGTGCAACATGTTTGTCCTGAGGGGGACGAACTTGATTATCCATTCGAAGATGGATATTTACTTTGTGACTGGATTACTTCCTTAGGGAGAGGTGCTGAGGTATCCACTTCCTACTAGATGGGTGAATATGGACAAGTTCTGGAGGAGGAATTGCGGTGGTGCGCCTATTATCGAAGGGTGCATCAATATTGTCTCAGTGACATATGTGACCGAGCAGTGTTCTCTGGCCATTATTGTGTGACTGGCAGGGTCGTTTGCACCTCATCGGGCATCGGGCCCCGAGGTGGGGGTTTTACGCCATTTGAGGAATGGCCATTTTTTTGATTTTGACCATTTCTTCTTTGATGGTATGGTGTTGCAATTGAACAGGGTCCAACATGGATCCAAATCATTTATTTATGCTATAATTTTTTGTCGCATTACGTACAAGAGGGTCGTGTTGTTGAGGTCCATGGTGGCTGTGCCTATTTGGGGGCCGAGGGAGCCACGTATTAGGAGGTGGCCTCTGGTGATACCATGCGGCGGTGGTGGTGTGGTGGGCCATTATTGGAACGACAAAATGGAGGCTTGGTTCGAGGCCAATACACAGATGTTTTTTCCATACCCTTACGTGGGGTGGACTTTCAGGGTGATCCAAATATTGGTCTCCCTTTTGGTTATGTTTGGGGTCCCGTAGGTATGTGTTATATTTCTGCATTTACTCAAGTTTTTGTGTGCTTGAGAATTTTTTATTGACACTGCCATTATTTTGGTTACTTGTGTAGATGCTGGCAAGGTGGGACACCCAGTGGCCTGACTAGTGGGTCACAACCCTCCACCATGACCGCTTGGTGGTCGGGGAGGTGGTGCCATAGGTGGACCGGGCAAGGGTGCTGGTAGACCAGGCAGGGATGGTGTTGGTCCTTCTGGTGAGGGTAGAAACACGGGTGCAACTAAGGTAGTGGCTGAGAGAGCATGTGTGGATGTGGTAGAGGCGCGCATCATAGTACTTACAGCTCAGGTAGAGGCTCTATAGAACTTCCAGGGTCGGGTGGACCGTTTGACCCACGGGATGCTGGCTCAAGGTCTTATGGATGAATTTGAGGAGGTATGGCTAGAGACAGTGATGGCCCATGAGAGGGACTACCAGCCTAATCTACAATGGGTAGATATCATAGTGGCGACAGTAGCTCCAGTGGTGGCACCAGGATCAGTGGTGGGCCCAAGTGATCTTCTTGAGGGGGCACCCCCTAGAGTAGATTTGTACATAGGGAAAGTACCCATTATGAGGATGCTTCCCTTATTTTTGATGACCTTTGTATTTTTAGGCTGGCCAATGGGCCAGTGATACTATTTTTGTACTCTGATACACATATTTTTGATATATATATGAGAGATATTTTTTTGCGGCTCTACATGGTGTGGTGTCTATTTCAGTTTATGCATTTTTTGTTATGTTGATGGATATACATGTTATGTTTTTTATGAATGGTGGTTTACTCGTGACACATTCCAGTCTAGGATATTGTTAGCTATGCGATCAGCTGTTTGGTTTTGATTCCTTGATGCATGTGAGAATGTAAATGTCTACTTAATCTTTTGGCACGCAAATATTTTCTAAATAGGCTTGCATCTCTGGTTTCAAATGTTTGGTTGAACTGTGAAACTACTAACTGGGAGTCTAGGTATACATTCATATGGAAGATGCCCTGGTGGAGGGCCTCGCACATAATTCTGATAACAGAATCATATTCTGCCTGATTGTTGGTTGCTGACCCAATGCACACATCATTTGAACATAGCAGTGATCAGTCAGGGTAGTAGACGACCTAGGCTGCTGCAGCTAAGTTTTGAGACCATCGCAAGGCTCCATCAGCAAATCCAAAATAACGTTCAAGCTGGTGATCCATGGTGCTATTTTGAGAGCATTTAGGTTTTTTGGGTCAAAAATATTTTGGTATTGGGATTTTTGTGTATTCTAATTATAGGGGTTAAGGGCTACAGGGGCCCTTACGGGTATAATTTCTTGAGGTAAAGGTAAATGACGGGGTTAATGAGGAAGGTCTCGTCCGGTTCTGTTAATATGTATGCCCCCTGCCAGAGGAAATGTTTGATGATATAGGGCCCTTTCCACAGAGTTTCTAACCTTCCTGGCCCTAAGGCTTCTTCTCTGACATCATAGTGAAGGACTAGCTCTCCTTCAGTAAATGAACGAGGGGTGATGTGGTGGTTGAATGATGCTTTTACCCTTTTCTTATGGGCCTCATTGTGTTGCAGCGATTGTTGCCTATTTTCATCAACTAGCTCTAGTTGCACTAGGTGTTGTTCTAGAGGCTTGGTGTCATTAAGGAGTTTGATGGTTGTATGCAAGTTTGGGATCTCTTGGAAATCTATGCAAAGGCGTATGGTGCCTTGGTTTTTTCTAACAGGAATAAAGCCGAATTCCTGTGACAAGGAGGTTGTTGAAATCCTATTTTGGGCATCCAATGACACAAGTCGTATGTGATGATTTGTGTCACTGGTATGCAACGGGAGAAGGATCTCTGTAATGGAGTCCTGTGTGAGCCGATAGTTGGCCTTCCCACTAGGATAGTCAATTCCCGGTAGATGGAAGTTGATTTTATCACAGATATGTCTGAACGTTTGTAGCAATGAACATCCCTCTGGTGCGTGATTATGACTGGTGAAAATGGTGCAAGGTATCATAGCACTGACAAAGTAGATAGTGTGAGAATCTACACTACTCGATGTTCCAGATGTGGACGCTTGGAACGGGTTTGTTGCAGACCAAGTTGTCTTATGTTTCCATTTTTGCATCGTGGGTTGAAACTTGCCTTCCTTTTTGGTGGGTGGCTAACTTAATGCTGCTCTAGCTGCTCTCAGCTTGGGGAGATGTATGCACTTAAATGTATGATGAAAGTGTGAGAAATTTTGGCAGTAAGTACATGTGATTTTATCTTTATTGGAGAGAAGCTTTTGGGTGAGAGACGAGATTATGCAGAGACTATTTGCAAGAGGTTTTAGTTATCTGCATTGTTTGATTCGGTGATCGTTTAGATCGCATAGGCCACATGTCATCCTAGGTTTGGCCTGGGGTTTACATGATTGGTGTGTGGTCTAGTCTGGCTTAACACACCATTGCAGTTGTGGGATCGTTGGGTCGATGATGTATCTTTTATGCCACTTTTGGAGGTCGCTCATCCTCTTTTCTATGGCATTAATCATGTCAATAGTGGGACGTAACCATGAGACATAAGTAAAATGTCGGTCATAATGATCACCCTGACATATCAGGTGAAATGTTCGTGATATGGGTCTCCCATCATGCGTGGTCTGAGGCCGAGCGGGGTACCATCATCGGTATGCTACTAAGTCAGGGCAGTGGACTACTATATGTTCCATCTTCTTGCATAATGTGCATGAGAGTGGTTTTCGTGAAGTGCCTGTAGGGGTAACTATGGGTTCCCCGCTAGGTCGTTCTTCGACTGACAAGAACATGATAGAGCTGCTAAGCTCCTCTGCTTGGGTCATGGAGCTGCTAATGGATTCGGCATCCATATCCTCTTTTTAGGAGAGACGAAATATGGTTGAGTGGAGGCTAGAAAGGGCTAGTCGGAAGCAAGGTATGTAGTGACAATCGTCCAATAGGTGATTGTCAGCGCATAACGGGCATGTGAATTGTACTACCTGTAGTCCCATGTAGTAGACCATTTCGATTGGATACCATATGTGAATGAGTTCCAATGCGGCACATTATTTGAGGTAGTGGCCACGTTCATCGCATAGCATGCAACGTATAATGGGAATTACTGGGGGGCACTCTACATATCGGTTCTCCTCTTGTAAGTACAAGATGGTGCACGGCTCGTCATTAATAGACTGGATGAAGGGATCCTCTTGATAGGATCGCTCGATCGCGTGTAAGGCGTCCCTATACGGTGGTATTTCTAGACAGTGGTGGGTATAATTCCCATAGGTGTCACAAAGGGCACATGCGTGATTGGTAAGTAGTGGTTTGCCTGTACTTTTGGTGGCGAGTTCCTTTTTATAGGAACATCATTTTGAGGTGCCCGCCTCGCAGCCGAGGAGTGGTTTTAATTCGTCCAACTCTGGGCATATGTGAGTAGGGTGTCCTGTGACATGACATATAGCGTAGGCTAATGACTGCCACTATATGGTGGGGATCACCACTTTATTTCCTTTCTTGGAAATTTTATTTACTGTGGCTGCTAGTTTCACAGTGGGGATTTCCCTTGCGGGGGCATTTTCAACTGCTACTTGGGTAGGTTGGGGCTCCTCGGGACTAGGGGACCTTAACCCAAATGCAGTAATGTTGGTAGCTAGCGTTATTGGTGGGGGAACAAGATACCCCACTGGGAATGCCAATGATCTGTTGGGTAGTACCAGTGTTTCTAAGACCTGCTGGGAGGTGAAGCTAGGAGGTGGGTATAGGAAAGGAGTTTGGGAGGTGGCATAGACTAGGGAGGATGCAGTAGCTGAAGCTTCAGTGTCGTTACTACTTGAGTCTATGTCCTGACTAACCTCGGTGCTTGATGTGGACATCATGCACACTGGGGCCCCTATGGCATCGGGCGATACCTCAGGGATAATAGGAGGATCTCCTAGGAATGATCCTAAGATAGACGACGGTTTGAATTGGTCAGGGCCATATTCTTGATACTATAAAAGACCATGTGTGGCTGTGTCTACCTAGGGTAGAACCATATATATGTTGGTTAAAGGATTATTTTCCATGTGCGTCAGCTGGTCTACTGTAATGATTCGATCCTCGCGGGGGAACATCATGATGCAGAAAACAGAGGATGATATGGCAGAAATGGCATACATGTAACTTTTCCCAAGGAGTATATTGTAATCCAAGTGAGCGTCCAAGACTTCAATGTCTAAGTGGACCATTTTTCCGGCTAAGTAGACCGGTACATTTTGGAAGAGAGTGATGGGGGTTGAGGGCTGACCTTCATATGCTCTGAGTTTGATAACGGAAGGTTTGAGTTCAGGGGCTCCTAACTTCTGCCATACATTATTTTACATGATGAATGTGGATGCACCCTCGTTAATGACACATTGGTGAATAGTGATATTCTGTACCAATACTGGTATCTGGAAGGCGACCATGGAAGGAAGCCTAGGGGTGGCTTTGTCTAAATCAAAAGCCATCATGTGTGTGTCGGCAGGGTCGACGATGCCTAATGTGGAAAGCAGGGCTTTGCGTTGCTTCGGGTATGACTGCAATACCTCCAAAGTGGACATAGCAGTAGGTGACTGGGCTAAATCGTCTACGATGCTGTAATTGTGGGCTGATTTGGAGTAGTTACCTGCTTGCCTATTGCGCCCTTTAACCATTTTTGGAAATGGTTCCAAAGGAATCTTTGGAATGGTCAAAGGTGCAGTTGGCACAGACGTACTAGCCCTTGACATATTGGCGTCTGGTGGGGTGTCGTAGTTGTGATTCTGGGTTTGGAAAAACATTTCTTCCCCAGCCATGTAAATTTCATGGTTGTTTTCTCAGAATCGTTGGGGTTTTGCTGCTAAGTGCTAACCGTTCCTTGATGGGGGAAGGATTCTTGCATAACTGTAGTTGTCTGGGAGGATCCTCCTTGCCCTTGATTACTCTAAAGATTTTTAAGCTCAGGGAGTTTGGGACAGTGGTGATTATAGTGCCCGTACTCACCACATATCCAACAAGAATGGCTTGTTCATATAGGTTGCCTTTTCCCTTGCTTTTGAGCATTTATTGGCTCCTGGTTCAGGTTCCGGTTGGGGTTATCTCTAGCCCGGGGTCACGGTGGGCATTGTTGGTTACTGCCCCCTATCCAGGATTCCCTTTGAGTTTGTTTTTTACCTTTATTTTTACCACGTTAGGAGGGTAATTTTCCTGATCACACTGGTGTGGTTTATTTTGGGACGACTGCACAAAGTTCACCCGTGCATTGTTTTGCATTGGTGGGTTATGTGCTTGGGACTGAGCATACTACTGTCCCATGCTTGCACCTGGCTATTGGGGGGGATTTCTTCCATTAGTTTTTCTTCCTGTGTACTGGGTCCCCTCAGTCGGAGGGTAAGGTCCTCCTTGGTGATACGTTGGCACCCTATTAGTCAAATTTTGCTACTGCATATGATGAATTTGAAATCTGGGTTGAGACATGTTCTAGGTAGACCCATGTGTGTAACCGAGATTCTGACTGGTGCTGACTTGGTATCGTTGGGTCAGCGTCCCAATAAGTCCATCTGTAGAGTTTGACACACCTAGAAATTCTTGATAAGATTGCAGGCGTGGGGTGTTACACAGCATTTTGTCACTGTCCCTGCAATCCCTCATCCCTTACATTGGAGGAATATTCCCATGACCTGTGAATAGTAAAATGACTTGAAACCACCTTCATGGCATCCTCTTGCATAAGGAAAAACATTCTCCCGAAGAACATTTCCTCTGAAAAACCATAAAAATAGATGTTTTAGCCTTGGCGCGACTAGTCAGTTCGTCCCTCACGCCAATGGGGGAAATTCACACTAGACAGCGCGCCAACTGGCACTCTATCCCTATGTTTCACTTGCACGAATATTATTAGGGGATTTTTTTTTTAAATAAATGGCGGAAGTTTGATTCTGACAAACTCCTGAATGAATCATCAAAAGGAGTTGAGTGGTTTGGCTCTAGATCTCCATGTATAGGAAGTGGTTTTCCACCTATCATGGAACCTTCCTAAGAGATAGGGCCTATCCCATGATTATAGGGATCCCAAATTCCTTTTCTCCATCTATAACAGCTTGCCCTCTCCATTAGCAATCTAGCTGAACTTGTGGGAAGGAAACTATAGCCGAGAAACTATTGAGAGCCAAGCCAAAGAGAATCCTGTAAGAGAGAGAGCTTTGTCCAGATTCCCGACAGGCTTTGTTGAGACACACTCCGCTGCAAGCCCCATCGAAGGAAGATCATAGCATCAGAGCATTTGGTTTTAATATCACTTTTGTCATTTATAATATAAGCGACTCTAATTTTGGTTCCATTCATGTGTTCATTTCTTTATGTAATGCAATGAATTACATCCTCTCTAACTGATATATAGTTACATGCTTAGGATTTTACGTTGTATGTCATTGTGTCCTTGCATGTGTACAGGTGTTTAGACGTGTCGAACGAAAGGATTGTGATCTGTCAAGTGAGGGACGGGAAACATCATCTTTTCTTCAACGAAAACTGCGTGGGATTTGGGGTAGGCTACTCATCGTGATCTTTGTCTTTTTGTAATTAGGAACCAATGTCATTGTGTGACTTGATTGTTCCTAGACCCGATCTGGGCTAGCGGGATTGCCTCTGTTCGTGGAGGGGATTTACCTCTTGAAAAAACTAGGGAATCCACTGGGGACTCAGTTGGAATTAGTCTTTCTTCTTTTGGTTGTTTTTGGCTTTTGATTGATTTATTTGCTCTTCTAGTTCACCTCCTTTGGTGTAAAACCCCTGTTCAGCCCCCAGAAGACCTGATTTAGTCTCTGTTTTTCCTTTTCATATTTCCCCCATAGTAAACTCGATTGGCGCATTTTACCTCTTGATTTTCATGCCAACTAGCTCTTTTTTCTAGTTAGGTCCCCGCGCCAATGTTTATTTCGGCACAGATTACAGCCGAATAGGTGCGCCAACTCTGTTTGGTGTTAGGGTTTGCTTACTTTTGGGCTCTTTGAGCTTCATTTTTGGTCCTAGTGTCATTTTTATGATTGTCTAAGTGCCTTGAATCCTTTGTTGACTGTGTTTGGCCCTTTTCCTCTGGTTGTTTTCCCTTTACCATCAGTTTTGCATTCTAGCCCTAGGGCTTCTAGGTGCTTCAGTGTGCTGAGCCTCCCATGGGAGTTTTGGGTTCTTGCTTGCCCGGTCAACTTCATTTTCACTTCTCTGCTTTCGTTTTGCTGGATTCCATTGTTTCATTGCATTAGTTGAGTGATTTTACTCTCTTTCATTCAAGTTTCAGTTTCTCTCAATCCAAGCCTAGATTACACGGTTTGTGTGAGTCTTTTCGAGATTCTTCTTCGTTTTGAGGGATTTCGTCATCAGTTTGAGTCTTGATTGTGTGCGTTTGTATTGAGTGAACCTATTTTCTTCAGCTCTCTCACTGTCATTTCTTGAATTGGTGTTTTCATTAGTTTTTTCATTCATTTAGTGCATTTTCTCTAAAACATTGAAAAATACAAAAACAAATTTCTTTGCATTTTGTAGCTAGTGAAAATTGAAAGCTCTTTCGCGTTACTAGTGTTATATAACTCTAAGAGAGAAGTTTTCTAGTTTCATTAGGTTGCATTAGACACAATGGTGGATGCTTTTGTGCTCATTTTGTTGGTATTTGAAAAGCTCTCAACCCTCCCATAGGTAGCTCTTCATTGAACAAAGTGATATATTTTGGCATGTAGTGTGCATTTAGAGGTTTATGAGATCCAGCATTCGATAGGGCCTGAAATTGAAATGTAAATTGAATATCAACTCTAAAATTTACTAAATTAACCTAAGGTAACATTGAAACATTAACAAAATATCTAGTAGTCTAAGGTAGAGACGTGTTTTGGCATCTTTAAGCCTAGCAATTTTCGCTCACCATCTAGTTACAGACAGCACTAGTACAGACTTGTGCTCTTCATACCATCGTGTATATAAAGGGAGACCCCATTAGGTTGCTATCCTTTATCTGTAGGAAACCGAGTCTGCTGCCTTTTACCCATGATACACCAGACATAACATTTGGGGAGATTACCTACACGTACGTCAAGTGCTTGGTTGATTTCTCTTTAATTTTTTACCAAGGTGTATATGGCAGTTCATAGATATCTAGTACACCCATTTGCCTAGATTACTAGAGTAGCCATTTTGATCTTTACTAACTCATTAAATTTGAAAAGATCATCAAGCGCTTGTCCTTTCATGCTTGTTTCCAAATTGAAAGCGATAGAGTCATAATTTACTTGTTTCTAGACTCTTAAAACATGAAAAAGTAAAATTTACAGTTTCAATATGGTAAAATTAATCACCTACGATCACACGCCTATTTAGAGATTGATTTTTCGTCCTGTTGTTTTTTTCCTTGGTTTTTGCCCGTGTGTCTTTGGTTTGATCTCTTCCTCTTTTAATTATAGTCACAGTGGTGGAACCCTCAGTTTCGTCTACTAGTAGTCCTTACATAGACGATTCATTAGAGGTCTCCCAGTCGTCTGCTGAGTATCAACAACCCATTGTATCTGAGTTTCCCGACGAGGGACCGGTTATATCTCAACTTCCCTTTGGAGGACCATTTGACTTCAATTGGCCCTTGTCCAACACTTGGTTTGGATTTGGAGTAGGGGAACACTTCCCTCCTCTTACATCGGGATCGCCTTTCTTAGCTGCTATTATACATCCTAGTCCCCGTCTTCTTTTAGAATATATTACGACAAGGTCAGATATGGACTCACCCAGTCCTTATTCTAGCGAGGGAATTCCTACTTCTAGTGAAGATTACCAGATTTTTCCCAAATACATCCCCAAAACTTCTGTTATGTCTTCACCTGGTCCTTCGGTCCCCGCTGGATATAGGTCTTTAAGTTAGGTCATGGCCACTGTTGCCTCTATGGTAATATCGACTCCATCCACGAGGCCGACTATTCCCTCGTTAGGGATGTCGCCATCGACACCTCTCACGACATCTCCTTTTGTCACATCAGTACCTGTTAGACATACTTTCTGCGTGGTTGCATCTATGCTTGTTTTCACTAATTAGTCAACCAGGACCTTGTCAGTTCCTGAAGACATTTACATAGCTTCTGCTATTCCTGAGAATATTTCTCCTAAGGATTATCGGTTGTCTTTATAGCTGTAAAACTCTGAGGTTGGTCCATCCTCTCAAGACCTTAATCGTCCTTAATTTTCCCATTATGGACTGGATGGTGCCCCGATCTATATATTTTCATATCAATATGATGAGCAAGGCAACCCCCTTTTTTTTCCTACTCCTGAGGCTTATCAGTATATTAATAGTTTTCTATCTGCCCAGGCTGGGCAACTTTCTAATCAACAAGGGAAAAACCTTCAAGGACAACCTTTGTTTCAGCAAGGATATGCTTCTGGCCCACAAGGACAACCCTTCGAAGGACAACCTTCAGCCCAACCAGGTTTTCTATATGACCCGCAAGGACAACCCTTACAGGGACAACCTTCGGGCCAACAGGGATTGTTGTATGGTCTGCAAGGGCAGCCTTACAACCCTCAAGGTCAACCTATGTAGCTATTAGGCCTTCGTAATTTTAGCATATTGGCAAGACTAAAGCTGCAGAGACAACATTATGAACCACTTTGGGATTCTAGGATCTAGCCCTCTTGAATCCAGAGAGGGATCTCTCTTATAAGTGAAAAGATTTATTTATCTTAAAGGCTTTTAGTATGATATTAGGCTAATTATTAAGAAAAAGTGTTTTTTGTTTGTTCGTATGGTTGAGCATGATTTTTAATTGAGTGGAAATTCCTAAAAATGAAATAGTTTCAAAGGGGTGAACGTGTGAACAATCAAAACAATATTTAGCTGATAGGATAGATATGAAACAACATTTAACCCATTAGGCTATGGAGTCATAAAAGGGTTTAATTGTGCAACCATTTCAAGAGTGATCCAAGGGACAATTCATCTATCTCAAAATATCCTTTGGATTAAATGATGAGTGGAACATTAAAAGTGTTGAGAAGGTGGAAAAATTCAATAATTTCAACAAGGATTTATCAACTTTCCAAACAAGAAAAGCCTTTTAAGAAACTTTTTGAAACCAACCAAAGATAGGGCTAACCTTAAAATTATTTGGACAAGCTTATATTAAAGCTAACTTATTAGACAAACAATCCAGTAATCCACATGACTACTTTCAAAAGGGATGAAAATAGATAAGAAAACAAAGTGCAGCATAAGATCAAGCAAGATACATTAAAATCTAAGCCTGCTTCAGCATACTCTTAGGGACACCTTCAAGACAACATTTGGAGAAAGAAATAGAAGACAGGGCTAACCATAAACTTTTCTAGTCTAACTCTACTTAGCATGTATTGAAAATATCATTCAAGAACTTCCTTTTAAGTTTTGCATATCAAGACATCAACTAACCAACATTCGCCGATATGTTTACACCTAAATTAAGTCATTCTTAAAAACACAATTGGAGGAAAACATAAAGACAAAGCTTATCAGTGAGAGTAGGTTACTTTTGACCGTAAATTCTAGCTCTATATTTTCTATTCATTATCAGAGAAAAGTGAACAAAATGGCATACATGAAAGGAAAACAATAACGCAGTAAGAGGTACTTCACCAATGATATAGACCATGATCCCAAAAATCAGCTTCTATATTGATGTCAATCCAGTTACATATTTCAAATCCAATGTTTCAATACAACAATCATCTTCTCTTCTCAGCCTAACTTCTTTGATAAAAAAACAGAGCTTCAACAACCTCTGAAAACTATTTACATGTAGAAAGTTTCGAGCAAAAGTATTACATCAAAGTCCAGCAACCAACCTCTATCTCATCTTCTTCAGAAGTATTTATAGAAGAAAAGAGGAGGTGGGATAAAATAAAAGATCTCTAGTTCAATTAATACAAGTTAATGCTTCTTGGCCTTTGAGGGGCTCAAAGGAGAATTTTTCTAATATTTCTCTGTATTAATTGGTTTTCATTAAATATTCAAGCTATTTGGCATATTTTGTTTGACTTTAAAGCTCTTTGAGGAGGCTGGCAATAACTCTAGCCATTTTTAACAAAATATCATTCATAAGGTAATAAATATGCCTTCTTCTAATTTATTCAAGGCTGCAGGTGGCTCTTTAGTAGCTAAAGAGGATTTAATTAGCCTCTGATGTGGCAGTGGAGGCCTCCCGGACTGATAGATCTTATTTTTTTTCCCTAAAACATAGTTAATTTTATTTTTCTATGTGTTTTAGGCCTAATTAGGCTTAATTTTTGTCTTCAGGTCTTCATACTATTTTTAACTATGTGGATTAGGCCTCTGATAGTCGAATTTATACCTTAATCCCTCAAAATTGTGTTAAAACCTTTCATTCTTCTTCTCTGCTTTGATTTTACGCTTTAACACTGATACTCTTTATATAATTAAGGTTCACTGTGGTTTTATTGTTCTTGCAGGCACACAGAGGACTTTATAATGTTATCAATGCTCATGAGGCACGGATAAATCATGATGTGGACCCTACAGATTGATCTTGTTCATGAATAGTGGCCTGAGGGATCGTCATCCCTAGCCCTTGATTTCATTTAAAAAACTGTGGAAAATATTTAAAACCTGCAAAAAATGAACAAAATTAAGAAAACCCAGTGAAAATAGGTCAGAGGTTGTTTTGGAGGTGAGAATAAATTGTGTCCGTCGATCCAGATCAATCGACGATCGAGATTGATCGATGAATTTCAATGGGGAGGTAGTCAGATGGATGAGGGGGAAAGATTAAGTCTGAGCCGTTGATCTAGATTGATCAACAACTGAGATTAATCGATAATTTTATAATGCAGGGGGAAATGTTATAACAGAATGGAGGAAAATGTAATGAAAAAAGGAAAAAATATTTGGCGGAAGCGAAAAAGGGGCTAAATGAAGTTTGGACGTAGGATGAATAAGAGCCATTAATTTGAAATGATGGACGACTATGATTTAAAAGAAGGAAAATCAATGTAGTGTGGAAAGGTGGTTTTGGTGGAAAAAACTGCTGGTTTTGCGCTGCTCCCAAGTGGTTTCGAAAATCTTAAAAAAAAACGCAATATGCCTCGCTTCCTGACATGCGTCCCTTAGAAAACCACTTTTTTTGCATTTTTTCTGGGCGTTAAACCCTAGATTGAAAAAAAATGTGAAATGCGCTACTGGCCGTCGAATGGAGGGGTGCAGATCCAACGGTGCGGATCGCACGTGATAGAGGGAAAGATGCATGGTAGGAAAGGTAGGTGGGGTCAGACGATGATTTAAATGTGAACCGTTGGATCAAGGGAAAGAACGGCGGAGATCTATCAATGGGTAAGAAATGAAATGGGCTGGGATTGAAAGCGGGAGCAACGTGGACTGTTGCATTAGAGGAAATCAACGACGGGGATTTGGTCGGAGGTCAAGATGGTGGAGGGATATGCGATGGGAGAGCGCGACGCGATTAATCACTGGCCGTCAGATCTGGGAGTAAGATTGATGGTCAATATTAAATCGGAGGGGTAAAGGAGGAAAGTTATGGGCATACTGCGAAGAAATATTAGCCATCGGTTCTTGTGGATTCGACGGCTAAGATTCAATCAGGGGGATCAGCATTGGAGAAGGCAAAAGGAAAAGTGTTAGGGGAAACTGTGATTGCCGATTTGTTATGGAGCGAGAGCCGTCGATCTAAAAACTAGATCGACAGTGGAGATTTAATCATGAAGGCAAAAGGCGGAACAACGAGTATTGGAGAATGGAGCGATAGGGATCGTTGGATCTGGGCATGATGGATCAGATCAACGGTGGAGAAATGATCGCGGGATCGCATCGGAGAAAAGGAAAGAACCAAGAGAAAAGGGTTATATGATTATTTTCGATGCGATGAGCCAATGACCATTGATCAGTTTAGATCGACGGTCGATACTTGTTGCAAATTTGAACTATCGGGTTTTATCAAAACACAATGAAAAGTCAGTTTTTTATGAAATACAAAGGAGAAAAAGGTTTTCACGGGGTTCAGGGAGGATTTTAGGCCCTTTAAGTGTCTGTTTGCGGGGCTTAAAGTCCTATGAGGAAGGGGCTTACCAGAGTTAAGCCCTCGGGGGCTGAAGAAAATATTATATGAAAAAATGGTATTTTGGCCGAAAAACAGAGTTTTTTAAGGCAATTTAGTGGTTCCGATAGGGGAAAGAATGCATTTTAAAACCAAGTAAGGAAGAGAATAAGGTTTTAAAATGGTTTTTAAGTGATTTTGAAGGTTTAAAGAGGCTTATGGAGGAATTTTATGAAGGAAATAAGGGATAAAAAAGGAGTTTTAATGAATGAAAGGAGGGGTAAAATGAAGGGAAAAATGGGTTTTTTCAGCAGTCTTCTTTAGGCAAACAACAGATTTTTCACGTTTATGAGGGACACAGTAGTGAATATTAACTAAAAAATTAGTTATCTTCATAATACTTTAAGAACTAATAATTTTGCATGAAATTGTTTCTTAAAGGCTTCAAAAAGATCTAGCCACCATTTGATATGACAAATTTTTATAGGTGGCTAACAACAACCTCACCCTGTAATCCAGCCGAGGCAACCTCAAGGACCCACAGGGAAACTGGGGTATCAACCTGGACTGTTATACAGTCATGGGGCGCAAACCCATCCTTCTCAACCATTGGTTCAACCTCAGCAAGCTCATTTTTCAATTGGTCAAAATGTTGCACAACCAGGGCCATCTTATTGTCCTCTCACAGGTCAACCTAGTTATCAGGCACAACCTAGCCCTCTCCCACCATCATTCCAACCCGCTCATCCAGGGAAACCTGGTGTTCTTCATCAACCGGGTTAGCCTATTCAACCAGGACAACTTGTTCAGCCAGGCCAACCTATTTAACCAGGGCAACCTACACAGCCAAGTCAACCTGTTCAACCAGAACAACCTGCACAACCTGTTAACCCTTCTCAATAGCCGATCTATTCTATGCCACAGCCAACCCCGCCTCTGCGCCTGACTTATCAGAATCAGTAGGGTCCCACTTACCAGCAGCCTGTTCGACCCCAAGGCGGCTAGTACCTTCAAGGTCAGTCTCGATCGGTTTACAACCCGCCCTAAGGTTCTGGTTATTACCTTCAACAGCCAAGCTATACTTATACTCCACACTCAAATCCACACACTACTCAAATTGGGCCCACATATAATCAGAGTTAGTACCCTAGTTATAAACCCCCATATCCTGGTTTTCAGCAACCATATCAACCCAATTATATGGCTTATACCCCCTATGGTTAGAATCCTCCAGGACAGAACCAGTGGGGGTAGAGTTATGCTCAACCAAGATGGATTACAGGTACAGGTCCTTATTAAGGACCTGGCATGAATTTTAATCCTCAACTACCTTTTCTCGCCATGTTGGAGTTATCAGACGTATCCAAATTGAACAATGATCCGATTCTTCATAATCCATATTGGCCTCCGGTTCCGACCAAGGTGCCTGGTGACTGTCCTAAGTTTGAGGGTAAATCTAGTGAAGACCCCCAAGCACATGTCATGACCTACCACTTTTGGTGTTCTTTGAACTCTTGGATAGATGACTCGATCTGTCTACATATTTTCCAATGCACTCTTACCGGCGCTACTGCTAAATGGTACATAAAACTACCCCGTGGTATTTTTCAAGACTTTAATACTTTAGCCATGGAATTCCTGACACATTTTCAATTACCGGTTCATTATGAAACTGGGACACATCTCCTAACATCTCTAAAACAGGACAAAGCCACTCATATTTCAGATCACATTCATGAGTGGAGACGTCGTCATCGTCTGATCAAGTTTGACATTCCTGATCAGCTTCTAACTCACTGTACCTCCTTTGTCAACAAGATTGCACAGGACATTGCTATGGGGGCATGTGTAACCGAGGAACAAGCCATTGCTCATGCCCAGTACCTCGATTTAGTGTACTCTCAGTCCGGCACGTTATATGATATCTTGACTGATGCCCCGCGGCCTGGGACCTCTAAAGAACCATCTACCCCATCGGTTGATGGTGTTATTGGTTCCATCTCTAAGACTTCTTGTAAGTCTTCAAATGGGAAGCATAAATCAAATTCTTCCAACAATTATGCTCCTCCTGCTACTCCAGATTTAGGTAAGACCGCGAAGGTCAATGCCGTTCAAGCCAATCCTGTGGACAAGACTTCCAAAGGGAAGAAGAAGGGCAAAGGCAAGTCCAAATCCGATGCCCCGAAACTAGAATCCTCCAAACCACGTGCTGATGATGGTTCCCAATGAAAACTAAAGTACCCTTGCCTGATATGTGATGAAGACCACTACACCAAAGATTGTCCCCGACAATCCGAGGTTAGTCAACTTCTTAAAGGCTCTAAGGGAACTCTGGTAGTTCCTAAGGAACCTTTTCCATCTCAGCAGACCCAGATGGTCGAGAAACCTTCACCATCTGCACCATTTGGGTCTCAGGTTTTCATGACGAATGGTGCCGCACCTATTTATATTGCCACTCGATCGAAGGATTATGATGGATCATGCCAGGCAACTAAGAAGGAATTCATTGATGGCCCACCTCCCCCACCTACCTCTGGTCCTCTAGGAATTGAGAAGCCCAGCACTGAACCCATTGTACGACCACCTTCCAAAGGTGTTCTTTGATAGTATTCCTATAATCCAAATTCTTGTGTTGCTCAGCATTACAACATTGTTGAGGATCTGGCACAGACACCCTCCGTAATGTCTACATTGGAAGTGCTTCAAAGTTTCCAATCTCAATAGAAAGCTCTGTTATCTGAAATCAGCGGAATTGATCCTGCCAATTCCAGCCTTCTCACCTTCGATCTAGAGAATTTCATCCCTCAAATTCCGCACCAAATTTCCCTTGTTATACAAGTTGGCATCAATGGTCTCAATATTCACAGAGCCATTGTGGATGAAGGTGCCTCTACCTATGTTATGTCATCTGCTTGCTAGAAATCCATTGGCTCTCCAGCCCTCACTTCATCCCCCAATTCCCTCGAGGCATTCGATGGAAGGGAATCAAAACCCTTGGGTGTTCTCGCGAGTCTACCGATCACATTACAAGGTAAGACAGTCAACATTGAATCGAAAGTGTTTGATGCCAAACTCAACTACAATCTTCTACTTGGTCGCAGCTGGACCCATGCCATGCTATGCGTTCCGTCCACCCTCTTTCGACTTTTGAAGTTTCCACATGAGGGAAATATTATTACTGTTGATCAGTTGTCTCTATTTACCTCCTCCTCTGAGAACAACGTGCCATACGTGGATCAAATTCCTAATCCCCCCGATAGTGTAGGACCTAGTATTTTCAAGGACCCCGTTCTCATGGGTATCTTTCCCATTCCACCATCAAACACCATTCAAGTCAACATGATCTCTAGGTTGGATGACTTGTGGATCATCTCTTCTCCTGAATAGGTTTCCTCTTTTGGAGAATATATGCCTCTGACCCCAGTTGAAATCAATTATTACGAGATCGTTGCTGCATCAATTCCTCCTCCTGCTGAAAATGCTCCTTTGAGCATGGATCTTGATGTTTATTCTCAATCCCCTTGGCTCGGAAATGCAGATTCACCCGATCCTTTGAGAGAAGTTTTTCCATCTGATGAAGCTATCGCAGAGACTATCTCTCTCGAAGATCTGCCATGGAGCGATGGACATCATCGTTCCTCGTTCATGCCCGGCCTGGGGGCAATGTATAAATGTCTCGAGCATTTTGCATCTTAGGTTCCCTCTCCGCCTCTCCAAACACCAATATTGACTCATGAAGTACTTTCAGAAGGAAATCTAAGTAATATTACCCAAAAAATTCCTATCGACATCTCCATTAAACCGGGGGTCGTCGAGAACATTCACGTGGGAGTCACTTGTTCTCCCGATGAGATTCAAGTGTATACTAGCCTTTTCCACGAATTCCAAGATTTTTTCGCATGGTCTTATGAATAGATGACTAGGATCGATCCCAGTATCGTCGTGCAAGAAGAAATTCCCACCTATCCTGGTGCAAGGCCTGTGCGTCAGCGTCTGTGCCTAGTGCATCCTCGAAAAGCCACTGCTATAAAAGCAGAAGTTGAGAAAATTCTTAAAGTGGGCTTCATATATCCGATCCCTATGACATAGTGGGTTTTCATTGTTGTCCCTATGGATAAGAAGCAGGGAAAAATTTGGGTCTGTGTTGACTACGAAGACATAAATTGGGTTTTCCCTAAGGACAACTATCCCACCCCCTTTATAGATCAGATCATCGATGATTGGTCGGGGAGTGAGATCTTTTCCCTTATGGATGGATTTTCAGGTTATAATCAAATTAATATTCTAACCTCTGAACAACATAAGACCACCTTCATCTGTCTGTGGGGCACATTCGTCTACAAGAAGCTCCCATTTGGCTTGAAAATGCTGGAGCCACCTTCTAGCGTGCCATGTCCTATGCCTTTCACGACATACATAATATTGTTCAGCCATATCTGGATGACTTGCCGGCTCATTTAGCTCTGTGTGAAGACCATCTCAAACATCTCTGCCAAATTTTTCTCTGTTGCAGACGTTACAACATCAGGCTTAATTCTCACAAGTGTGTCTTCTTCATTGACTCTGGTCATCTTTTTGGATTCATTGTCTCTAAAGACGGAATTTGCCTAAACCCTCTCAAGGTCGAGGCTATTGTTAATATCCCCTCCCCATCCTCATTTCATCAACTTCAGAGTCTTCACGGGAAATAAAATTTCTTACGTCGCTATATCCCAAACTATGCAGAAATGGAAAAAGGGTTTATGCGACTTCTAAAACAGGATGTTCCCTTCCATTGGGACAAGATTTCTCAGCAATCCTTCGATAAAATTAAGATGTTTCTTGTCAATTCTCCATTAATACATCCTCCCAACTATCATCACGACTTTACCCTCTATTTGGTTGCCGCATTCAGCACAATTGCCATGGTTCTGATACAGGATGACGATGACGGAAACAAACATGTAGTTTATTATCTATCTCAGAATCTCCTTGACACTGGAACCCGTTATGCCCACGTCGAGAAGTTGGTGCTTGTAGCAGTCCAAGCCACTCAGCGGTTTCGCCATTACATCCTGTTGCGCACAGTAACTGTGATTTCCAACTGCAACCCCATGACTTACATTTTGTCTCGAAAATTTCTGGGGGGAAAGTACTCCAAATGGATTTTGATCCTTCAAGAGTTCGATTTGGAGTTCACTACTGCCAAATCGAAGAAGTCACTAGTTTTTACTGATCTCATCTGATCTCTCCCTACCGACTCTGTTTCGTCTCAATCCAAAGATCATATCCCAGATGAAACGCTCTTTCTAATCAGCACTCTTGATCCATGGTATGGTGATATCATCGTGTACCTTCATACATCTACCTTTTGGTCTGAGTTGACGAAGGATGCTCGACGTCGCGTTCAGCATCAATCGCAACCATATCGCATTGTTGGAGATACCTTATATCGTGTCGGAGTCGATTCTGTGCTCCGCCGATGTTTGACCTTAGAAGAGGCTGAGAAAGTTTTGAATGACTGTCACAGTGGTGCTTGTTGCAGTCACATGTCCGGTTATGCTACCTCCCAGAAGATTCTGCGTGCAGGCTATTTCTAGCCATCTATATTTAAAGAATGTATTGTTGTAGTAAGAAAGTGTCATGCATGCCAGATCGTCCAACGCAAGATGCATGCGCCACCCCTCCCTTTACATCCTGTCATTACCATAGGCCCTTTTTCCAAATGGGGCATTTATTTTATGACATGTAACCCTCACTCGGCCGGGGGGCATGCTTAGATCATCATTGCCGTAGATTACTTCACCAAGTGGGCCGAAGCGATGCCTACATTAGTGTCCGAAGGTAAGACAGTTGCTCAATTCATTTTCAAGCATGTGATCACACGTTTTGGCATTCCTCAAGCCATCGTCACTGATCATGGCACTCATTTTCGGGACTACATGATGGCAAAGCTAACATTGAAGTTGGGCTTGCATCAGGACAACTCGATGCCATAATACCCTCGGGGAAATGGACAATTTTAAGCCGTGAACAAGGTGCTTGTCACGAGGCTCCAATGAACAATTGGTATACACAAATCCAACTGGAATCTCCAATTGTTCTCATCTCTCTGGGCCTATCGAACATCAGTAAAGAGCGCGACCAGATTCACACCTTTCCAGTTGTTTTATGGTCTGGAAGTTACTCTTCTAGTTGAATGTGAGATCCCTTCACTGAAGTTGGCTGTGGAATTACTACCTGACACTTCCCCGGAGGAAGAACATCTCCTATATTTTGAAAAACTAGATGAAAATCGCTGCTTGGATGCTTTGATTATCGAGGCACAGAAAAAACGAGTTAAATCTCATTTCGATCAAACAGTTTCTCCACGCTCTTTTACCAAAGGGGACCTCGTCCTCTTTTATGATCAAGCATATGATAAGCTTGGGGCAGGAAAATTCCAGCCTATGTGGCATGGGCCCTATATCATTAAACGTGTATTAAAAAATGGGGCCTATGATTTGATCGATTATGAAGGTCTTCCTTTGGTGCAACCCAGAAATGGGTTGAACTTGAAGAAGTATTATGCTTGAATCATTCTTGTGTAATGTGTGTACATAGGTGATTTCTTCATTTTTGTGCATATGTGGTGTGGTGTGCTTTGTAAGCATCTTTCTGCTTATTGGGTCTTCTTGATTGTGTATATGTCTATTAATCCTTATGTCATTTTCACGAATGGTGCCTCCCGCAGTACCAAGAATCTGTCTTCGGCAGCCTGGGTAATCTACAATCCTGCTGGTGAGTTATTTAATTTATAAGGTGTTTGTCTAGGGCATGCTACAAATAATTTTTTGTAATATAGTGTTGTTTTGGAATTATTGAACAAGGTCGTTAACCTTGGTATTCGTGCATTACTTATATATCTGGACTCATAGCTTGTAGTGTTACTGCTCAATGGTCATTATTTGGTTATGAACCCATCCATTTTAAGACTGTATCTACATATTCGTTTACTGGAAAGAAATTTTGATTACATCACATATCAACATATACCCAGATGAATGAATACATTAATAGATGTAGTAGCTAACATGGTATTAGATAGAAATTTACACAACTTGTGAAAACATCATCATATGTGAAAAAATCCATGCAGAAATAGATATATATATATATATATATATATATATCGAATGTTTGCAGCGTGTGCATCATATAAAATCCAAAAAATATGCGTGTTTGTTTCAATTACATCCAGAGACAACATGGTCTCAAAAATATGCAAATGAAAAGCCTAGGAGACTAATCAGCATGGTGCTCATGGTAGCATGTTACTGCCCGCACCAATCACCTCAGTAAGTGATGAAGGCATCTAGGCACCCCTACAGTGTGCCTCTGATAAGCCATAGGGACATCAGCTAGGCGAGCATAATTAGGAATCCCACGGGTGATTCCCTCTAAGTTCTGAACCATCTCGTTCCCCTCGCCCCCCTCACCTTGAGGGTCATAGGCAAGAGGTGTCCTCTGCGCGATCGGTGACATCCTGTCAGGCCTTTCTGGGCCGACAACTGCATACATATAGGATTAGTTGTTAGAACATGCATGTATAACAAAAAAATCATAAAATTCATTAAATAAAAAAGAGTCTTACCCATCTCCTCATCCCAGTCCTGTCCTTTTGGGATTGGAAGGTCTAGGTCTCCTGTGAAATCAGTACTGCCATAGGGCCGGTCCTCTATGACGATTAACTGTCACCAGAGCCATCCGAAGAACTCGGGCTGCCATGACATTTTCTGGCCCCCTCCTGCTTTGGGCATCAATGTTGTCCATCGAGCCATCCGTGGCTCTCTCAAAGGTGGATCTGCAACTATCGCCCCCTGGCCCTGGAAGATAGGCAATCGTTCTAGGATGAATGATACCATGTTTGACCCATACCCAAACTACTTCAGTTTGGCCTTTTTACATTTAGTCAATTGTCGTTTAATATTCATAGTTACGACTGTGGCCCAATCAAATACTGTTGGGTTCATACATTCTGATGCCAGGAGGAGTTGTGTTTTGGTAGACTCATGCAACGCCTATGACCTCACAGCCCGTGTTATAGTATGTAGCACCACTCTGAGTTATATATTGGGAACGGTGTGAATATCAACTTTGCCACTACCTAATCATGTTTGTTCCCCTGGGCACACTCTTTCGATAACCATTGACATCTTTTCACCAGAATGCCTAGTACCTGTCATGATTGAAACTGGACCTCTGTGAGACAATCCAGTGATGAAGTAGACATCGAACACTTCGATTTCAAGTACTTTATCTCGAAGCCTAAACTTCTCTTCATTATCATCTCAGATACTTATCAAATATTGGAACGATTTAGGTTTTTCCCTGAGACATGGTATTAAGAATAATTTCTTTAATCTGCAATTGCAAAGAGCATTCATGCATTGCTCATTCCCCATTTCCATTTAGTCCTCTTCATGATGCTCCCTTTCTTTCCATTCAATCACCATTGTGGCTTTATACCTACATCAAATTGGTCATAAGCACATCATAAGATCCCTTGGGAATTAAAAAAATCAATTGATTGGTTCAATTTTGTAAAATTTAAGCGGAATATTAGGTTTTGCAGTTGGTGCGACTGTTTTGATGACATTCGTGCCAGCTGGTGTGACCCCTTTGCAAAAAGAGCTTGATTGGCGAGGGTCCATGCCTCATACCCATGCCAACCGTGGAAGCCCTACATTTGGAAATCCTCCCCTCAAGGATACCAAATCACAATGGAAAACTATGAAATATGGATTAAAACGTAGCTAATGGAAGTGGCTCTTACCTGAAAAATATGGGATCTGGAATGGTGCACTGGATCGTCCATAATCATCACCGCAAGATCGCAGGGAAATAACTCACTATCACTTTGCACAAGAGGTAAAAAGAAAAAGTAAATATGTTTTTACTATTTGGTCATATTTATAACTTTTCGAAATAAAATTTAGGTTTTGAGACTTGTTTTTCCAATATTTCACTATGTTTTGTGGAAAAATGGGTTTTACACTTTCTTTTTGTGCAGCGACAGGTTTTCGCGTAACTAGGACGACGACACGAGTTGTATTTTATACTTTTTTGGACTCGATAA
Source organism: Pinus albicaulis (assembly GCA_034641835.2). NCBI lineage: Eukaryota > Viridiplantae > Streptophyta > Pinopsida > Pinales > Pinaceae > Pinus > Pinus albicaulis. Next base: position 439,493,814 of record CM076570.1, read on the forward strand.
AAAGATGAAAAATTCACTATTTGAGTCATCTTTCAGCACTTTTCTGACTCTCTAAAATTGAAAATATCGCTAAGTCACTTGTCATTTTGAGCTCGTTAAATTGGCAGTGAAACAATATCTACCCAGTATACGTTTACCCCGTTTTCGGGTTGGGATAGATTATTTACGAAAAATGAATACCCTAGCCTATTGTGACTAGGAGGTTCTCTCAGATATAGTTTTCTACTTTTTTGGATCTGTGGGACTATCTATGAAATGGGAATGTTGGAGTTTTCTTTTCTGTTGTCTTTTCGAACTCTCTAAACATGAAAAGACACCAATTTCTTCCTTTGTAAGACTCGTTAAAAACTGATGACATATGACTCTGTCGTAATGACGTTACTCGAGTTCCACCTTCCTAGGGCTCGTTAAATGTACTAGGTTGGATTTGTCTGAAGGAAAAAATTATATAGCAAGCATATGCTATCCCCTTCAAGCTTGTTTTCAAAAATAATTGGGGTACTCACTAGAAATGGTGGGGAAAAATGGAACCCATATCACCGTCATGACGATAGTATGTCGCTCCTGAACATGGCAGTTGTCTTCATTCATTTCGGGTTGGGGACATCTCATCTCATTTTTTTCTTGCATCCATGGGTTTGGGTAATATATTTTAACCGCTCATCTACTCTTTGCCACGTCATCATGACCTCAGATCCTTTGATGTAAAATACTGCCAGATCCAGTGTCGTGTCGCTGATATGTTCAAGGGAAGTTGGCCTCTGCAGTTCTCAACCTCACTTTGATTCTCTATTGATCTTGATTCACAAAAATTATGTTCCTCTGTCTCACGTCGATGATGTGGGAAACACTATGACCCACCTTCGATCAAGGTCATTTCCTGTCGAATTCAGCTCATTATCCAGGAAGATGATCTCGAGACTCTCTTCAAGTACCTTGAAGCCTACATGCCTCAATGGAAGGTTCTTAGCATTCGACGCAAGGTTTTCATTTTTGACCTTCGATCGGATGATTTTGCGGGTGTTCGACGCTAGCTCACTATTCACATTCTGTGGATTGTACCTATAGTACCTTGAGGGCCATCCTCATTATTGGTGGTTCCTCTTGCATCTGTTAACGACTTTCATTGTTTGCTGGTAATCATACGATGTTCTTGCATGTTCGACTTTAGCTCACTTATTCACATGCTCGGACTCGTACTCTGTTCGGATCGAGATGGAGCGCAAGACCCTGGATTTTGTCTGATTAAATCCAGGCTGCAATTATTTGTGGATTATAATGATTAGTTACATGACTCATTTGACTGGATGGCTGCAACCATACCTTACTCTACTTGTTGATCCTTCGTTAATGGATGGTTGCGTCCATACCTTAGATCCCGGTTATTGTACACTCTATTATGGATGGTTGTGCCCATACCTTACTCAGAGATATCAGTTGTACTTGTATTTGCAGGTCTTCCGACGGCAGTGTTTTTAGTTGGGCGCATTCTCATAAATCATTTCATGCCTCCCTCTCTCTCAGAGCTCATGCTTTAGGGGGCATCTGTTACACAGCATTTTGTCACTGTCCTTGCAATCTTTCATCTTGTAGATTGGAGGACTATTCCTGTGACATGTGAATAGTAAAATGACCTAAAACCACCTTTGTGGAATCCTCTTACATAAGGAAAAACATTCTCCTGAAGAACATTTCATCTGAAAAACCATAAAAACAGATGTTTTAGCCTTGGTGCCACTAGCCAGTTCATCCCTCGCGCCAATGGGGGAAATCCACACTAGACGGTGCACCAAATGGTGCTCTGTCCTTGTGTTTCACTCAAGCCAAGCTTATTAAGGGATTTTTTTTAAAAATAAATGGCAGAATTTTGATTCTAACAAACTCTTGAATGAATTAACAAAAGGAGTTGAGTGGTTTGGCTCCGGATCTCCATGTATAGGAAGTGGTTTTCCACCTATCATGGAACCTTCCTAAGAGATAGGGCCTATCCCATGATTATAGGGATCTCAACTTCCTATCCTCCATCTATAAAAGCTTTCCCTCTCCATTAGCAAGCTAGCTGAACTTGTAGGAAGGAAGCTATAGCCAGACAACTATTGAGAGCCAAGCCGAAGAGAATCCCGTAAGAGAGAGAGCTTTGTCCAAATTCCCGACAGGATTTGTTGAGACACGTTCCGCTGCAAGCCCCACTGAATGAAGATCATAGCGTTAGAGCATTTGGTTGTAATATCCCTTTTTTCATTTATAATATAAGCGACTCTGATTTTGGTTCTATTCATGTGTTCATTTATTTATGTAATGCAATGAATTATATCCTCTCTAACTGATATATAGTTACATGCTTTATATTTTATGTTGTATGTCGTCATGTCCTTGCAAGGGTAACTATTCATCAGTAGCGGTAACAGGGTCAAGGGGGGGAAAGCGCTAGCGATCAACCACCACCACCAACAAGGAGGCAAGCGGGAATGCGTACTGGTCCTTCCATCCGTTCAAGGATTGTTTCGTTCTTCTCGTCGTAAGTTGGAAACGCTCTTTTTTTCACCTCTCTTAACATGTCCTGGTCGAAATGAATCCACCTAACCCAGTTGAATCATATATAACCAAGCTTTTTTTTGTCAACCTTTCTCTCTTGATCCACCTTCGCATACAACACCTTTGCATACATCACCTCTGGTCACTTCAACCGGCCAGCAGCAAACCTTCGCGGAACATCATATGTACTACCCTCTTCTGGCGACATATACAGGTCAGTGGCAATCAATATAGAACCGGCAAGCAAATCATATACCTCTCTCTCGTTGCACCTCACACTGCTACGTAATCCGTCTGGTGTCCTACCTCGCCCCAAAAAATATGAGCTATGGGTTATTCCTGAAGGCGTGAAAGTGAAATGATGATTGTTTCCTTCTTGTTTGTGCAAGTAACCATTCAGTATCGGTGACCCACCCACCTCAGACGACTGGGCATCACTCTTGTGGACTAAGTAAAATGCCCTTATTCATCTTTATGTCACTTGTAGTCCTTAGATGAGGAATCCTCGGAATCGTTTCCTTCCTACTGGCATGCGTTCTAAGTAAGTTTTTTTTCTAAATAAGGGTTGGGTCCACGCATATTTCCTCATTTCCTAGCGCTCGGCAGGTTCATTTTGGTGGTTCCGTGGTAAGTCCCAGGTGTCGTCCATGGGTTCGTAACGCTGGATCGGTGCGTTAGTTAATTGGGTGCATGATTTGATTGGTTGCACGGGGTTTGTAAGTTGGTCCTTGCAAATATGTACAGGTCTTCGGACGTGTCGAATGAAAGGATTGTGATCTGTCAAGAGAGAGACGGGAAACATCATCTTTTCTTCAACGACAACTACGTGGGATTTCAGGTAGGCTACTCATCACGATATTTGTAGTTTTGTAATTAGGAACCAATGTCATTGCGTGACTTGATTGCTGCTAGACCCGATCTAGGCTAGTGGGATCGCCTCTGTCCACAGAGGGGATTTACCTCTTCAACACGGGGTGTTAGGAAAGATATTGTATATATATTTTGATTGTGTATAGATCAGTTTAAGCTATTGGGCTTTACTTATTACATCCTCTTCGGATGTGGGGTTACATTGCACCACATCCTTTGAAATATCCTCCATCAGAGTTTTCAAGAATAAATCTAAAATGAATCGGTCGTCGATTTGTGCTTTGCATAAGCTACGACGTTGTCTCCACTCATGGAGATGTTCAGAAATGTGGGTAGAGGGGGATTGTCTGAAATGATTTAGTAACTCCATTCCCAAATCATGGTGAATGTGTAACTGAAAGTATGTGACGAACGTAGTAGAAAGGGTGTTGAAGGTTCTCTGTGAAGCAAGGGGTTGCTCGACGTACCATTTAGCGGCCACTCCCATGAGAGTGCATTGAAATAGCCTCAATCAAATAGTATCATCAATGATGTTGTTCGATGAGCACCAGAGGTGAAATATCATTATATGATTCCATGGGTATTTTTCTTGCTTGCCCTAAAAATTTGGTATGTCTGAAGGGAGCTTCATGGGCATGGGAAGCCAATTGGGGTCGTGTGCAATGGGGTCATTGGTGAGCTTGGTTAAATCTGGTAGATTTAACGCTGCTAATAAGGGTGATTGAGAGGTCGATGCCATGGAAACGTGTGAAGACATGAAGTTCTGGTTAGAACAAGGGTTAGTCTGTGATGTACCTGGTTGTGAATTCAGCTGGCTTCCCATATGGGAAGCACTCTTCTGCCCCCTAAGGGACGATGGGGGAGTGATGTGTTGTGTGGTGTTGGGAGACCAACTAGGGTTCCCAACTAAGGTTTCTCCAAGAAAGGAGGAACCAACCACTGTGGAAACGTTCTATCTTTGATGCCTAAACAACTAAAGACCTAGAACCCCTCTCGATAATGGGGGGAGGTCCAAAAGACACTTGGACCGACGAGGTTAAGTTGGAACCGTTTGAGGGTCGTCCAGGTTAGGTTTTGGAAAAAATTTTGAGGGGATCGAGTCTATGATCACGACAATTTTATGGCCACATACATAAGACAAAGCAAAAATGAAATGAATTTTCCTTTAACTTAATCTATGTGAGCAATCAAGCAAAAAATGGTTTTGTTTGTTTGTGCATGATACTCAAAAAACCCTAGAAGACCTAATAACGTCCTCACACACTCAAAAGTAACTAGGCCTTGAGAATATTTCTAGCGAGTGCTGGCACAACATCCCAAAAGAACTGGTGACGCCCCTAGTCAACCGAAGAGAATCAATCAAGGTAAGGGTAGAGGGTCTGCCGCTTGCCTGCACCATCACCTACAGGGTAAAGGATGCCCTAGTTTTTGCCACTAAGAACCACCGTCCCATGTGAGCATTCAAGGCTTGGGCTTCTTGGTAGTCAGCTAATAGTAGCGAGTATCAGTCGGGTCAGGTAGCCCTAACTGATACCGCATGCAATGCGCCTAAGCCTAACCCCCTCTGAATCGGGTCTCTGCCGCACTCGGGTTTTCTTTTCTGTGGCATGATAGGTGGATTTTAAAGCTCGCTAAAAATGAAACTTATATGTTTCAAATGTGAAGCGTGATCAAGGCGGCTTATTGGATGCCTACCCCCTTGATCCTAACTTGATCTATAATTTCTCTTGTGGCCCTTGTGGGGAGAATTTACTGAGTTGGTTTAAGTTATTTTTAGGTGGCTTTCTTTTCTTAGTGGGTGAATGTGTGTGAGCGTACGGTGAACAATCTCATAATTTGAACATGTGGATATCGGTGATCCTTTACAAAAGTCCCCTAGTTTAACTATGTGACGTTGTTCCTTGCTCAAATAAAAAGCATTTGTGGATAATGGGCTGCTTCCAAAACCTCCTAATTAGTCTATGTGAGTGACTAAAGGGAGATGGCAAATAAAAGATATAGAGTGTTCATATGCTTGTCTAGGGTCACCCAATGGCTCAAAGACAGTAGATATTACTTGCTCTAACTCACGATTCAATCCTAGTCCCGTAATTTCCTAAATGAAAAAATTGAAATTTAAACTAAACAATTTATACACTAGCTTATGCATGTGTGGTCACGAGCCACTTACTTGGACTAGTTAAACTAAGTGTGCATACCAAAATTGGCAAAAAACATAAATTGTTCGGAAAGCAATGGTTATTTCGCCCCCTACTTAATGGATGGATGGTGACCCAAGGGAGGGGTATGATTCCATTGTGTGCTCAAATATTCTTTTGTGTGCTCACAAAATGCCTAAGGAGGCACTAGTGTTGTCCTTAGGTGGCTTTCAAATAAGGATAAATTTTCCTTTTCTTGCTTGTGGTCCCGGAAAGTGACTTGTTTCTACTTCCAGGAATGCGTGCTTATCGGGCTCCAGTGCACGTAGAAGGCGCTCTTTTCAAAGGAACAAGTGTGCATTCTAGCATTGATGACTAGTTCAAATTTGATTTTCTTAAAACTTAGAGACTTTAAATACTTTTTGATTCCATATTGTATCCCTGTCCTGTAAACCCTTAGGCTCGACATTAATTGATGTCGTCTTCTGCTGTACGATTTTCTAGTATTAACACTTAACCTTCACCATAAGGTTAACGTTAAGGGTTTGGTTAAGGTTAAGAGTAAGGTTAAGGTAAAGGTAAGGTTAGGTTATAGTGAAGGTTAAGGGTAAAGTTAAGGTTAAGGTTAATGTTAAGGTTAAGGTTAGGGTTAGGTTATAGTTAACGACAAGTTTAAGGGTATGGTTAAGGAAAGGTGAAGATAAAGTTAAGGGCAAGGTTAAGGTTAAGGTTAGGTTAAGGTTATGGTTAAGGTAAGGTTAAGGGAAAATTTAAGTTTAGGTTATAGTCAAGGTTAAGGTTAAGGTTAAGGGTTTGGTCAAGGTTAGGGTTAGGTTATAGTTAAGGTTAAGGTTAAGTTTAAGGTGAAGGGTTTGGTCAAGGTTAGGGTTAGGTTATAGTTAAGGTTAGGTTAAGGTTGGGTTAAGGGTAAAGTTAAGGTTAAGGTGAAGGTTAAGGTTAAGGTTAATGTTAATGGTAAGGTTAAGGGTAATGTTAAGGTTAAGGTTAAGGATAAGGTTAAGGTTAAGTTAAGGTTAAGGTTTGGTCAAGGATAGGGTTAGGTTATAGTTAAGGTTAAGGTTAGGTGAAGGTTATGGTTAAGTTAAGGTTAAGGTTAAGGTTTGGTCAAGGTTAGGGTTAGGTTATAGTTAAGGTCAAGGTTAGGCTAAGGTTAAGGTTAGGTAAAGGTTAAGGTTAAGGTTAATGCTAAGGGTTTGGTTAAGGATAGGGTTAGGTTACTTGTAAATTGAAGGTTAAGGCTTGGTTAAGGTTATGGTTATGGTTAAAGTTAGGTAGAGGTTAAGGATTTAGTCAAGGTTAGGGTTAGGTTAGGTTAAGGTGAAGGCTAGGTTAAGGTTAGGGTTAAGGTTGAGATTAAGGGTAAATATAAGGTTATAGTTAAGGTTAAGGGTAGGGTTAGGTTAAGGTTAAAGTTAAGGTTATGGTTAGGGTTAAGGTTAGGGTAAGTTTAGGGTTAGGTTAATGTTAGGTAAAGGTTAAGGTTAGGTTAAGGTTAAGGTTAGGTAAGGGTAAGGTTAAGGTTAAGGTCTATATTAAGGTTGAGGTTATGGTTATGATTAGGTTAAAGGTAAACTTAAGGTTAAGGTTAAGGTTAAGGGGGTAGGGTTAAGGTTAAGGTTAAGGGTAAGGTCAAGGTTAAGTTTAAGGTTTTGGTAATGGGAAGGTTAAGTTTAAGGTTATGGTTAAGGTTAGGTTAAGGGTTTGGTTAAGGTTAGGGTTAGGTTATAGTTAAGGTCAAGGTTAAATTTAAGGTTAAGGTTAAGGTTAAGTTTAAGGTTAAGGTTAAGGTTATGTGAAGGTTAAGGTTAAGGTTAAAGGGCTAAGGTTAGGTTAAGGTAAAGTTAAGGTCAAGGTTAGGGTTAGGTTAAGGTTAAGGTTAGGGTAAATTTAAAGTTAAGGTTAAGTCAAGGTTAGGTTAAGGTTAAGGTTAATTTAAAGGTTAGGGTTAGGTTATGTTAAGTTTAAGGTAAAGGTTAAGGGTAAGGCTATGGTTAGGTTAAGGTTAAGGTTAGGTTAAGGTTAAGATAAGGTTAAGGTTAAGGTTAGGTGAAGGTCTAGGTTAAAGTTAGGGTTAAGGTTAAGGTTAGGTTAAGGTTAGGTTAAGGTTAAGGTTAAGGGTTTGGTCATGGTTAACCTAACCTAGGGATTAGGGTTAGGTTATGGGTAACGTTAAGGTTAGGTTAGGGTAAAGTCAAGGTTAAGGTTAAGGTTAAGGTCAAAGGGAAGGTTAAGGGTAAGGTTAGGTTCACTTAAGGTTAAGGTTATAGTTATAGTTAACGTTAAGGTTAAGGGTAAAGTTAAGGTTAAGGTGAAGGTTAAGGGTAATTTTAAAGTTAAGGTTAAGGTTAGGGTTAGGTTATAGTTAAGGTCAAGGTTAAGTTTAAGGTTAAGGTTGAGGTTAAGGTTAAGGTTAAAGTTAAGGGTAAATTTAAGGTCAAGGTTAGGGTTAGGTTATAGTTAAGGTTAAGGTTAGGTTAAGGGTAAACTAAAGGTTAAAGTTAAGGTTAAGGTTATGGGTTTAGTAATGTTAAGGTTAAGGATAAGGTTAGGTTAAGGTTAAGGACATGGGTCTTAACCCTAACCTTACCCTTAAGCTTTAACCTTAATCTTAACCTTAACCTCCACCATAACCTAGCCTTAACCTTGACCTTAACTATAACCTAACCTTGACCTTAACCTTAACTTAACGTAAACATAAATTTACCCTAACCTTAACCTTAACCTTAACCTTAACCTTAACCTTAGCCTTAACTTTGGTCTTAACCTTACCCTTAACCTTCACCTTAACCTTAACCTTGAATTTACCCTTAACCTAATCTTAACCTTAACCATGACTTGACCCTTAACATAACCTTAACCTTGACCTTATCCTTAACCTTAACCCTAAATTTACCCTTAACGTTACCCTTAACCCTCAACCTAACAATAACATTAACATTAACCTAACCTTAACCTTACCCTTGACCTAATCTTCATCTTAACCTTGACCATAACCTTAACCTTAACCTAACCTTTACCTTAACCTTAACAGTACCCTCAGGTTAATCTAACCTTAACCTAAGGGTAAGGTCAAGGTTAAGGTTAAGGGTAAAGTTAAGGTAAAGGTAAGGTTAAACTTAACCTAACCTTAACCTTAACCTTGACCTTAACTATAACCTTAACCTTAACCTAACTAAAACCGTAAACTTAACCTTACCCTTACCATAACCTTAACCTTAAGGTTAAGGTTAAGGTGAAGGTTAAGGGTAAGGTTAAGGATAAGGTTAAGGTTAAGCTTAGGTTAAGTTTAAGGTTAGGTTAAGGTTTCATTCAAGGTTAATTTTAGGTGAAGTTAATGTTAAGGTTAAGTTTAGGTTACATTTAAGGTTAAGTTTAGGTTAAGGTTAAGGTTAAGGTTAGGGTTAAGGTTACGGGAAGGTTAAGGTTGAAGTCAAGGTTAAGGGTAAAATTAAGGTTAAGGTTAAGGGTTATGTCAAGTTTAGGGTTAAGTTAATGTTAAGGTTACGGTTGGGTTAAGGGTAAAGGTTAAGGTTAAGGTTAAGGTTAGGTTAAGGTTAAGGTAAGGTTAGTTTAAGGGTCAAGTTAAGGTTAAGGTTAAGATAAGGTTAAGGGTTAAGGTTAACCTTAACCTAACCTTAACCTTAAATTTACCCTTAACCTAACCTTAACCTTAACCTAACCTTCACCTTAACCTTGACTTTAACCTTAACCTTCCCCTAACCTTAACCCTAACCTTAACCTTAACCTTAACCTTCCCATAACCATAACCTTAACCTTGACTTTGCCCTTACCCCAACCTTAAGGTTTTGGTCAAGATTATGGTTAAGGTTAAGGTTATGGGTTTAGTTAGGTTAAGGTTATAGTTAAGGTCAAGGTTAAGGTTATGGTTAGGTTAAGGTTAACCTTACCCTTAACCTTAACCTTGACCTTGACCTTAACCTTACCCTTAACCTTATCTTAACCTTAACGTAACCTTAACCTTAAATTTAACCTTAACGTTACCTTAACCATAACCTTAACCTAACCTTAAACTTAACCTTAACCTTGGTATTTGTGCATTACTTGTATATCTGGACTCACAGCTTGTAATGTTACTGCTCAATGGTCATTATTCGGTTAGGAACCCATCCATTTTAAGACTGTATCTACATATTAATTTAATGGAAAGAAATTTTGATTACATCACATATCAACATATACCCAGATGAATGAATACATTAATAGATGCAGTAGATAACATGGTGTTAGATAGACATTTACGCAACTTGTGAAAACATCATCATATGTGAAAAAATCCATGCAGAAATATATATATATATATATCAAATTTTTGCAGCGTGTGCATCATATAAAATCCAAAAAATATGCGTGTTTGTTTTAATTACATTCGGAGACAACATGTCTCTCAAAAATATGCAAATGAAAAGCCTAGGCGACTAATTAGCATGGTGCTCATGGTAGCATGTTACTGCCTGCACCAATCACCTCAGTAAGTGATGAAGGCAACTCGGCACCCCTACGGTGTGCCTCTAATAAGCCATAGAGACATCAGCTAGGAAAGAATAATCAGAAATCCCATGGGCGATTCCCTCTAAGTTCTGAACCAGCTCATTCCCCTCGCCCCCCTCACCTTGAGGGTCATAGGCAAGAGGGTTCCTCCGCGCGATCGGTGACATCCCGACGGGCCTCTCTGGGTCGACATCTGCATACATATAGGATTAGTTGTTAGAACATGCATGTATAACAAAAAAAATCATAAAATTCATTAAATAAAAAAGAATCTTACCCATATCCTCATCCCAGTCTTGTCCTTCCGGGAGTGGAAGGTCTAGGTCTCCTGTGAAATCAGTACCAGTATAGGGCCAGTCCTCTACGACGATTAACTGTCATTGGAGCCATCCGAAGAACTCGAGCCGCCATGACATTTTCTAGCCCCCTCCTGCTCTGGGCATCAATGTTGTCCATCGAGCCATCCGTGGCTCTCTCAAAGGTGGATCTGCAACTATCGCCCCCTAGACTTGGAAGATAGGCAGTCGTTCTAGGATGAATGGTACCATGTTTGACCCATACCCAAACTGCTTCAGTTTGGCCTTTTTACATTTAGTGAATTGTCGTTTGATATTCATAGTTATGGTTGTGGCCCAGTCAAATATTGTTGGGTTCATACATTCTGACGCCAGGATGAGTTGTGTTTTGGTAGCCTCATGCGGCACCTATGACCTCGCAACCCGTGTTATAGTATGTAGCGCCACTTTGAGTGCTACATCGGGTACAGTGTGAATATCAAATTTTCCACTACCTAATCATGTTTGTTCGCATGGGCACACTCTTTCGATAACCATTGACATCTTTTCACCAGAAGGCCTGGTACCTGTCATGATTGGAACTGGACCTCTGTGAGACAATCCAGTGATGAAGTAGACATCAGACACTTCGAGTTCAAGTACTTGATCTCGAAGCCTAAACTTCTCTTCATTCTCATCTGAGATACTTATCAAATATTGTAACAATTTAGGTTTTGCCCTGAGACATGGTGTTAAGAAGAATTTCTTTAATTCTCAATTGAAAAGAGCATTCATGCATTGCTCATTCCCCATTTCCATTTCGTCCTCTTCACTATGCTCCCTTTCTTTCCATTCAATCACCATTGTGGCTTTATACCTGCATCAAATTGGTCATAAGCACATCATAAGATTCGTTGGGCATTAAAAAATTCAATTGATTGGTTCAATTTTGTGAAATTTAAGCAGAATATGAGGATTTTTAGTTCGTGTGACTATTTTGATGACAATCGCGCCAGCTGGTGCGACCCCTTTGCAAAAAGAGCTCGATTAGCGTGGGTCCATGCCTCATACCCGCGCCAACCGTGGAAGCCCTAAATTTGAAAATCCTCCCCTCAGGGATACCAAATCACAATGGAAAATATGAAATATGGCTTAAAACGTAGCTAATGGAAGCGGCTCTTACCTGGAAAAGACAGAATTTGGAATGGTGCACTGGATCGTCCACAATCGTCACCGCAAGATAGCAGGGAAATAACTCACTATTGCTCTGCACAAGAGGTAAAAAGTAAAAAGTAAATATGTTTTACTATTTGGTCATATTTACAACTTTTCGAAATAAAATTTAGGTTTTGAGACTTGTTTTTCCAATATTTCACTATGTTTTGTGGAAAAATGGGTTTTACACTTGCTTTTTGTGCAGCGACAGGTTTTCGCGTGACTAGGATGACGACACGAGTTGTATTTTAGAATTTTTAGGACTCGATAAAAACATGAAAAATTCACTATTGGAGTCATCTTTCAACTCTTTTCTGACTCTCTAAAATTGAAAATATCACTGAGTTGCTTGTCATTTTGAGCTCGTTAAATTGGTTGCGAAACGATATCTACCCAGTATACGTTTACCCCTTTTTCAGGCTGGGATAGATTATTTATGAAAAATGAATACCCTAGCCTATTGTGACTTGGAGGTTCTCTCAGATATAGTTTTCTATCTTTTTGGATCTGTGGGACTATCTACGAAACGGGACTGCTGGAGTTTTCTTTTCTTTTTTCTTTTCGAACTCTCTGAACATGAAAAGACACCGAGTTCTTCCTTTTTCAGACTCATTAAAAACTGATGACATCTGACTTCGTCATAATGAAGTTACTCGAGTTCCTCCTTCCTAGGGCTCGTTAAATGTACTAGGTTGGATTTGTCTGAAGGAAAAACCTATATAGCAAGCATATGCTATCCCCTTCAAGCTTGTTTTCAAAAATAATTGGGGTACTCGCTAGAAATGGTGGGGAAAAATGGAACTCATATCACCGTCGTGTTGGAAGTATGTCGCTCTTGAACATGGCACTTTTCTGCATTCGTTTCGGGTTGGGGACATGTCATCTCATTTTTTGATTGCCTCCATGGGTTTTGGTAATCTCTTTTGACCGCTCATCTGCTCTTTGCCACATCATCATGACCTCATATCCTTTGATGTCAAATACTGCCAGATCCAGTGTTGTGTCGCTGATATGTTCAAGGGAAGTTGGCCTCTGCCATTCTCAACCTCCCTTTGATTATCTATTGATATTGATTCACAAACATTATGTTCCTCTGTCTCACATCGATGATGTGGGAAACACTATGGCCCACCTTCGATCAAGGTCACTTCCTGTCGACTTCAGCTCACTATCCAGGAAGCTGATCTAGAGACTCCCTTCAAGTACCTTGGAGCCTACATGCCTCAATGGTAGGTTCTTCACATTCGATGCAAGGTTTTCATTATTGACCTTCGATCGGATGATTCTGTGGGTGTTCGACGCTATCTCACTATTAAAATTCCATGGATGTTACCTATAGTACCTTGAGGACCATCCTCATTATTGGTGGTTTCTCTTGCGTCTGTTAACGACTTTCATTGTTGGCTAGTAATCAGACAATGTTCTTGCATGTTCGACTTTAGCTCACTTATTCACATGATCGGACTCGTACTCTGTTCGGGTCGAGATGGAGTGCAAGTCCCTGGATGTTTTTTGATGAAATCCAGGTTGCAATTTTTTGTGGATTATTATGATTAGTTACATGACTCATTTGACTGGATGGTTGCGACCATACCTTATTCTACTTATTGATCCTTCGTTAATGGATGGTTGTGTCCATACCTTAGATCCCAGTTATTTTACACTCTATTATGGATGGTTGTGGCCATACCACATATCTTGTATCAGAGATATCAATTGTACTTGTATTTGCAGGTCTTCCGACGACAGTGTTTTCTATTGGGCGCGTTCTCATAAATCATTTCACCCCTCCATCTCTCTCAGACCTCATGCTTTAGGGGGCATCTGTTACACAACATTTTGTCACCGTCACTATAATCCCTCATCCCGTACATTGGACGACTATTCCCGTGACATGTGAACAGTAAAATGACCTAAAACTACCTTTGTGGAATCCTCTTACATAAGGACAAACATTCTCCTGAAGAACATTTCCTCTAAAAAACCATAAAAACAGATGTTTTAGACTTGTCGCGACTAGCCAGTTCATCCCTCGTGCCGATGGGGGAAATCCACACTAGATGGTGCGCCAACTAGTGCTTTGTCCCTGTGTTTCACTCATGCCAAGCTTATTAAGGGATGTTTCTTAAAAATAAATGGCAGAATTTTGATTCTAACAAACTCTTCAATGAATTATCAAAAGGAGTTGAGTGGTTTGGCTCCGGATCTCCATGTATAGGAAGTGTTTTTCCACCTATCAAGGAACGTTCCTAAGAGATAGGGCCTATCCCATTATTATAGGGATCCCAACTTCCTTTCCTCCATCTATAAAATCTTTCCCTCTCCATTAGCAAGCTAGCTGAACTTGTAGGAAGGAAGCTATAGCTAGACAACTATTGAGAGCCAAGCCGAAGAGAATCCCGTAAGAAAGAGAGCTTTGTCCAGATTCCCGACAGGCTTTTTTGAGACACGTTCCACTGCAAGCCTCGCCGAATGAAGATCATAGCGTCAAAGCATTTGGTTGTAAGATCCCTTTTGTCATTTATAATATAAGCGACTCTGATTTTGGTTCCATTCATGTGTTCATTTATTTTTGTAATGTAATGAATTATATCCTCTCTGACTGATATATAGTTACGTGATTTAGATTTTATGTTGTATGTCGTCGTGTCCTTGCATGTGTACAGGTGTTCGGACATGTCGAACGAAAGGATTGTGATCTGTCAAGCGAGATACGGGAAACATCATCTTTTCTTGAACGACAACTGCGTGGGATTTGAGGTAGTCTACTCATCACGATATTTGTATTTTTGTAATTAGGAACCAATGTCATTGCATGACTTGATTGTTGCTAGACCTGATCTGGGCTAGTGGGATTGCCTCTGTCTACAGAGGGGATTTACCTCTTCAACACGGGGTTTTAGGCAAGATATTGTATATATATTTTGATTGTGCATAGATCAGTTTAAGCTGTTGGGCTTTACTGATTACATCCTCTTCAGATGTAGAGTTACATTGCACCACATCCTTTAAAATCTATGCCATCAGGGTTTTCAAGAATAAATCTAAAAGGAATCAGTCGTCGAGTTGTGCTTTGCATAAGTTGGGACGTCGTCTCCAATCATGGAGATGTTCAGAAATGTGGGTAGAGGGGGATTGTCTGAAATGAGTCAGTAACTCCATTCCCGAATTGTGGGGAATGGGTAACTGAAAGTATGTGAGGAACGCAGTAGCAAGGGTGCTAAAGGTTCTATGTGAAGAAGGGGTTTGCTCGACGTACCATTTAGCGGCCACTCCTATGAGAGTGCGTTGAAATAGCCTCAATCGAATAGTATCGTCAATGATGTTGTTCGATGAGCACCAGAGATGAAAGATCATTATATGATTCCATGGGTCTTCCGCTTGCTTGCCATCAAACTTTGGTATGTCTGAAGGGAGCTTCATGGGCATGGGAATCCAATTGGGGTTGTGTGCAATGGGGTCATTGGTGAGCTTGGTTAAATCTGGTAGGTTTATCACTGCTAATAAGGGTGATTGAGAGGTTGACGCCATGGAAACGTGTGAAGACATGAATTTATAGTTAGAACAAGGGTTAGTATGTGATGTACCTGGTTGTGAATTCAACTGGCTTCCCATATGGGATGCACTCTTCTGCCCCCTAGGGGACGAGGGGGGAGTGATGTGTTGTGTGGTGTTCGGAGACCAACTAGGGTTTCTCCAAGAAATGAGGAACCAACCACTGTGGCAACATTCTATCTTTGATGCCTAAACATCGAAAGACCTGGAACCCCTCTCGATAATGGGGGGAGGTCCAAAAGACACTTGGAATGACGAGGTTAAGTTGGAACCGTTTGAGGGTCGTCCAGGTTAGGTTTTGGAAAATTTTTTGAGGGGATCAAGTCTATGATCACGACAATTTTATCGCCACACACATAAGACAAAGTGAAAATGAAATTAATTTTCCTTTAACTTAATCTATGTGAGCAATCAAGCAAAAAATGGTTTTGTTTGTTTGTGCATGATACTCAAAAAATCCTAGAATACCTAATAACTTCCTCACACACTCAAAAGTAATTGGGCCTTGATAATATTTCTAGCGAGTGCTAGCACAACATCCCGAAAGAACTGGTGATGCCCCTAGTCAACCGAAGAGAATCAATTAAGGTAAGGGTAGAGGGTCTGCCGCTTGCCTACACCGTCACCTATAGGGTAAAGGATGCCCTAGTTTTTTCCACTAAGAACCATCATCCCATGTTATTATTCAAGTCTTGGGCTTCTTGGTAGTCAACTAACAGTAGTGAGTATCATCCGGGTCAGGTAGCCCTAACTGATACCACATGAACTGCGCCTAAGCCTAACCCCCTCTGAATCGAGTCTCTGTCGCGTTCGGGTTTTATTTTCCATGAGATGATAAGTGGATTTTAAAGCTCCCTAGAAACAAAAATTATGTGTTTCAAATGTGAAACATGATCAAGGTGGCTTATTGGATGCTTACCCCCTTGCTCCTAACTTGATCTATAATTTCTCTTGTGGCCAATGTGGGGAGAATTTAGTGAGTTGGTTTAAGTTATTTTTAGTTGGCTTTCTTTTCTTAGTGGGTGAATGTGTGTGAGCGTATGGTGAACAATCTCATAATTTGAACATATGGATATCGGTGATCCTTTACAAAATTCCCCTAGTTTAACTATGTGACGTTGTTCCTTGCTCAAATAAAAAGCATTTGTGGATAATGGGCCACTTCCAAAACCTCCTAATTAGTCTATGTGAGTGACTAAAGGGAGATGGTGAATCACAAATATTAAGTGTTCATATGCTTGTCTAGGGTCACCCAATGGCTCAAGGACAACATATATTACTTTCTCTAACTTGCGATTCAATCCTAGTCTCAAAATTTCCTAAATGCAAAAATTGAAATTTAAACTAAACAATTTCTACACTAGCTTATGCATGTGTGGTCATGAGCCACTTACTTGGACTAGTTAAACTAAGTGTTCATACCAAAATTGGAAAAAAACATAAATTGTTCAGAAAGAAATGGTTATTTCGCCCCCTACTTAAACTATGTGAAAACTTTTTGCAAAAAACCAACTTAAATGAAAACTAACTAAATTCCTACAAAAAGCAGCAAAAATCAGTTCTCAGAAGTTGTGGGGTATCAACACAGGTGTTGGCAGATACACTAGGGGCTTCCCAACACACTTACATGCAGAAAAAATGCAGAAGATAGGGATAAAAAATATCTCTGCAAATTTCACACAAAAACCTCTCACAGGTGCGCTTTCCTACACGCAGGTCACTCCTGAACGCGCGCTCTGCATGTCTGTGTGTAAAAACTGTGTGCAAAATTCATGCAAGTGAAAAAAAATTAGGAGCTGCCTTCTTCAGTCTGTCACCTCAGTGATTCTAGGGACTGCAAGATGGGTCAAAGGACTGTCCGCTCCACTCCAACATAGACTACAGGTCTCCGGCAAAATATGGTACAACCACATAAACTTGAAACACATAAGTGGAGTGACCAATCTTGTTATGGTGGATTCTATACATGGGTGTATGAAATCAAATGATTTTAGAGAGTGTGGTCTACCCTCTAAACTATAGGTAACAGGTAGTATCTGGGGGGAGCTCAAAAGTATAAAACTTAAATGAAGTAATACACTAAAGTATGCTCTATTAAAAAAATAGAACTAAAAACACGAAAGAAGCTATATAGAGAGTTCCGGACAGTAACAAGGTAAACAACAGCTCGATGGTCTCTTCTTATTGAACGCTTGGAATGAAAACAAATCTTACCGACTTTCCAAAGGGCACCTAGGCAGTGGCTCTAGGTATCGATGCAAGTATGTTTGTCCTTCAAGTTCTGCCTTTTGACGCAGTCTGACTCTCTCTCTCTGTTGTAATGGACTAGGATGTTGGGTGGCCAACTATCAAGTCCTCTTCTTCAGCTCCTTGGGTCACACAAGACATTGGTGTTGCTTGGGCAACTTTGGCAAGCATAACTTTGTGATCACCATTTTTTCATCTCTTGGTGGGTTTAAATAGGTGAGCTTCAAATCCTCCTTCCCTCCCTTGGTACATGATGGATGGTGACCCAAGGGAGGGGTCTGATTCCATTGTGTGCTCAAATATGCTTTTGTGTGCTCATATAATGCCTAAGGAGGCACTAGTGTTGTCCTTAGGCATCTTTCACATAATATTAAACTTTCCTTTTCTTGCTTGTGGTCCCGAAAAGTGACTTTTTTCCACTTCCAGGAATGCGTGTTTATCGGGATTTTCCAGTGTTAACACTTAACCTTCACCATAAGGTTAAGGTTAAGGGTTTGGTTAAGGTTAAGGGTAAGGTTAAGGTAAAGGTAAGGTTAGGTTATAGTGAAGGTTAAGGGTAAAGTTAAGGTTAAGGTTAAGGTTAAGGTTAAGGTTAGGGTTAGGTTATAGTTAAGGACAAGTTTAAGGGTATGGTTATGGTAAGGTTAAGATATAGTTAAGGGTAAGGTTAAAGTGAAGGTTAGGTTAAGGTTATGGTTAAGGTAAGGTTAAGGGAAAATTTAAGGTTAGGTTATAGTCAAGGTTAAGGTTAAGGTTAGGGTTAAGGTTACGGGTTTGGTCAAGGTTAGGTTTAAGTTATAGTTAAGGTTAAGGTTAATGTTAAGGGTAAGGGTAAGGGTAAGGTTAAGGTTAGGGATAAGGTTAAGGTTAAGTTAAGGTTATGTTTTGGTCAAGGATAGGGTTAGGTTATAGTTAAGCTTAATGTTAGGTTAAGGTTATGGTTAAGTTAAGGTTAAGGTTAAGGTTTGGTCAAGGTTAGGGTTAGCTTATAGTTAAGGTCAAGGTTAGGCTAAGGTTAAGGTTAGGTAAAGTTTAAGGTTAAGGTTAATGCTAAGGGTTTGGTTAAGGATAGGGTTAGGTTAAGGGTAAATTGAAGGTTAAGGCTTGGTTAAGGTTATGGTTATGGTTAGAGTTAGGTTGAGGTTAAGTGTTTGGTCAAGGTTAGGGTTAGGTTAGGTTAAGGTGAAGGCTAGGTTAAGGTTAGGGTTAAGGTTAGGATTAAGGGTAAAGATAAGGTTATAGTTAAGGTTAAGGGTAGGGTTAGGTTAAGGTTAAAGTTAAGGTTATGGTTAGGGTTAAGGTTAGGGTAATTTTGGGGTTAGGTTAATGTTAGGTAAAGGTTAAGGTTAGGTTAAGGTTAAGGTTAAGTTTACGGGTTTAGTGAGGTTAAGTTTAAGGTTAAGGTTAAGGGGGTAGGGTTAAGGTTAAGGTTAAGGGTAAGTTCAAGGTTAAGTTTAAGGTTTAGGTAATGGGAAGGTTAAGTTTAAGGTTATGGTTAAGGTTAAGGTTAAGGGTTTGGTTAAGGTTAGGGTTAGGTTATAGTTAAGAACAAGGTTAAATTTAAGGTTAAGGTTAAGGTTAAGGTTAAGGTTAAGGTTAAGGTTAAGGTTATGTGAAGGTTAAGGTTAAGGTTAAAGGGCTAAGGTTAGGTTAAGGTAAAGTCAAGGTCAAGGTTAGGTTTAGGTTAAGGTTAAGATACAAGCATTGGGTTGTTGACATACAAGAGGCACCCTGCAGTTAAGGTTAAGTCAAGGTTAGGTTAAGGTTAAGGTTAATTTATGTGTTATGGTTAGGTTATGTTAAGTTTAAAGTTAAGGTTAAGGTAAGGTGCTGTCCTTCTTAAGGTTAAGGTTAGGTTAGGTTATTGCAGTGTTCTACTCCAAAAATAGAAGAAAAGAGATATTAAAGGCCTTAGAAATGAGCCACTTTTGAGGGGGAAACCTCCAATACATTACATAAATGAACAATTCTTGGATGTTACAATTTACAAAACCTCCTTTCTATATATAGGAGTCCATGGGGCCATAATGTAATCCTAGTGGGGCACAATGTAATCCTAGCCGACCTAACAATAATAATTTAAGGGCACAATAATAACAATATGGGGGTTACAGGGTTACAATAATAACAATAAGGGGGGCTACACTAACATAATAAGGGGATATACTATTAATATAGGGACTTAACATGCCCCTCTCCTTCAAACAAGTGTTGTCCTCAACGCTTGATTATTTCTTGATGCTTCTGTATAAAATTCTCATCCTCCCATGTGAAATATTTTACAGGAAAGTTCTTCCACTTGCTGAGATACTCTGAAATTGATCTTACTTGTCGATTTATTGTTTCTATGACTTCTTCATAACTTATTTCGATGTGATGTTGATCTTCCTGTTGTTTCATTAGATTCTGCACCAAAGTTGGGTTATCCTTTGAGAGTTGGAGAACTTGTTGTTGATGCTCGATGTGATCTTCCATTAATTTATCACCCATATTTTCTATTATTTGATCCTTCAAACCATCCAACTTAGCCTCCATTTCTGCTTTTAAACCATCTATTTCATCTTCAATTTCTCTTCGTAAGATTGAAACTTGTTGCACTTGGTACCGTAATTTTGATATCTCATACTGCAACTCTTCCTCTTCATGCGTCATAGTATAGATTTTTGAGGGATTAATGGGTATGGAATTATTTTTTGGAGGCATAATAGAACCCATTACTGAAAAAAATTCTTCAATATGCCCTTGGAATCAATTCAAATTGATTCTTCAAGACTTATGCAATTCGGAAAAAATAATACACACCTTTTACTAGCTTTTAGGAGATCGATATTGAAATTGAATTATCTCTGTAATTGAAAATCTTCGATATCTGAAATTCAGCCCTGTAGTATCCCTCTGAAGCTTCTTTCAAATTCCACAAGTCTGACCTGATTTTGATTCTCCAAGACAAAGTTGTGTCCAATCTCCCACAATGACCTAATTCTGGACTGGTTCAGTAGAGCGAACTTGTACGACTTGCCACGTGTCACTGTTTTGTCCTTTGTCTCTGAAATTGATAGCGAAGAAACTACAGGTCGTTTAATTGCGACCAATTTTGACGGCACTCCAATCCAATCTTCAGAGAGAGAGTTATTGAAAGTTTCCCACGATCACCTCTTTGAGATGAAATTCAGGAGCCTAAAAAAGCACTACCTTCCACAGATCATATCTCCAAAAATATTGCAAACCAAGCTCGGAAATTTTTTGATGAATTTCCTCAGGATTTCAGCTTCGCACCATATGAATTTCAGATTCTGAACCTTCGTAGAAAAAAATTTATAGCGCAAATGCCACGATGACCTGTTTAGGAGCGTGAACAAATACCTGACTTCCACAGATCATATCTCCGAAATTATTGCGAACCAAACTCTGAAATTTTTATACAAGCTTCCTCAGGATTTTTTCTTTGCACCCTAAAAATTTCAGCTTCTGAAACTTCGTAGAAAAAAAGTTATAGCGAAAATGCCACGATGACCTGTTTGGAGCAGCGAAACCCTAGAATCCAAAGCTCTGATACCAAATGTTGTGTAACCAGCTCCAAAAAGAGAAGAAAAGAGATATAAACGCCTTAGAAATGAGCCACTTCGAGGGGGAAACCTCCAATACATTACACAAATGAACAATTCTTGGATGATACAATTCACAAAACCTCCTTTCTATATATAGGAGTCCATGGGGCCATAATGTAATCCTAGTGGGCCACAATGTAATCCTAGCCGACCTAACAATAATAATTTAAGGGCACAATAATAACAAAATGGGGGTTACAAGGTTACAATAATAACAATAAGGGGGGCTACACTAACATAATAAGGGGCTATACTATTAATATAGGGACTTAACAGTTAAGGTTAAGATAAGGTTAAGGTTAAGGTTAAGGTTAAGGTTAGGTTGAGGTCTAGGTTAAAGTTAGGGTTAAGATTAAGGTTAGGTTAAGGTTAAGGTTAAGGGTTTGGTCAAGGCTAACCTAACCTCAAGATTAGGGTTAGGTTATGGGTAACGTTAAGGTTAGGTTAGGGTAAAGTCAAGGTTAAGGTTAAGGTTAAGGTCAAGGGGAAGGTTAAGGGTATGGTTAGGTTAACTTAAGGTTAAGGTTATAGTTATAGTTAAGGTAAAGGTTAAGGGTAAAGTTAAGGTTAAGGTGAAGGTTAAGGGTAATTTTAAAGTTAAGGTTAAGGTTAGGGTTAGGTTATAGCTAAGTTCAAGGTTAAGTTTAAGTTTAAGTTTAAGGTTAAGGTTAAAGTTAAGGGTAAATTTAAGGTCAAGGTTAGGGTTAGGTTATAGTTAAGGTTAAGGTTAGGTTAAGGGTAAAATCAAGTTTAAGGTTAAGGTTAAGGTTATGGGTTTAGTAACGTTAAGGTTAAGGATAAGGTTAGGTTAAGGTTAAGGATATGGGTCTTAACCCTAACCTTACCCTTAAGCTTCAACCTTAATCTTAACCTTAACCTTCACCATAACCTAGCATTAACCTTGACCTTAACTATAACCTAACCTTGACCTTAACCTTAACTTAACGTAAAATTAAATTTACCCTAACCTTAACCTTAACCTTAACCTTAGCCTTAACTTTGGTCTTAACCTTACCCTTAACCTACCTAATATTAACCTTAACCATGACTTTACCCTTAACGTAACCTTAACCTTGACCTTATCCTTAACCTTAACCCTAACTTTACCGTTAACGTTACCCTTAAACCTTAACCTAACAATAACCTTAACATTAACCTAACCTTAACCTTAACCTTGACCTTAAGTATAACCTTAACCTTAACCTAACTAAACCTGTAACCTTAACCTTACCCTTACCATAACATTAACCTTAAGGTTAAGGTTAAGGTGAAGGTTAAAGGTAAGGTTAAGGATAAGGTTAAGGTTAAGCTTAGGCTAAGTTTAAGGTTAGGTTAATGTTACATTCAAGGTTAAGTTTAGGTTAAGTTAATGTTAAGGTTAATTTTAGGTTAAATTTAAGGTTAAGTTTAGGTTAAGGTTAGGGGAAGGTTAAGGTTACAGTAAGGTTAAGGTTGAAGTCAAGGTTAAGGGTAAAATTAAGGTTAAGGTTAAGGGTTATGTCAAGTTTAGGATTAATTTAATGTTAAGGTTAAGGTTGGGTTAAGGGTAAAGGTTAAGGTTAAGGTAAGGTTAGTTTAAGGGTCAAGTTAAGGTTAAGGTTAAGATAAGGTTAAGGGTTAAGGTTAACTTTAACCTAACCTTAACCTTAACCTAACCTTCACTTTATCCTTGACTTTAACCTTAACCTTCCCCTAACCTTAACCTTAACCTTAACCTTCCCATAACCATAACCTTAACCTTGGCTTTACCCTTAACCCAACCTTAAGGTTTTGGTCAAGTTTATGGTTAAGGTTAAGGTTATGGGTTTAGTTAGGTTAAGGTTATAGTTAAGGTCAAGGTTAAGGTTATGGTTAGGTTAAGGTTAACCTTACCCTTACCCTTAACCTTGACCTTGACCTTAACTTACCTTTAACCTTATCCTAACCTTAACGTAACCTTAACCTTAACTTTAACCTTAACGTTACCTTAACCATAACCTTAACCTAACCTTAACCTTAACCTTACCCTTTACCTTATCCTCACCTTACCTTAAACTTAACCTTAACCTTGACCTGAACTATAACCTAACCCTAACCTTGACCAAACCCTTAACCTTAACCTTTGCCTTAACTTTACCCTTAAACTTAACCTTAACCTTAACTATAACTTAACCCTAACCTTAATCTTAACCTTAACTTAAACTTAACCTTAACCTTAACCTTCCCATAACCTTAACCTTTACATAACATTAACCTTAACCTTAACATTAAGTTTAACCCTAACCTTCCCCTAACCTTAACCGTAACCTAAATCTGAACCTGAACCTGAACCTAACATTAACCATTACCTTAACCTTAACTTTACCCTTAACCTAACCTTAAACTTACCCTAACCATACTAAACCTGTAACATTAACCTTAACCTTAACCTAACTAAACCTGTAACCTTAACCTTAACCATAACCTTACCTTGACTTTAACTATAACCTAACAATAACCTTGACCAAACCCTTAACCTTAACCTTAACCTGAACCTTTACCCTAACCTTACCCTAAAATTAACCTTAACCTTAACTTTAATGTTAAGGTTAAGACCCGTAACCTTAAACCTTAACCTTAACCTAACATTAAACTTAACCTTATCTTAACCTTAGCCTTAATCTTAACCTAACTATAACATTACCTTAACCTAACTTAACCTTAACCTTAACCTTAACCTTAATCTTAAATTTAACCTTAAACTTAGGTTAAGGTTAAGGTTAGGGTAAAGGTTCAGGTTAAGGTTAAGGTTAAGGGTTTGGTCAGGGTTAGGGTTAGGGTATATTTAAGGTAAGGTTAAGGTTAAGTTTAGGTCATGGTTAAGGCTAGGTTAAGGTTAATATTAAGGATAAGGCTAAGGATAAAGATAAGGTTATGGTTAAGGTTAAGGTTAGGTTGTAGTTAAGGTTAAGGTTAAGGTTATGTTAAGGGTAAAGTTAAGGTTAAGGATAAGGTTAGGTTAAGGTTAAGTCTAAGGTTAAGGGTTTGGGAAGGTTATGGTTATGTGTTAGGTTATAGTTAAGGTTAAGGGTAAGGTTAGGGTTAAGGTTAGGGTAAGGTCAAGATAAGGTTCAGAGTAAGGTTAAGGTTAAAAAAACCTTATCTTAACCTTAACCTTATCCTTAACTTAACCTTAACCTAACTAAACCTGTAACTTTAACCTTAACTTAACCTTAACCTTGCCTTTACCCTTAACATAACCTTAACCTTAACCTTAAACTTAACCTTACCATTAACATAACCTTAACCTTAACCTTAACCTTGCCCTTACCCTTAACCTCAACCTTAACCTGAACCTTTACCCTAACCTTACCCTTAACCTAACCTTAACCTTAACCTAACTTTTACCTTGACCTTGACCTTAAACTTAACCATAACCTTAACCTTAACCTTAACCGTAACCTTGAAGATGAGGTTAAGTTTATGGGCTAATGTTAAGGGTTTCATCAAGGTTATGTTTAGGTTATAGTTAAGGTCAAGGTTAAGGTTAGGTTAAGGTTAAAGTTATGAGTTTAGTCAGGTTAAGGTTAAGGTTACAGTTAAGGTTAAAGTCAAGGTGAAGGGTTTGATCAAGGTTAGGGTTAGCTTAAAGTTAAGTTTAAGGTTATGGTTATGGGAAGGTTAAGGTTAAGGTTATGATTAGGTTAAGGTTAGGTTAGGTAAAGGTTAAGGTTAAGGGTTACAGGTTTAGTCAGGTTAAGCTTAAGCTTCAGGTGAAGGTTAAGGGTAAGGTTAAGTTTAAGGTTAAGGTCAAGTTCAAGGTGAAGGTTAAGGTTAGGGTTAGGTTAAGGGTAAGGTTATGGTTAAGGTTAGGCTAAGGTTAAGGTTAAGGTTACAAGTTTAGTCAGGTTAAGGTTACGTTAAGTCAAGGTTAAGGTTAAGATAAGGTTAAGGTTAGGTTAAGGTTAAGGTTAGGTTAAGGGTAAATTTAAGGTTATGGTTAGGGTTAAGGTTAAGGTAAGGTTAGGTTTAGGTTAAGGTTAAGGTTAGGTAAAGGTTATGGTTAAGGTTAAGGTAAAGCTTACGGGTTTAGTCAGGTTAAGGTTAATGTTAATGTTACAGGTTTAGTCAGGTTAAGGTTAAAGGGGTAAGGTTAAGGTTAAGGTTAAGGGTAAGGTCAAGGTTAAGATTAAAGTTATGGTTATGGGAAGGTTAAGGTTAAGGTTAATTTTAAGGTTAAGGGTTTGGTTAAGGTTAGGGTTAGGTTATAATTAAGGTCAAGGTTAAGTTTAAGTTTAAGGGTAAGGTTAAGGTTAAGGTCAAGATTAAGTTTAAGATTAATTTAAGGGTAAGGTTAAGGTTAGGTTAAGGTTAAGGTTAAGTTAGGGTTAAGGTTAAGGGTTTAGTTAAGGTTAAGGTTAGGTTATAGTGAAGGTTAAGGTTAAGACCCGTAACCTTAACCTTAACCTTAATCTTTACTTAACCTTAACCTTAACTATAACCTAACCCTAACCTTGAACAAACCCTTAAACTTAACCTTAACATTAACTTGAATAAACCCATAACCTTAACCTTCACCTTCACCTTCACCTTAACCTTACCCTTAACCTCCATCTTCACCTAACCTTAACCTTCACCTTAACTATAGCCTAACCCTAACCTTAAACTTTACCTAACCTTAACCTTAACCTTAACCTTAACCTTGACCTGAAAATTAACCTTAACTTTAACCTTTACCTTAGCCTTAATCTTAACCTTATCTTACCCTTACCCTTAACTTATCCTTAACTTTAACCTTAACCTTAACCTTGACCTAACCGTAACCTTAACCTTAACATTAACTATAACCTAACCCTAACCTTAACCTTCACTATAACCTAACCTTAACCTTAACCTTAACCTTAACCTTACCCTAACCTTAACTTTAACGTGACTAGATCTGTAACCTTAACCTTACCTTAACCTAACTTTAACCTTAACCTTAACCTTAACCATAACCCTAACCTTGACCAAACCCTTAACCTTAACGTTAACCTAACTAAACCCATAACCTTAACCTTAACCTTAACCTAACCTTAACCTTAACCTTAACCTAACTATAATCTTACCCTTAACCTAACTTAAACTTAACCTTGACCTTGACCTTAACCTTAACCTTAACCTTACCCTTAACCTTCACCTTAACCTTAACCTCACTATTATCCTCCTGCATTTTACAGATTTCATTAGATGACTGGGTATGTTCTACAAGCAACTAAAAGATAGAATTATTTTCCTATCAGCTATCTTTATAAGTCTCACTGCCTTCATCATCCTAAGTTTGACTATTTTTCACTAAAATTTCCTGTCTTTTTCCATCTCAAATGTTCATTGTGTTGTTCTAAAGAAAACTCCACTTTCGGGCCTAATTTCCTCATTTTATTACCCCACCTACACCCCCATTCATCCCATTTTTTCCCTCTAAAAACCCTTAAAAAATCCTCCCTCATTGACAATTTTTGTATAAAAACCTTTGAAACAATGTTAAAATCCTTTTTTAATTATTTTAGCCTAACTTATAACCCTATCGGACCTCTTAAAAACCTTGCAAAACTCATCTTTTATGTTAAAACCCTACCTTTTTGTGAGAAATCCCTTTTGGGCTCCTTTTTGGCTTAAAAACCCATCCCTCTCACCCATATGACACTAAAACCTGACCTACCGCTATTCCCTTAAGCCCCTTTCTTTCTCAACCTTCGATCCCCTTACCTCACATAAGACCCAAACCTTTTGCATATTCCCTGCCCCTTCCCCCATATAACTAAACCTCCGCCTTCTCATTTCATTTACACCCCCCAAACCTTATAATTTCTCCTTAACCTTTGAAAAATTAAAATGGGCCCCCTTTCTTCACATCCTCACCCTCACCCTCTATCCTCTCATCTGGACGGTTGATCAAAATACCCTCAACCCGATCCAATGGGCATCGCCTCTCCTCCCTTCATACCGCATCAATGCGACCCCACACTACACGACAAATTTTGCCACGTTACCACTCCCGAACCCTGCTCTCCATTTAAACCCTTGTTGAATAAAATACCACCACCTATCTTGGGCTCCACTCCACATATCTACGCGCTAGCCCCGAAAGCCATCCGCACCATTGATCTCCACTCCATAGATTTGACGGCTTAAACTCATATCGCGCAGGATTTTGCACCGGAGTTTAACGGCCCCAACCCGTGCAAAAAAAGCAGTTTTGGTCAGGACACGTGTCAACCGATAAGTGGAATTGCACTCGATGAGCTCAAAACCATTTACTGCTCATCACCCATGTGATAAACCACTGTGGTTTCCTAAAACCACCATCCCCTCCTATGCTAAAATTTGAATTTCTTCTTCTTTCCACCTGGTTCCGCATATGTAACCTTCCCTCTGCACCCTCCCTTCCTCTTCAAATCAGCCCACGATGCCTCAAAACCACAAAAAATTCAGTTTAATCCAATCCCACAAGTTTTCAGTTAATGTTTGTTTGTGTGTTTACAGGTTTTAATGGTGGTAATGCCTAGAGGGGCATTCAAATGATAAAATAACCTCTGGATGATGATCTGAGATGAAAATACATATAAATAAGGCCAAGGTTTTACATAAAAGACTCAAACCTTGATGACTAATGATCATCAATGGGTTATAAACCCTTCATAGGCAATGAAGAAACCCTCCTTGCACATAGAAAATCACAGTCAGGGGAAGTAGTGAAGAAACAAAGAATAGAAAAATTAAGGACTAATCCTCCAACACAGGATAAACACAAAATATTAGCCCTTAAAGACAATGATTAAATATGAAATTCAAAGGCTTAAAGCAAGGCATGAATAGGACAAGAAATTCATAAAGAAGAATGAAAGATAAAGGCAATGAGGCAGATTATGAAGGTTAAATAAAAAATCAAAGGCCTAATCACCGAATTTAATGATTAAAACAATGGAAGATCAACCCAAAGACAGCTTCGAATAACTCAACAAAGAAACAATTACTTCTCCAAAAATATATTTGCCACCTACAACATGTTTTCTTTCAATAAAGGCATCAGACAGTTATTGCCAGTCAGAGATATTTTAAAGAAGCTCAAATAGTTATTAAAAAGTTATTACAAAGCATTTAAATTAAAATACTTCAATTAAAATGACTCAGAAGTTAATCCAAAGTTATTATTTCAAAGTAACTCTTTCAGATTTTTTTTTCCTTGGGCCTTGCTAGTCTCAAAGGTCAAAAATCATTAACTCTGTAATAAATAACATTTAGACACCCAAAATTGGCCACACCTCCTCATTTTGCATATAAATATTGCATATGAGCTTCATTTTAAATGTTGGTTACTTGATGGTTATTGGATTGATTTCTGCTGCCAAGCTAGTTGAGGAATGCTAGACTGAACTGAAGAAAGCTCTGAGTTGCAGAGATATATTTTACATGGAGTGATGTAATTGGTTTGATCATCAATAAAACAATCAATTTCACAAGATCCTTGATCTATATCAATGTTGAAGTTTTCCTAATTGTTATTGTTTCTCCCTATGTTTTCCATTATATCCATCTTTATCTAATGAAGAAACATAAGTTTTAGATTAGGATTTGTTGATTCAACACCCTATTTTTGTTTGTATTCTTTATACTTATGTTTTCTTCTACAAGGTTTGATTGTAAGATTCTTAATTTCCTTCTAGTTATATCTAGCTTGTTGTCTTGGGAATGATTCAATATAGTGAAACCAAGGAAATTGTGGCGAACCCATGTTCCTTTGAGTAATACTTGAGATATTGTTTTTAGGACCTTATTTAAAGTACACTTACCAAAGTCTAAACCAGAGAGGTTTATGGTATGCCCTACCCTGATGGCCTGCCTTGAAATGTTGCTTTGAAGAGTCTTTTGAGAGTTTGTCAAAAACAGATTAGATTATTTATGTTTGATCTTAGGCCGCTCTTACTGTTATCTTACATGTTTTCTTTATCTGAAAGTAGTCTTTTGATTGCTGGATTGTTATATGAAAGGTTGCTTATTAAAGGTTTGTCCAAAGAGATCTATGGTTTGCCCTGTCCTTTGGTTTGCTCCAAACAGTTACCTTAAAAGTATTTTGTTGTCTAAGTAGAGGTAGAAGATTTTTAATATACTATAGCTTTTTTGCCTTCAAAACTTATTATTGTTTCATATCACAACCTAATCTAAAGAATCCACTTGATATAGTTAGCTTTCCCTATGAATACCCTTGCAGAGTTGATGAACAATTAAATCATTTTATGAACCCATTTCCCAATGGATTGATGTTTTCTCATAACCTATTTGTTCAGTTGAAACATTCCCTCAATCAATCACACAATTGATCCTTCAATTCATCATTTCATCCAACCAAAAAAAAAAAAGTCCTTAGAAATTCATAACCAGCCTAAAATCTTAAACAAAAACCACAAAGATATATCAATTGAAAACACCTTTATAGAGAGACCCCTCTTTCAATTTAGGAAGGCTAGGTCCTAGGATTCCAAAGTGGTTCTGATGTGCCCCCTGCAGTGCTTGTTCTTTCCACTCTTGCAAATCACACAGAGCCAACACTCACTAAACCCGTAACCTTAACCTTACCCTTACCCTTAACCTTACCCTTAACCTTACCCTTAACCTTAACCTTAACGTTACCCCCTGAACCTTAACCTTAACCGAACCTTAACCTTAACTAAAACCTAACCCTAACCTTAAGCAAACCCTTAACCTTAACCTTAACCTTAACCTTAACCTAACCTTAACCTTGAATTTACCCTTAACCTAACCTTAACCTTAACTTTAACTTAACCTTGACTTACCCTTAACCTAACCTTAACCCTAACCTTAACATAACCTTAACCTAACCTTAACCTTAACATTAACCTAACTATAACCTTACCTTAACCTAACTTAACCTTAACCTTCACCTTGACCTTAACCTTACCCTAACCTTGAGGCTTTGGTCAGGTTAAGGTTAAGGTCAAGGTCAAGATCAAGGTTAAGTTATAGTGAAGGTTAAGGTTAAGGGTAAGGTTAGGGTAAAAGTTCAGGTTAAGGTTAAGGTTAACGTTAAGGTTAGGGTTAGGTTAAGGTTAAGAAAAGGATAAAGTTAAGGTTAAGGTTAGTTTATGGTTAAGGTTAAGGTTAAGGTTAGGGTTAAGGTTAGCGTTAGGTTAAGGTTAAGGTAGGATAAAGTTAAGGTTAAGGTTAGGGTAAAGGTTAAGGTTAAGGTTAAGGTTAAGGTTAAGGTTAATTTAAGTTCAAGGTTAGGTTAAGGCTAAGATAAGGGTTAAGTCAACTCGTAACCTTAACCTTAACCTTAACCTTCGCTATAACCTAACCCTAACCTTGACCAAACCCTTAACCTTAGCTATAACCTAACCTTAACCTAAACCAAACCCTTAACCTTAACCTTGACTTTAGCCTTAACTTAACCTTAACCTTAACCTTAACTATAACCTTAAGCTTACCTTAACCTAACTTTACCTTAACCTTGACCTTGACCTTATACTTAACCTTAACCTTACCCTAAACTTAAAGGTTTAGTCAGGTTAAGGTTAAGGTTAAGGGTTTGGTCAAGGTTAGGGTTAGGTTGAGGTTAAGGCTGAAGGCTAAGGGTAAGGTTAAGGTTAAGGTTAGGTTAAGGGTAAAGTTAAGGTTAATTTTAGGGTTAAGGTTACGAGAAGGTTAAGGTTAAAGTCAAGGTTAAGGTGAATGTTAAGAGTAAGGTTAGGGTAAGGTTAAGGTTAAGGTCAAGGTTAAGTTAGGTTAAGGTAAGGTTAAGGTCACGGTTAGGTTAAGGTTAAGGTTAAGGTTAAGGTTAAGGTTAGGTTAAGGTTAAGATTAGGTTAAGGGTAAAGTTAAGGTTAAGGTTAGGTTAAGGTCAGGGTTAAGGTTAAGTTAAGGGTAAAGTCAAAGTTAATGTTAGGTTAAGGTTAAGGGTCTGGTCAAGGATAGGGTTAGGTTATATTAAAGGTCAGGTTAAGGTTAAGGTTAAGGTTAAGGGTAAAGATAATGTTATGGTTAAGGTTAGGGTTAGGTTATAGTTAAGGTTAAGATTAGGTTAAGGACAAAGTTAATGTTAAGGTTAGGGTTAATATTAGGGGAGGGTTTTAGTTAAGGTTAAGGTTAAGGTTAAGGTTAGGTTAAGGTTAAGATCATATTAAGGTTAAGGTTAAGGTTAGGTTAAGGGTAAATTTAAGGTTAGGTTAGGTTAAGTTTAAGGTTAGGTTAAGGTTTCGGTTAAGGGTTTAGTCAAGGTTAGGGTTACGTTATAGTTAAGGTTAGGTTAAGGTTAGGTTAAGGTTAAGGTTAAGGTGAAGGTTATGATTTTACTCACGTTAAGTTTAAGGTTACAGGTTTAGTCAGGTTAAGGTTAAGGTTAAGGGTTTGGTCAATGTTAGGTTAGGTTAAGGTTAAGCTTAGGTTAAGGGTAAAGTCAAGTTTAAGGTTATTGTTAAGATTAAGGGTAAGATAAA
The DNA here is from genome assembly GCA_034641835.2 of Pinus albicaulis. Classification (NCBI taxonomy): domain Eukaryota; kingdom Viridiplantae; phylum Streptophyta; class Pinopsida; order Pinales; family Pinaceae; genus Pinus; species Pinus albicaulis. The sequence continues at coordinate 439,525,238 of CM076570.1, forward strand.
ATTAAGGTTAAGGTTAATGTTAATGGGGTAAGGTTAAGGTTACGGTTAGGGGAAGGTTAAGGTTACAGTTAGGTCAATGTTAAGGTTAAGATTAAGATTAGGTTAAGGGTAAAGTCAAAACTTAACCTTAACCTTGTATTTAACCTTAACCTTCCCCTAACCTTAACCCTAAATTGAACCTTAACCTCAACCTTAACCTAACCTTAACCTTAACTTTACCCTTAACCTAACCTTAACCTTACCCTAACTAGAACCTTAAATTTACCCTAACCTAACTTTAACCTTTACATTACCCTTAACCTTACCTTAACCTTTACCTAACCTTAACCATAACCTTAACCTTAACCTTAACCTTGACCTTAACTATAACCTAACCCTAACCTTGAACAAACCCTTAACCTTAACCTTAACCTGAATAAACACGTAACCTTAACCTTAACCTTAACCTATCCATAACCTTAACCTTAACCATAATCTTAACCTCAAGTTAAGGTTAAGGTTAAGGGTAAGGTTAGGGTCAAGGGTAAGGTTAGGTTTAAGGTTACAAGTTTAGTCAGGTTAAGGTTAAAGCTAAGGGTTTGGTCAAGGTTAGGGTTAGGTTATAGTTAAAGTCAAGGTTAAGGTTAGGTTAAGGTTAATGTTAAGGTTAAGGTTAAGTTTATGGTCAAGGTTAGGTTAAGGTTAAGGTTAAGGTTAGGTTAAGGTTAAGGGTGAAGGTTAAGGTCAAGGTTAAGGTTAAGGTTATGGTTAAGTTTAGGTTAAGGTTCAAGTCAAAATTAAGGTTAAGGTTAGATTATAGTGAAGGTTAAGGTTAAGACCCGTAACCTTCTCCTTGACCTTACCCTTAATCATAGCCTTAACCTTAACCTTACTAACCTCATAACATTAATCTTAACCTTAACCTTAAACTTAAAATTAACTATAACCTAACCCTAACCTTGACAAAACCCTAACATTAACCCTAAATTTAACCTTAACTTAACCCTTAACCATAACTTTAACCATAACTATACCATTAACCTAATCTTAACCTTAACCTAACCTTAAATTTACCCTTAACCTTAACCTTAACCTTAACTTAAACTAACCTTAACCTTAACTATAACCTAACACTAACCTTTAAAAAGCCTAACCTTAACCTTAACTATAAAATAACACTAACCTTGAAAATAGTTAACACTAACCTTGATACTAACCTAACCTAACCTTAACCTTAACCTAACTATAACCTTACCCTTAACCTAACTATAACCTTACCCTTAACCTTAACCTTGACCTTAACTATAACCTAACCCTAACCTTGACAAAACCCTTAACCTTAAACTTAACCTGACTAAACCTGTAACCTTAACCTTTCCCCATTAATCTTAATCTTAACCTAATCTTAACCTTAACTAAAGCCTAACCCTAACCTTAACCAAACCCTTAACCTTAACCTTAACCATAACCCTAACCTTAACCTAACCTTAAGCTTACCCTTAACCTTAACCTATCTTTAACCTTAACCTAACCTTAATCTTAACCTTAACCTAACTATAAGCTTACCCTTAACCTTAACATTGACATTAACTATAACCTAACCCTAACCTTGACCAAAACCTTAACCTTAACCTTAACTTGACTAAACCCGTAACCTTACCCTTAACCTTAACCAAACCTTAACCTTAACCTTAACCTTAACCTAACCTAACCTTAACTTTAACTTGACTAAACCTACAACCTTACCCTTAACCTTAACCTAAACTTAACCTTGAATTTACCCTTAAACTAACCTTAACCTTAACCTAACCCTTAACCTTGACCAAAAATTTAACCTTAACCTTAATGTTAACGTTACCCTTAACCTAATCTTAACGTTAACCTAACCTTAGCCTTGACTTTACCCTTAACGTAAGCTTAACCTTGACCCTAACATGAGGTTAAGATTATGGTTAAGGTTAAGGGTAAGGTTAAGGTAAGGTTAGGGTTAAGTTTAGGGTAAGGTTAGGTTTAGGTTAAGGTTAGGTTAGGTTAAGGTTAAGGTTAAGGTTAAGGTAAGGCTAAGGTTGAGGTTAAGGTTATGGTTATGGTTAAGGTGAAGGTTAGGTTAAGGTTAAGGTTAAGGTTAAGGTTAATGTGTAGGGTAAAGATAAGGCTATGGTTAATGTTAAGGTTAGGGTTAGGTTATAGTTAAGGTTAAGGTTAGGTTATGGGTAAGATAAGGTTAATTTTAAGGTTATGATAGGTTAAGGTTAGGTTATAGTGAAGGTTAAGGTTAAGAAAATGTTAATGTTAAGGTTATGGGTTTGGTCAAGGTTAGGGTTAGGTTATTGTTAAGGTCAAGCTTAACGTTAGGTTATAGTGAAGGTTAAGGTTAAGATAAGGTTAAGGTTAGGTAAAGGTTAAGGTTAAGGTTGATGTTAAGGGTTTGTTCAAGGTTAGGGTTAGGTTATAGTTAATTTTACATGTTTATTTAGGTTAAGGTTAAGGTTAAGGGTAAGGTTAGATTAAGGGTAAAGGTAATGTTAATGGTAAATTCAAGGGTTTAGTTAGGTTAAGGTTAAGGTTAAGGGTTTGGTCAAGGTTAGGGTTAGGTTCAAGTTACGGGTTTAGTCAGGTTAAGTTTAAGTTAAGGTTAAGGTTAAGGTTAAGGTTAAGGGTAAGGTCAAGGTTAAGGTTAATGTTAAGGTTAGGCTAAGGGTAAACTTAAGGTTAAGGTTAAGTTTTGTTCATGGTTAAGGTTAGGTTATAGTTAAGGTTAATATAAGGTTAAGTTTATGGTTAAGGTTAATGTTAAGGTTAGGTTAAGTTAAGGTGAAGGTTAAGGTTTGATCAAGGTTAGGGTTAGCTTATAGTTAAAGTTAAGGTTAAGGTCAAGGTTAAGTGTAAGGTTAAGCTTAGGTTAAGGTTAAGATTAGGTTAAGGGTAAAGTTAAGGTTATGGTTATCGAAAGGTTAGGGGAAGGTTAAGGTTATGGTTAGGTTAAGGGTAAAGTCAAGGTTAAGGTTAGGTTAAGGGTAAGGGTTTGGTCAAGGTTAAGGTTTGGTTATAGTTAAGTTCAGGTTAAGGTTAAAGTTAATGGTTTGCTCAAGGTTAGGGTTAGGTTATAGTTAAGTTTAAGGTTAATTTTAGGGAAAGCTTAAGGTTAAGTGTTTGGTCAAGTTTAGGGTTAGGTTATAGTTAAGGTTAAGGTTAGGCTAAGGTTAAGGTTAAGGTTACGGGTTTAGTCAGGTTAAGGTTAAGGTGAAGGTTAGGTTAAGGTTAAGGTTAAGGTTTAGGTTAAGTTTAAGGTTGAGGTTAAGGTTAATGTTATGGTTAAGGTTAATATTAGGTTAAGGTTAAGGTTAAGGTTAGGATAAGGTTAAGATAAGGTTAAGGTTAAAGTTAAGGTTAAGGTTAGGTTAAGGTTAAGGTTAAGGGTGAAGGTTAAGGGTAAGGTTAAGGATAAGGTTAGGTTAAGGTCAAGGTTAAGGTCAAGGTTAAGGTTAAGTTAGGTTAAGGTTAGGTTAAGGGTAAATTCAAGGTTAGGGTTAAAGTTAAGGTTAATGTTAAGGGTAAGGTCAAGGTTCAAGTTACGTGGCTTAACCTTAACCTTCACTATAACCTAACCCTAACCTTAAAAAAACCTTAACCTAACCCTAACCTTGACCAAACCTTAACCTTAACATTAACATTAACCTTCCCATAACCATAACCTTATCCTTGACTTTCTCCTTAACCTTAACCTTAGCCTTAACCTTACCCTTACCTAACTATAACACTACCTTCACCTTAACCTATACCTTAACTATAAGGTAACCTTAACTTTAACCTTAACCCGAACATTAACCTTACATTTACCCTTAACCTAATATTAACCTTACGCTAACCTTAACCCTAACCTTACCCTTAACCTTAACCTTAACCTAAGGTTAATATTATGGTTGATGTTAAGGTTAAGGATAAGTTAAGGTTAAGGGTAAGGTTAAGGCTCAGGTTAAGGTTAAGGTTACGGTTAAGGTTAAGGTTAAGGGTTTGGTCAAGGTTAGGGTTAGGTTATAGTTAAGGTCAAGGTTAAGGTTAGGTTATAGTTAAGGGTAAGGTTAATGTTAAGGTTAAGGTTAAGGTTAAGCATAAGATCAAGGTCAAGGTTAAGGTTAAGGGTAAGGTTAAGATAATGTTAAGGGTAAGGTTAAGGTTAAGGGTAAGGTTAAGGCTTTGGTCCAGGTTAGGGTTAGGTTATAGTGAATTTTAAGGTTAATTTAAGGGTAAAGTCAAGGTTAACGTTAGGTTAAGGTTAAGATTAGGTTAAGGGTAATGTTAAGGTTAAGGTTAGGTTAAGGTTAAATTTATAGTTAAGGTCAAGGTAAGATAAGGTTAAGGGTAAGGTTAAGGTTACATGGTTTAGCCAGGTTAAGGTTAAGTTTAAGATTAGGTTAAGGGTAAGGTTAAGGTTAGTTTAAGGTTAAGGTTAAGGGTAAGGTAAGGGTAAGGTTATAGTTAAGGTCAAGGTTAAGGTTAAAGGCAAGGAAACCATTAACCTTAACCTTAACTTTAACCGTTACCCTAACCTTACCCTTAACCTTAATATTAACTATAACCTAACCCTAACCTTGACCAAACCCTTAACCTTAACCTTAACCTGACTAAACATGTAACCTTAGCCATAACCTTACCCTTAAACTACACCCTTAACCTTAACCTTAACCTTACCCCCTTAACCTTAACCTTAACCTTACCCTTACCTAACCTTAACCTTAACCTAACCTTAACCTTAAATTTACCCTTAACCTTAAAATTTATCTAACCTTAACCTTAACCATAACCTTAACCTTTATCCTAACCTTAACCTTAACTTTAACCTTGATCAAACCCTTAACCTTAACCTTAACCTAACCTTAACCTTGACTTTAACTATAACCTAACCCTAACCCTTAGCAAAACCTTAACCTTACCCTTAACCTTAACCTAAGTCTTAACCTTGACTTTACCCTTAACTTAACTTTAAGGTTAATGTTAAGTTAGGTTAAGATAAGGTTAAGGTTATGGTTAGGTAAAGGTTAAGGTTAACGTTAATGTAAAGGATAAGTTAATGTTAAGGATAAGATAAGGTTAAGGTTAAGGGTTTGGTTAAGGTTAGGGTTAGGTTATAGCTAAGGGTAAGGGTTTGGTTAAGGTTAGGGTTAGGTTATAGTTAAGTTCAAGGTTAAGGTTAGGTTATGGTTAAGGTTAAGGTTAAGGTTAGGTTAAAGTTAAGGTTAAGGTTAAGGTTAGGTTAAGGTTAAGGTTAAGGTTAAGGTTATGGTTATGGGAAGGTTAAGGTTAACGTTAAGGTTAGGTTATGGTTAAGGTTAGGTTAAGTGTAAGGGTAAGGTTAAGGTTAGGTACATGTTAAGGTAAGGTTAAGGTTAAGGCCAAGGTCAAGGTTAACCTTAACCTTACCTTAACATTAACCTTACCTTAACCTTTACCTAACCTTAACCTTAACCTTAACCTTGCCCTTAACTATAACCTAACCCTAACGTTGACCAAACCCTTAACCTTAACATAACTTAATCTTAACCTTGAATTTGACTTTACCCTTACAGTAACCTTAACCTTAACCTTCCCATGACCATAACCTTAACCTTGAATTTACCCTTATCTAACCTTAACCTTAACCTTCACCTAAACCTAATATTTACCAAACCGTTAACCTTAACTATAACCTAACTTTAACCTTCCCATAAACATAACGTTAACCTTAAACTTAACCTTAAATTTTCCCTTAACCTAACCTTAACCTTAACCTTAACCTTGAATTTACCCTTAGCCTTACCCTTATCCTTAACCTTAACCTTAACCTAACCTCAACCTGACTAAACCTGTAACTTGAACCCTTAACGTAACCTTAACCTTGACTTTACCCTTAACCTAACTGTAACCTTAACCTTAACCTTGAATTTACCCTTAACGTAACCTTAACCTCCCGTGACCAAACCCTTATCATTAACCTGACTAAACCCTTAAGGTTAGGGTAAAGTTAATGTTAAGGTTAAGGTTAGGTTAAGGTTAAAGTTAAGGTTAGGTTAATATTATGGTTAAGGTTACGGTTAGCTCAAGGTTAAGGGTTTAGTCAGGTTAAGGTTAAGGTTAAGGGTTTGGTCAAGGTTAAGGGTAAAGGGTTAGGTTATATTCAAGGTTAAGGTTAGGTTAAGGCTAAAGTCAAGGTTAGGTTAAGGTTAAGGTTAAGGGTAAACTCAAGGTTAAGGTTAGGTTAAGGGTAAGGTTAAGGATAAGGGTAAGTTTAAGGTCAGGTTAAAGTTAAGCTTATGGTTAAGGTTAGGTTAAGGGTAAAATTAAAGTTAAGGTTAGGTTAAGGTTAAAGTTAAGGTTACGGGTTTAGTCAGGTTAAGGTTAAGGTTAAGGTTACGAGTTTAGTCAGGTTAAGGTTAAGGTTAAGGGTTTGGTTAAGGTTAAGAATAAGGTTAAGGATAAAGTAAAGGTTAAGGTGAAGGTTAGATTAAGGTCAAAGTTAAGGTTAAGTTAAGGTTAAGGTTAAGGTTTGGTCAAGGTTAGGGCTACATTATAGTTAAAGTTAAGGTTAATTTTAGGTTAAGGGTAAAGTTAAGGTTAAGGTTAAGGTTAAGATTAAGGTTAAGGTTAAGGGTAAGTTTAAGGTTAAGGTTAAGGTTAAGGTTAAGGGTAAGTTTAAGGTTAAGGTTAAGGTTACGTTAAGGGTAAAGTCAAGGTTAAGGTTAGGTTAAGGTTAAGATAAGGTTAAGGTTAGGTTAAGTGTATAGTTAAGGTTAAGGTTAAGGATAAGGTTAGGGTTAGGTTTAAGGTTAAGATTAAAGTTAAGGTTAGGTTAATGTTAAGATATGGTTAAGGTTAAGGTTAAGGTTAATGTTAAGGACCTTGCCCTTAGCCTTATCTTAACCTTAACCTTAAATTCAACCTTTACCTTAACTATAACCGAACCCTAACCTTAACCAAACCCTTAACCTTAACCTTAACCTTAATCATTACCTTAACCTTAACCTTCTCATTACCATAACCTTAACCTTAACCTGACTCAACCCTTAACCTTAACCTTAACCTTAACCTTAACGTGACTAAAATTGTAACTCTTAGCCTTATCTTAATATTAAGGGTTTGGTTAAGGTTAGGGTTAGGTTATAGTTAAGGTTAACGGTAAGGTTATAGTTAGGTTAAGGTTAAGGTTAAGGTTAAAGTTAGATTAAGGTAAGGTTAAGGTTACGGGTTTAGTCAAGTTAAGGTTAAGGTTACGTTTAAGGGGGTAAGTTTAAGGTTAATGTTATGGTTAAGGTTAGGGTAAGGTTAAGGTTAGGTTAAGGTTAGGGTTAGGTTATATTTAAGCTTAATTTTAAGGTTAGGGTTAATGTTAGGTTAAGGTTAAGGGTATTATTAAGCCCTTAATATTCCCATAATCATAACCTTAACCTTAACCTTAACCTTATCTTAACCTAACCTAACCTTATCCTTACCTTAACCTTCCCCTAACATTAACCCTAACCTCACCCTAACCTTACCCTTAACCTTCAGCTTAATTTTAACCTAACCTTAACCTTAAATTTACCCTTAACCTAACCTTAACCTTAACGTCAACCTAACCCTAACCTTGACCTTAACCTAACCTTAACCAAACCGTTAACCTTAACCTTAACCTGACTAAACCTGTAACATTAACCATAACCTTAACCTTAACCTAACCTTAACTTTGACTTTACCCTTATTATAACCTTAACCTTAACCTTAACCTTAACGTAATGTTTACCTTACCTTAAGATTAGGTTAAGGTTAAGGTTAGGTAAGGGTAAGGTTAAGGATACGGGTTTAGTCAGAGTAAGTTTAAGGTTAAGGGGCTAAGGTTAAGATTAAGGTTAAGGTTAAGGTTAAGGTTGAGGTTAAGGATATGTTAAGGGTAAATTTATGGTTAAGTTGAAGGTTAAGGATAAGCTTAAAGTCAAGGTTACGGGTTTAGTCAGGTTAACGTTAAGGTTAAGGGTTTGGTCAATGTTAGGGTTAGGTTATAGCTAAGGTTAAGGTTAGGGTTACACTTAGGGTTAAGGTTATGATGAAGGTTAAGATTAAGACCCGTAAACTTAACCTTAACCTTAACCTTAACCTTAACTTTAAATATAACCTAACCTTAACTTTTACCTTAACTATAACCTTAACCTTAACTATGACCTAACCTTCACCTTAACCTTAACTTTATCCTTACCCTTACCCTTAACGTTAACCTTAACCTTAACCTGACTAAACCTGTAACCTTAACCTTACCCTTACCTAACCTTAACCATAACTTAACGTAACCTAACCTTAACCTTAACTGTAACCTAACCCTATCCTTGATCTTAACTTTACCCTTAACCTTGAACTTAACCTTAACCTTAACCTTGACCTTGTCCTTAACCTAAACTTAACCTAAACCTTAACCTTAACCTAACCTTAACATAACCTTAACCATAATCGTAACCTTAAATTTAAATTTACAATTAACCTAACCCTAACCTTGACCAAACCCTTAACCTTAACCTTAACCTAACTAAACCCGTAACCTTAACCTTACTAAAATCATAACCTTAACCTAACCTTAACCTTTACTTTACCCTTAACCTAACCTTAACCTTAACCTTAACCTAACATTAACTTTAACCTAACGTAACCTTAACCTTGACCTTGACCTTAACGTTAACCTTAACTATAACCTAACCTTAACCTTACCCTAACCATAACCTAACCCTAACTCTAACCTTACCCTTAACCTTATCGAAACCTTAAGCTTCATTATAACCTAACCTTAACCTTAAGCTTAACCTAACTAAACCCGTAATGTTAACTTTACCTTAACCTAACTTCAACCTTAACCTTAACTTGACTAAACCTTTAACCTTAACCTAACCTTAACCTTAACCTTAACCTAACTATAACCTTACCCTTAACCTAACTTAACCTTAACCTTCACCTTGACCTTAATATTCACCTTAACCTTACCCTTAACCATCACCTTAACCTTAACCTTAACCTTAGCCTTAACCTGACTAAACCTGTAACCCTAAACCTTAACCTTACCCTTAACCTTCACCTTATCCTTAACCTTGACTTTACCCTTAACCTAACCTTAACCTTAACTATAACCTAACCGTAACCTTGACCTTAACTTTACCTTTAACCTTTATCTTAACCTTAAAATTAGCCTTTACGCTGACCCTAGCCTAACCTTAACCTTAAGCTTAACTTTAACCTTATCTTACCCTTAATATAACCTTAACCCTTACCTTAACCTAACCTTAACTTCAACTATACCCTTAACTTTACTCTTAATCTAATTGTAACCTTAACCTTAACCATAACCTTAACCTTAAACTTTAATTTTACCCTTAACCTAACCTTAACCTTAACTTTACTTTAACCTTGACTTTACCCTTAACCTACCCTTAACCTTAACCTTAAGCTGACTAAACCCTTAAGGTTAGGGAAAAGTTAAAGTTAAGGTTAAGGTTAAGGCTAAGAGTAAAGCTAAGGTTAGGCTAAATTTAGGTTAATATTAAGGTCAAGGTTAAGTTAGGTTAAAGTTAAGGTCAATTTGAAGGTTAAGGTTAAGTTAGGTTAAGGTAAGTGTCTGCTCAACTTAGTGTTCCTAAATTGATGTCATAAATTGTCAACCAGGGCTAGTAAACTGTTGAAGTGAAGTGCACTATATCTGCCTAGGTATTTGTTTCTCACTACGTTGTGTTTAGTGTTTTTCCAATGTTTTTGATTTTGTGTTTTTATTCTAAGAGGAAAATAACTAAGTGTTGGTAAAGAGAAGTTGTTGGTCACACTAAAACAGAGCAAAACCTATTCTAAACTATGTATGGCACTCAAGAACAGAAAATGCAATACTTTAACAAGAAAAATAACTCAAAGCATGAACTCATTCCAATTAATTCATTAGAAATATGTTAGAATAATTTGAGAAAAGGATAAGTTTAATGAAATTAGGTTCTTCTAAGTAAACAACAATAAGTTATGGTTAAGGTTAAGGCTAAGAGTAAAGCTAAGGTTAGGTTAAAGTTAGGTTAATGTTAAGGTCAAGGTTAAGTTAGGTTAAAGTTAAGGTCAATTTGAAGGTTAAGGTTAAGTTAGGTTAAGGTAAGTGTCTCCTCAACTTAGTGTTCCTAAATTGATGTCATAAATTGTCAACCAAGGCTAGTAAACTGTTGAAGTGAAGTGCACTATATCTGCCTAGGTATCTGTTTCTCACTACGTTGTGTTTAGTGTTTTTCCAATGTTTTTGATTTTGTGTTTTTATTCTAAAAGGAAAAGAACTAAGTTTTGGTAAAGAGAAGTTGTTGGTCACACTAAAACAGAGCAAAACCTATTCTAAACTATGTATGGCACTTGAGAACAGAAAATGCAATACTTTAACAAGAAAAATAACTCATAGCAAGAACTCAGTCCAATTCATTCATTAGAAATATGTTAGAATAATTTGAGAAAAGGATAAGTTGAATGAAATGAGGTTCTTCTAAGTAAACAAAAATCTACAATATCACAGAGAAAATCTCATCCATGGCTAGAAATTTGTTGGAACACATTTGGAAAAACGATAGTCTGCAACCTAGTGAAGAATTCTACTCTAAATTAACCTATGACACCGAAATTAATCCATTCCACAACTCTAAATATCACTATTAAACCTCATTCAAGAATTAGAAATCTTTTGGAATAACTTTGGAAAAAGAGGCAGTTTGTGAAATTATGAGAAGTTGCAGAACAATCAAGACTTCAAAATGACATTACCGATTCTTGTTCCTATGATGATGATGTATTAGTAGAAATTAAGAATAGGAGTGGTTTGTAAATAATGAAGTCCATCAAGTCTAACTTAACAACTAGAATACAACTGACTAATAAAACTAAAAATTCAATGGATAAAACTGAACTAGAATGCAATCATTCAAACTTGAAATATAGTGAACATAATTGAACTAGAGTGCCATTAACCTCCGTAGTTTTACAACTAAACTAAAATGAAACTAATCACTGAAATACTACAGCTCTGTCTCATTCGGTGTTAGTCGTATTTTGGAAAAATTCAAAGAACAAGACTGGCTGTAACATGTGATGTAAATGAGCAAACACAACTAAGCTCTAAAACACCACAACTATGTCTCATTCAGTGTTAGTGATATTTTGGAATAATTCGTAAGAACAAGACTAGATGTAACAATTGATGTAATTGAACACAAAAACGTAAAGTTCAGAAAAATGAAACTAATTCCTAAAATACTATAGTTATATCTCATTCAATGTTAGTGATATTTTGGAACAATTCGTAAGAATAAGACTGGCTGTAGCATCCAATGCAAGTGAGTATAAAACACAAAGTTCAGAAAATTGCTTAAGCTAGGAATGCAACAAGGCTAAAGTTACTTATCTAAACAATGTGCACAGAGCTTCTAGGGTAGTAAGGGCCCTCTACCACTATATTAGCATACAAATCTCTTCAATATTGCCTCAGATCTTGCAATAAAGCAGTACTTCTTTCATTAAAGGAAAAGTATTTCAAAAACAGAGTATTACGGTCTTTTGAGATCTAGCAACAAAACATCAATCTAGCTAGCTGTCTCTCAATCTTCCAAGTCATTCTTATAAAAGAAATACATAAATACCCTTGAGAAGAAACAGGAACAACTATATTTTTCAATCAAAATTAAATTATAACTCTTATGGAAGCCTCGTACTTTGTTGGAGACATCTGTAGAGTCCCTGTCCTAGTAGGAATCTGCTTCTTAGCTTTGATCTCTTCCACGTGCATAACCACCTGTAGATTCTTTCTCAGACTTCGTAGAGAGAAATAAATGATGTGTGAGTGTTTTGGAATTCAACCATATGCTTTTTTATTTGAAGTGACACCTGTAACCTGTGAGAACATGAAGATAGCTGCGGAATAGGCGACTGGCTATAGAATGGCTGCATTCTGTAGCTGAGTCTAGTCAAAAATTACTACAACAACAAAACCATGAAAATATAGCAAGTCAGTCATTGTATACATTCCTAAAGTGAATTTAATCAATCCTATTGACCATTTAAGCCTGTAATTGATAAGGGACAAAGGAAATGAAGTGAAATTTGGTGAAGGGAAAGGACATCTTTGGGGCTCAACATACCCCCACTGCAAAGTTTTTTCATGTCCTCATGCAATCAACTCATATATTCTGAGACTTATGCTAGGAAATTTAGGCTCCTTCTTCTGCTTTGGCTGATAGTCAATGGCCTCCTAGGCTTCTTTATGACCAACTTGAATCTCAAATTTATAAGTGCCCTGCTCAACTTTTTGTTTTTCTTCTTCAATTTCTCACTAGCCTTGTACAATTTTTCCATTTGTAGAGAGAGAGTTGTATTCATATCACTTTTCAGCTTAACCTTCTCCCTTAAAATTTCATTTTCATTCTTGATATGCCTATTGAGTACTTCTAACTCATATTTATCTCTTCTTAGCATATCAATTACAAATTCTGGTGGGCTAGGAGTTCTATCTCTACTTTCTGAGGCTCTCTTCTCTAATGTCTCAACATAATTATAAATTTTTTTTTGTGCTAGGTCTATCTACGGAGCTCCTTCATCAAGATCCTCCTTGTACTGGTGCTCAGGTGATCTAGCAGTTGGTGTCTCTCATCCTCAATGTTTATAATTCTCGTTTGTCTAACCCCTATTTTCTTCAATATACCTCTAAGCCTGTGGCTTCGTCTTGGTTGAGATTTTCCTTCACCTCTCTCCTTGGCATACCTTCTTATCATCTTCTCCTTTTTAGGTTGTTTCTTAATTTCAGTCAATTTCTCAGAAATTATCTCCTCACTGTCCTCTTGTATGGACTTACCAGTTTTAGTTTCAACAACTTTGGAAATTTTCCCTCTCTTGCTTCTTCTTGTAAGTTTGCCTTCAGATGGAGATTCCTTGGGTTCTTCAAAGTGATTCCTCACTAGAAAATCATCCCAATTGTCTCGCACCTTTCTCAAATGATGTTCAATCAGGATTTTAACTAGGCCGTGGTGGTACAAAGTGGTTTCCAGGAATTAAACCCTCTTTTGAACATTAGAGGCCATTCTTTTCAGACTATGAAGTAGGAAAAATGGTAAATTGATTTCTTCATCTAAGAAATGCATCATTAGACGAATATGATAAATATATAAGGTACCAAACCTTCCCTCACAAGTTATAAACTTTTGCAAAATGAGAAACATATTCCGCCATTTATTCTTCAGTGCTGAGCTAGGAATGCCCTTCTTAAAAATGGAAACATCCATACCTGGTGTTTTAAGAATTTTCCTCCATGCCTCATTATGAAATTCCATATTTTTGAACCATCGTTCTCCTTGCCTGGGTAATTTCGCTGCTTCTGCAATGAAAGATTTTGTAATAGTGAATTTAACATCTTCTATTTCGACTTCTGCTCCATTGAAGGACCGTGCAAATGTTTTAGTTACCTCTTTATGAAAACCATTGAATTTTTCCAAAAATTGCAACCACCCAGCCTGCTATAGAATTTCTCTAATTTGTCGGTAACCCTCCAAGTATTTGGTTCCAACTGGTTCAGACCTTACTATGAGACCCATGGCTTCTCTTCTCAACCTTCAATTTATTGCTCTTCTATCCACGGTGAAAATGGCTGTTAAAGAGTTGTTTTTACCCCAAAGGTGCTTTCTCTGTTTATGCAGTAGGAATTAGCTACGGAAGGATGATATGAAGAGGTTATAGAATGAGTGAAAAGTAGTGAGGGTGATTTACACGAATTAATGAGTTTGAGATCCATCATGGGAGAAAATACCGCAGCAATATTTCGTGAGAAATTCAAAATCATCACTAAATACTTCGGCCTAGTGACGTGACTAATTAGGTCACTTCAGTACTTAACCGTTAAGTTTTAAATGGTGATTTGATATGGCAGAGTGGAGGGGATTTTGTCCAAAGTTTTTATGATAGGTTTTAATAGGCATGATCAACACGAATAATTAAAACAAATTTTTGAATCATACATGACTTAACTATACTATAACTTTCATATTCTATCATCATAATAATTTTACAACTTTACCTTTGTCTTTCCTTTAATTTTTGTGGTTTTGATATGCTTTGTCCTCTTTTGAAAATCATTGATTCTTCAGTCTTCATAATTCCTTTGATTTTGCTTGTTGACATAGGTGTGCAGGTTCAATTTGCTATTGAACAAGTGTTTGCTGGATAATTGCCTTCAGGATATCTGGCTGCAGAATGTCTAGCTAGCTGCAGAATGTCTAACTGGCTGCAGAATGTACCTGTAGGAACTTTGAAACATGTAATGGAATGTTGTATGAAATGGATCATGAAATATGGTGGAATGGCTCAAGAGTGAAGTGAAATGTAATGGAATGAAATGAATCACAATTTTGAAGTGGAATGAACCATAAAAAGTGGTCTGCAACTCATGATTTGTAATACTCAATCTGCAGAAAGAGACAAAATGGACCATGAAATGGAGTGAATAAAGTATGGATAAATGGAGTGAATGAAATATGAATGAATGGAGACATGATGGAGTGATACTTATGATTTTGGGATAGCTAATTGTAGAAAAAGAACAAATTTGAAAAGCTAAAGTGTCAGAAGGATTCTGATTTTCACTTTATCTTTTATGTATAAACATGTTAATCAGTGACTAGTTTTCATGTTTATACTTTATTTTTATTTTATTTATTTATTTATTTATTTATTTTCATTCATTTGAATTCAGAAAATTCGACTAAGTTGATGAAGAAGAAAAAATCTTCTTCATTAACTTCACATTACTGTTTTCCTGGAATCTCTTGACAAATTCTTCTCTTGAAAGTGGCTTATGATACAGCTTCAATCTATGACCATTTACAAGAAAAGTGACCTTCTCTTCATCTATTGTCCTGATTTTTATTGCTCCATTGTCAAAAATTCTCATAATTTCATATGGCCCAAGCCAATGTGTTTGGAATTTATCTTGAAAATCTTTGAACTTTGAATCAAACAAGAGAGCCCAGTCACCTTCTTTGAACTTATTTTCCTTGATGTACTTATCATGCCATCTAGTCCTTTGTTGTTGTAATATACTTGTTTTCGCTGCATCTTGTCTGATCTCATCCAATTCATTATCTGCTCCAATCTATCTTTATTAAACATGATCAAATCATGTGACAAGTATAAGCGCTGAAATTGGAACTGTTTGCTCCATAACAGTTCTTCCAGATGTTTATTGCAGCATTCTCACTTCAGTTCCAGAATTGACATTAGTTCCTGCTTAATCTTCATGGCGACAGGATCTTGACCAAATCATTCTAAGCAGTTTATTCCTCATCACCATTCTTGATTTATTTGGATGGTGAATTGGAATTTCTTGATGGCCTGCATCATATGTTTGATTACTAGCCTTGATGTAAATTGAGCTCCTTGATCTGTAACAATTTCCTTGGGACACCAAAACGAGTAAAAATATCCTCAAAAAGAAAAGTAACTACAGATGATTCATTAGCAACAAGTAATGGTTTAGCTTCTACCCATTTAGTAACATAATCAGTGCAAACTAATATATATTTATTTTGTCTTGATGGAGGACTAATAGGTCCTACAAAATCCAAAGCCCATTTTTCAAAAGGTTCAATATGTACTTGAGGCTGCAATGGCATCTCACCTGAAGGAGAAGGTTTCCCTACCCTTTGGCAACTGTCACACCTTTTGACATACTCTTTAGCATCTTTGAAAAGGGATGGCCAATAGTATCCTAAATGAAGGACCTTATAAGTTGTCCTTTTATCAGCAAAGTGTCCGCCACAAGGTTCATCATGACATGCCTTGAGGATCTCAGGCATCTCATCTTCCAGAACACATCTCCTAATGATAAAATCTGGACCTGTTTTGTATAACTCATTAGCAACCCATGAATATTTTTCACTGTCATAAATGATCTTTCTTTTGTCTCTTGCATTCATTATTGAAGGAAATTTCCCTGAAACTAAATAATTAGCAATGTCAGCAAACCAAGGAGTTTGAGTAGAAATTGCAAAAATATATTCATCAGGGAATTGATCTTCAACTGGAGTGTTATCTTTGATGTTTTGGAGTCTAGATAGGAAATCAGCTACTGTGTTTTGTTTTCTAGGCCTATCTAGAATGGTAATGTTGAATTCTTGTAAAAGAAATAACCATCTTATGACTCTGCCATTAGTAATTGATTTGTTCATTAGATATCTAATTGCAGACTAATCTGTGTGAACAAAATTTTCATAGCCTGTTATATAGTGTCTGAATTTGTTTATGGCATGAAGAACTGCTAAAAACTCTTTTTCAGTTACAGTATAATTTAACTCTGAAGGAGTCAAATTTTTACTTGTATAGTAGATGGCATAAGGAATCAAGTCTTTTTGTCCCAATACTGCTCCTAAAGTTGTATATGAAGCATCTGTTGAAATATGAAAAGGTAACTTTCAGTTAGGTCCCCTTAAAATAGGTGTTTCAGAGATTTTTATTTTCAGGGTCTCAAAGGCTAACTGGCAATCAGGATTCCACTTGAATTCACAACCCTTGGTAAGTAATTTGAAAAGTGGAGATGCTATCTTGGTGAAGTTTTCTATAAACCTTCGATAGTATCATGTAAATCCGAGAAAACTCCTAACATATTTTTGACAACTTGGAATAGATAAGTTAAATATGACTTCAACTTTTGACTCATCAACTCTAATCCCATCCCCTGAAATGTGATGTCCCAAAAAAATTCCTTCAGTAAACATCATAAAACACTTCTCATGACTTAGTGAAAGATTTTCTTCTTTACATCTCTTTAAAACTTTTTCCAAGTTTACTAAAGCTTCTTCAAATGTGTTTCCATAAACTGTGAAATCATCCATATATACCTCTACACAATCATGTATTAGATCTGAAAAAATTCCTAGTACTGCCCTTTGAAATGTTGCAGGTGCATTGCATAATCCAAATGGCAATACTCGGTAAGAATAGGTACCCCAAGGACAGGTAAATGTGGTTTTGTCTTGATCCTCAAGTGCTACTTGAATTTGATTATAACCACTAAACCCATCTAGAAATGAGAAGTACTTTTTGCCAGCTAAGGTATCTAACACCTGATCTATGAAAGGTAGGGGAAAATGATCTTTAAGAGTAGCTTTGTTTAATTCTCAGTAGTCAATACATACCCTCCATTTACCATTTTTCTTTGGCACAATTACCAAAGGATAAACCCACTGACTATCTGAAATGGGATAGATAAAGTTTACATTTAACAATTTCAGCAATTCTTCCTTAACAATCTCCCCAAGATTTGGATTCATTCATCTCTGAGGTTGTCTGATTGGTTTACAATTTTCCTCTATGTAGATGTGATGAGTGCAAGTCTTAGGGCTTATCCCTTTCATATCAATGTACTCCCAAGCATATGCGGAAGAATGTCTCTGTAATATCTTGACTAGCTCTTCTTGTTGAGATTTCTCTAGGTTCTTGTTTATATTTAAAGTTTTGCCTGGAAATATCTCAATTGTAGAGCTGCCAAATTTATCCATGGAATAAAGAGACATTTTTCTTGATGATAAAAACTCAATGTTGGATTCTTCTTGAGATTGTTCATGTTTGTATTCCAAAGAGGATTCAAAATTTTCTAAGGTATTTAGAATCTTGCTATCTTCACTAATTTCTGAAATTGTGAAGAGAGGTTGTATGTCCTATTCATCATCAATCCATTGAGTATCATCTAATTCTGTAATTGTTTTTGTTGGAGGATACAAGGTAAATTTCTTGGTTGAACTACCATCATAGATGTACATATCACCGGATCTACAGCTAATGAAAGCATGAGTTGTAGCTAACCAAGCTCTTCCTAATATAATAGGATTCCCTCCTAGATTGCTATTAGGAGTTAGGACTTCACAAAATCCACAGGGTACTCCCAAGAATATAGGGACACTGGAATGTATTCTATTACCCCATCAGGTTTGATCACAGATCTGTCTTCCAATTGTAATAATGTGGGAGTAAAGAGAAGATTAGGAAGTTTCAGTTTATCCATGATTTGTCTACTCATGATATTGATTGTTGCTCCTAAATCAATGAGTGTGTTTTGGATCTCAATTCCATTGATGTAAATTTTAACAACTGGATTTCCTGGGTCTAGATACTTTCGAATAGCAATCTTACCCATCATGATATCTACTATTTTTCCTGCCAAATACAATTGGTTTCTTATTCTTTTTCCTGTTTTCTTCATGCTCAAATCCTTTATTGTCTTTGCTAAGATTGGAATTTCCTTGATAGCTTGCAATAATGGGATATTAATACAAACATTTCTCAGCTCATCTAGGAAATCATAATTAGGCACATAATTTGTTTTTCTACACCTCTATCAAATTGTAATCTTTCTGGAAAGGGAGGTGTAGAAGTGGATGTTGATGGCTGTTCTAATATAGCAGTTGAAATTATTGGTTCTTTTTGTTTTGATTTTTCAATGTTTAGGTCTTGGAAAGGTGTGTTCTCTTCAAGACTTTTATTCACCAGTAGAGAATCTTCCTAAGAGTTGTTTTGCTCTTGTATGATTACAGAAGGTTTCTTCTTTTCAATTATTCTTCAAGACCTAAGTTGAACATCACTATGGTCTAAAGGAGTAATCAAATAAGTTGGAAACTGTTGGCCTTCTATCATGTATGTATTCTGAGGATTTTGGGATTTGCAGGTTGTGCGTGCAATCGATTTGTTTTCCGAGGAAATGAAAATGGGAAGTAGGATTTTGAGGATTTTGTTAAGATCACGTGGAGACAATTCGTTGAGGAGGGAAATGTGGATATATGGATATTGATAGTAACTATAAGAGTATCTTCCATAGATTTTGTGCTCCTGCACCCAAGTTTGAGATTGATTTTGGAATTGGGGCTACAAGGTTGCTACTTCTAAGAATTCCACTTGGTGGGGATTGATTATACAACTGATCATGGAATCCTTGTGTTTGAGGTCCTTACCACGGCCTTCTAGAGACATAATTGAGAGATTCTGTGGAATTTGTAGAGGTTTCTTCTTGAAAGACAACTTTAAGACCAGGAAGTGAATGACAACGCTTGGTCTCATGTTTTTCTCAACAAATTACACAGGTCTCTACTACTTTTTCATCCAAAGGGAGCTCTCTCAAGGCATGCTTCTTTCTACATTTGGGACAAAAGATTGCTAAAGCATGAGATTCAGTTTTCTGCTTGTTTTGTAACTTAAGGGTGTCTATTTGTTCACTAAGACTCTCTAAAATATCATATTTGAATTCATCAAGCATATGTCCTATTTCTACCCTACTTACTATCCCAGAAGCAGACTTACTTTCCCTTGTAAGAGCAGGGTCTCTTGATCCTTTCACAGTTTTAGATTTCCCTCTTTAAAGGCTGATACATAATTCAGCTATTTCAGGTAATGTGAGCTGAGATATATCTCCTTTTCCCATCATGTTAAGGATATCTAACCATTAATCCCTAATTGTCTTCAATAAGAGAGCTTTCAAAGTGTCTTGATCTAATTTTTCCATTTTTTCCCTCTTAATGTTATAGTTAAACCTCTCCAACAAATCTTCCAAATTTTCATCCTCTTTTTGTAACATTTTAAAAACTTCCTCCTTATGGTTGAATGGCATACAGTAATCCAAATACCTCTCTAGAAATTCTTGTTTCATGTCTTCCCATGTCCTAATATAACTGTTGATCAAACTCATAAACCATTTTAATGCCGTTCCTTTCAATCAATGTTGAAGAATAGTCGAAGCTTTGAGCATCTTGTATATAGTCATAGGTCTCACATAGGACTTCAAATTCAAATAGGAAGGTTTTAGGATCTTCAATTTTAAGTCCATAGAAGTTTGGAAGGACAGAGGGTGAAATGTTTTTCATGGTTGTATTGGTTTCTTCATAAATTATAGGGAACCCAAAAGAGCTTCCTATTCTACCTCTTCCTCCATCTGCACCTCTACCTCCTTCTCCTCTACCTCTACCTCTACCTCCAAATAATGTGTGTTCTCCATTAAAAAATCCTCCTCCTCCTTCTTCTGCCATGGTTGACTCTTTCCGTAGCGAAAATTTTGTCCCCGCAGGGGTCCCGTGATCTTTCTAAGACAAGGTCTGCTGATAAAGTGGAAGGTTCTTCGACGTGAAATATCCCATCCTAAGCTCGGAAGTCTAGGACTTAGTTGGATAATTGCATTTGAGTTGGAGGTAATTGCTCTTGGTCTTGGTGAAACAAGTGGTGTTCTAGGAATCAAGCTTCTGCTTCTTATGAATCTACCCTTGAGTCTCTTTCTACGCATTATGCTGAGGTAAGAAATAAGGCTACCTAGTTACACTTCCCCGGCAATGGCGCCAAAATGTCTGCTCAACTTAGTGTTCCTAAATTGATGTCATAAATTGTCAACCAGGGCTAGTAAACTGTTGAAGTGAAGTGCACTATATGTGCCTAGGTATCTGTTTCTCGCTACGTTGTGTTTAGTGTTTTTCCAATGTTTTTGATTTTGTGTTTTTATTATAGGAGGAAAAGAACTAAGTGTTGGTAAAGAGAAGTTGTTGGTCACACTAAAACAGAGCAAAACCTATTCTAAACTATGTATGGCACTTGAGAACAAAAAATGCAATACTTTAACAAGAAAAATATCTCATTGCATGAACTCAATAACTCATAACATGAACTCAGTCCAATTCATTCATTAGAAATATGTTGGAATAATTTGAGAAAAGGATAAGTTTAATGTAATGAGGTTCTTCTAAGTAAACAACAATCTACAATATCACAGAGAAAATCTCATCCATGGCTAGTAATTTGTTGGAATACATTTGGAAAAAGATAGTCTGCAACCTAGTGAAGAATTCTACTCTAAATTAACCTATGACATCGAAATTAATCCATTCCACAACTCAAAATATCACTATTAAACCTCATTCAAGAATTAGAAATCTTTTGGAATAGCTTTGGAAAAGAGGCAGTTTGTGAAATTATGAGAAGTTGCAGAACAGTCAAGACTTCAAAATGACATTACCAATTCTTGTTCCTATGATGATGATGTATTAGTAGAAATTAAGAACAGGAGTGGTTTTGTAAATAATGAAGGCCATCAAGTCTAAATTAACAACTAGAATACAACTGACTAATAAAACTAAAAATACAATGGATAAAACTGAACTAGAATGCAATCATTCAAACTTGAAATATAGTGAACAGAATTGAACTAGAGTGCGATTAATCTCCAGAGTTTTACAACTAAACTAAAATGCAACTAATCACTTAAATACTACAACTCTGTCTCATTTGGTGTTAGTGGTATTTTGGAACAATTCATAGAACAAGACTGGCTGTAACATGTGATGCAAATGAGCATAAAAACATAAAGTTCAAAAAAACGCAACTAAGCTCTAAAACACCACATCTATGTCTCATTCAGTGTTAGTGATATTTTGGAATAATTCGTAAGAACAAGACTAGCTGTAACAATTGATGTAATTGAGCACAAAAACGTAAAGTTCAGAAAAATGCAACTAATTCCTAAAATACTACAGTTATATCTCATTCAATGTTAGTGATATTTTGGAACAATTCGTAAGAATAAGACTGACTATAGCATCCAATGCAAGTGAGTATAAAACACAAATTTTAGAAAATTGCTTAAGCTAGGAATGCAACAAGACTAAAGTTACTTATCTAAACAATGTGCACAGAGCTTCTCGGGTAGTAGGGGCCCTCTACCACTGGATTAGCATACAAATCTCCTCAAGATTGTCTTAGATCTTGCAATAAAGCGGTACTTCTTTCATTAAAGGAAAATTATTTCAAAAACAGAGTATTACGGTCTTTTGAGATCTAGCAACAAAACATCAATCTAGCTAGCTGTCTCTCGGTCTTCCAAGTCATTCTTATAAAAGAAATACATAACTACCCTTGAGAAGAAACAAGAACAAGTGTCTTTTTCAATCAAAATCAAATTAGAACTCTTATGGAAGCCTCGTACTTTGTTGGAGACATTTGTAGAGTCCCTGTCCTGGTAGGAATCTGCTTCTTGGCTTTGATCTCTTCCACGTGCATAACCACCTGTAGCTTCTTGCTCAGACTTCGTAGAGAGAAATAAATGATGTGGGAGTGTTGTGGAATTAAACCATATGCATTTTTCCTTGAAGTGACACCTGTAACCTGTGAGAACATGAAGATAGCTGCGGAAGAGGCGACTGGCTACAGAAAGGCTGCATTCTGTAGCTGAGTCTAGTCAAAAATTACTACAACAACAAAACCATGAAAATATATCAATTCAGTCATTGTATACATTCCTAAAGTGACTTTAATAAATCCTATTGACCATTTAAGCCTGTAATTGATAAGGGACAAAGGAAATGAAGTGAAATTTGGTGAAGGGAAAGGACATCTTGGGGCTCAACAAGGAGCACCAACATTTCCAAAAGGAGGAAAAGGACCAGGATTCCCATCGGAGGGGATTCCCTGGTTGGTGAACTCTGGAAAAGTTGTCATCAGAAACGATCCAAAACAACACCCTAAGGAAACTAACTTTAACCAGGAATATTTCGTGGGCAGTTTATTTTTATGACATTGAAACAAACTCTACCGTTTCATATTTTAAGAGTCGAGAAACGAGCAAAAGGTGACTCTATCGCTTTCAGATTGGAAATAAGCGTGAAAGGACAAGTGCTTGATGATCCTTTCAAATTTAAAGAGTCAGAAAAGATCAAAATGACTACTCAGGAATGCTAGGCAAAGGGTGTACCAGATAACCGTGAACTGCAATATACACCTTGGTTTCAAAATGAAAGAGAAATCAACCAAGGACTTAACGTACGTGCAGGCAATCTCCCCAAATGCGGTGTTCGATGTATCACGGGTATAGGGCGGCAGACTCGGCTTCCTATGGACCAAGGATAGAAACCTAGTGGGGTCTCCCTTTATATATGTGACGGTATGGGGAGCACAAGTCCGTACTAGTGCTGTCTAAAGCCAAAAGGCGAACGACAACTACTAGGTTTAATGACGCCGGAACACGTCACTAGCCTAGACCTCTAAATATTTCGTTAATGTTTCAATGTTGCCTTAGGTTAATTCAATAAATTTTATGTTTGATCTTCAGTTATGTCTCAGTTTCAAGGCCCTACCGTATGTCATCTGACAATCTCTTGTATGCAGTTATATGAGAAAAGAAAACTTTTCAATTCGATGAATGCTATCTAGTTAAGAGAAGAACTTCAAACAATGATGCGACATAAAACAACACTGCAAACGAAATATTTTTCAAACTAGATGAATTTCACTATCCAAAAGTAATTTCAAACATTCAACGATGCGAACAATGCAATGTAATCTATGCAAATTCCTCTTTTTCGAAAACTATGCAATTGTAATCTATGCACAATTTCCTTTTCTTTTCAAATGATAAGAATGCACTCAAAGCATTTTTCGATGAAATGAGAATCTACTTAATGCATGATTTTAATGGAAGAGAATGCACTCAATGCAATTTTAAGTTTTCAATCATTAAACAATGTAATCTAAGTTCAATGATGGATCTCAAAAAATACTTTTCAATGCAATGTGATCTAATGCATTTTAACGAAAAGCAAACTATGAGACGAAAACTAAATGAATGAAAATCTTCTAAATGAAGGATGAATGCAAAAGGGATGCAAACAAACACTAAGAATGCAATCGTTGTTTCAAAACACTTTGTAACGAAATTCCTCAAAAGGTGACAAAACACAAAGAGGACTTCCAAAACATGAGATCAAAACAAGGCATTCATTCCCTTTTACATCAAGCAATCATGGGGAGAAGACATTTCAATCAATGAGAAATGTAATCTATGCTCATACAGTGAAAAGACCGGAAGGGAAAGACACACTGGTGAAGGATTTAGGGAAAAAATCTCAATTTTCACACACCCTGAGATTGGCACGACTTTGTCATTGAAAACTAGCGCCAACTGGCGCGACTTGCTCACTGACAACTAGCGCCAATGGTAAATTGGTGCGGGTTGCTAACTGACAACAAGCGCCAATGCCTGAAAATGAAAAAACAAAGAATTTCTCCCAACCAAGACCAGACTCACCACTTCAAGCAAAATCTCCAAGACTCAAATGAACCATGTAATCTAGGCTCAAAGCGAGACAAAGCGGAATTCGAATGAAGAAGAATCCAATCACTCAAATAACGCAATAAAACGATAGACAACCACCAAACGAATGCATAGAAGCAATCACAAAGTTGACTGAACAGATAGAAACCAAAAACTCCCATGGGAGGCTCGACACACTATAGCACCTAGATGCCCTAGGGCTAGAATGTGAAATCGATAGAAACGGGCAAACAACCAAAGGATGAAGGTCACAGTCAGTCAAAAAAGGCTCCAGAACACTCAAGCAGTCGTAAAAATGAAATCAAACACACAGGTCAAGCTCAGAAAGCTCAAAACAGAGTAAACCCTAGCACCTTACAGGATGGGTGCGACTGTCAGGCGTAATATAGAGCCAGAACAAGATTGGCGCAGGTAATACACTGGCAACGTGTGCTAATGGGCGCAACTGTCAGGCTAATAAGCGCGCCAGTCGATTTTACTAAGAAAAAATAAAAAAGAGCAATCCAAGGAACATACTAGTGATGGTAAAGCTAAACAAAAGCCAAACACACAGAAAGAGCCAACCAAAAGAGCTGATCAAGCAAGCAAAATCAAGAATCGACCGAAAAGACAAGACAATATTCCAAATAAATGTTCCCCAGTGGAGTCGCCAATTTGTTGTAGAGGTAAATCCCCTCTGTGGACAGAGGCGATCCCTACTAGCGCAGGTCGGGTCTAGCAACAATTGTATCATGCTAAGGTGCAAGTTCCTAATTGCAATAGACCAAATTGCGATGAAGGCCTACCTCAAGTCCAACGCTGTTGTTTGTAGAGAATATGGCGCTCCCATTTCCTTGCTCCAGCAGATCACAATCCTCTCGCTTTCCGCGATCGAACACCTGCACACACAAGAAACACGAAAAACACAAGCGTAAAACCCGATATATGCAATTATGTATCAGTCAGAGAAGACACAACTCATGATCATAATGAAAAATACGAGTGGAACCATAACCAATAGTTGCTTATCATTAATTGAATCAAAGGAAAATACAACCTGGCTCTGACGCTGAATCTTCCTTCGGCGGGTTGTCAGCGGAATACGTCTCGGTAAAGCTCGTCGGGGATGGGGACAAGCCTCTCTCTTGGATCGTCAATCTCCTTGCTACTGATTTGGCTCTATGAGGACTATCAAGGCTCTTGCAGCATTCTTTAGGCTATGAAGGTTCTTGGAGACTCAACCATTCAGCCATTCAGCCCCTTCATCAATGGATGAAGGCTATATTTATAGAGGAGAGGAGGAGGTTGGGATCCCTACAATAGTGGAAGGGAGGCCTTATCCCTTGGGAGGTTCCCCATAAGGTGGAAACAAGAGGCCAAAGGAGCAAGGCCATGGTTATTCAGTCGAAACCACTCCTCGTGACTCATCCACGAAGTTGTTGTAATCGAAACTTCGCCCCTTTTTTTAAAAAAAATTCCATAAAAAGAATGGCGCGGGTGCTTAACTGGGACAGAGCACCAATTGGCGCGGGCTCAGTGTTAATTTTCCTCATTGGCGCGAGGACATAACGGGCTACCAGCGCCAAGGCAAAACCAGGTGTTTTTAGGGGTCTGTTCAGGAAATGATCAACAGAAGGAATGTTTTCCTCATGGCAAGGGATGCAATGATGGTATTTGCAAGGCATGACACTACTTATTCGTCACAGAAACGACCCTCCAATGGGTGAGATGGGGATTGCAGGGATGGTGACAAATTACTGTGTAACACTCAGTTAGACTCAGTTGATAACTGAATGATACACTAGTGAGAGTGGAGTGAATTAATTAGTTAATTAATTCATAAATAATAACTCATTAATCAAATGAACAATACTGTAGTTAACTATAGTGCATGGCAATTTCAGTGGAGACCAGTGGAGAGATAGGTGAAAGGGAAAGATAGACTATCTGTTGTGACTACTAGTGATGCATGAATTGCATCTATATATACATTGGAGTTGCCAATGATAATCACGCAGTAAATGAGAGTGGGATTACATCGAATTGGTCTTTGTAATTAGCTTGGATTTCACAGTGGAGGCAGGCTAGCAAGAGGGCAGAGATCGGTGCATGGATTTGCAAGATTGCTCGTGATTAGTGTATGAAAATTGTACTATACTGAGAGCTTGTGATAAGCTTTGTATGTTTGTATAAGATTTTCATATGATCTCCATGTTACATAATATATGTAATGTCCCTTTTTCAGGAACATGATGCTCCGTCGGGAATATCTTTAGATATTCCAATTCCTTCTTCAGTGAGCTATCACAAGTCCATTTCAGAGATTGACTGATGGGGAATTTACAGGATATGAATCCTTCTAAATAAGGGGGAAATCCTGAGGCTATCTGGCCCTTCTCAGACTCTGCCTATGGATATGCAATATTCCACCTCGGGAATTTCTGCTACAGGGTCCTTGAGGATGCTGTATAAGGAAGCTGCTGCAAGAATAAGAAAATACAACACTGGGATGCCATAGAACACATCTAACATAACTTACCTGCAGAAAATGAGCTTAAAGAAATGCATCTAGATGGGTTATTCAGATGTCCCTAAACTAGATCTCTAAAATAGTGCTTAATGAGAGAGCTTACAACAATATGCAAAAAATCAATCTGAAACTCTGCAAATTTGAATGCAACATGCGAGGGTAAATAAAAAAACCATCATAATATTAATATATCAGCATGATTATATAGAAATATCATGAGGAATAAGACCCTCAAGCATTGGAACCAATCTTCCAATGAATATACAATACAATGCCGGAGTAGGTACAACTACACAGAATGCCGGAAGAACATAACTGAGCAGTCTCTATGTGAGATGAAGATGCTGAATGTATACAAATGAGATTTAGCTGAAGGAATACAAAGAAAATGGCCCAAGAAAGGAAAATGGGCTCAAGATGTGATTTCTAGCCAATCTCAAGGAGATTGTTAGAAATGCCAGACAAAATACCAAAGTGACAAACAAATTGTCACTGCAGCTGGAACCAGATGAATATGAGGCTGTGGCTGATCTGATATGATGATCCCCTCCTCTAATAATTCCTTCAAGGAAAAGGGGCTGATCCCCTTCCACTCAAAAGCAATCCTCCTAATGAGCTCAAGAATCTCCCTCAACACTGCCCTCATGGAATAACGCAGTTTCTCCAAGTGACTGTGCAGTGGGAGATGGTGAATGGGTGGCCTGATGCCACATATATGAAATGAAGTCCTAGAGCCCTCTCTACAGCTCCTCCAAAGAAGAAATCCATCCTCCTCTGAAAATGCAAGTAGGGAAGAACTCTATGAGTTCCTCTGCTGCTACCCCAGCTACACAGCACCATCCTGCTACAGGAAATCGCTGCAGCTGAAGGAGTAAGCTTGGAAAAATGCCAGAATGAGGAAATGCAGTTCAAATCCTCTCCTCCCATGAGGAGGAGGTGGGGGATCCCCATCGGGAACACCCCCAGTGCTCAAGAGCACTGCAATCCTGTTGAACAACCCGGATATGCAAGTCCTTGGCCTCACCACGAAATTTCTGAATCAAGGAATGAATCAAATGAGCTGATCCTTCCTTCTTATAAAGCAAATGAACTCTCTTTCACCATAGGCCCCACCATTAGGGTTTCCATTCACTTTTGAATGCTTTCCCTCCAAAAACTGCGTTGTCTTCTCAAGCAAGCCAACCTTCTAAGGCAGCGCTATTGACTTGGTCAAAGATGGCCAACTCAAGGTGATCCTCATCATGTTCACACCATTAGGTGTTTATTTCAACTGCTTCTTTATTTCTCCTTTCACACAAGGAGTGTTATTTTCCATTAAAGGGGTTAAGGGGTCTCCTTACCCATTTTATTAAGCAAAAATAAAATATGCCACTATAATGTTCCATTTTAGCTTGAGGCTAAAATTGGGAACATTACAGTCCTCCCCTCCCACATGTTGCTTGTCCCCAAGCAACTGCATAGAGAGAAAAAAATTTCTCCCCCTTCTTCTGTTATGGCCTCCTCATCAACAATCTCCATCGCTACTCAAGATATACTGCAATTAAACTGTCCTCCAATGCCTCCTCCCAAGTATGCAAACCGGGATGGTGCACCTTACGGAAAGATAGAAGGTGTAGGTGGAAATCTCCCTGCTGAACCATGGCCTCCTCAAGGTAGGAGTGATGACATGCATGGGAAAATACAATCCCATTAGTTATCTCCTCATCCATGCTATCATCAAATGGAAATCTTGCCCCCGATTCTGCAATGTAATGGGGCTGAATGGAGAGTTTTGCTGCTTCATCCCAATAAGCTCTTCTATCCCTCTGTAGAACATATGGGGCTGCCTATATCCTTGGGCTAAAATTTTATGGCCTCCAAGAGTGGCCCAAGCTACCCCATCAAAATATCCAGCCATGAAATGCCTCTGCAAATTCTCCAAGTGGTTTGCCCCACAAGAAGAGAAAAGTGATAGTATGGCAATCATGGTTTGCCCATGGTATCTCTTGCAAAATAGAACATGTGTAATGGGGAGAATAGTGCTCACAATAAGATGTCCCAATCATATAAGTCACTCTCCACATAGTTCTCCCTATGAAAAATAAGCATCAGCAATACAAGGTAGCATAACACAATGAAAACAAGCTGCCATAAGACAACTAGAGAGTGGGTCACTGCTCCTCTCATGGGACTAACGCAGTGAGACTCTTTCCTTCATCAAGGATATACATAACACGTGCCTATCCCAGCCACTTGTTTTCTGCCACACACATCTCAAAATATCGGAACATAAATTGGTGCCATTGGTGCATACCAATAAGCATGTGGCTCCCTCCACAAACCACCATAAGATTGGCCAATTTTTCTGCTACAAATTGCTGCAAGTACATCCTCATATAATATGCAAGAAGATACAAGCCCTCTTGATACACCATGCTGCTCAAAAAAGGAAAAGAAGTATAATACAAAACATGAAATTATACCTTCTCCCTCATGCACTTGAGCTCTTGAGCGGAAATGGCTCAACTGAAAATTTCCCTCTACCTCCAATGAGTAAGGAAGTGGCTGTGAGGTTATCTCCACCATAATCAAGCGGGCTATGCATCTCCCTATGCTGATAGGTGCCATGATGAATTCCCTCCAAATGAACTCCTCTAGCCAATCAAAGTATGCATCCAAGTGCACAGCTAGGAAGCCCTCATATGCTGCATGCAAATAATTTCTCCTTGAGACTAGAAACTCTAGCCAAGAAGAGTCTGCTATAACAATAGATGACCAGATCATCAACCATGTATTTGTCATCATCCTCCTGGTCATCAAGAATCATGCATGCATCAAGATCCTGGGACCTCTCAACCAAAGCTGAGTCCTCCAACATGGATCAATCCTCCACCTAGACAACACTGGTAATCTGCAATGAAGTGCTCCCATCATGCTGCTTCCTGTTACCTTGACATCCCATCATGCCAAAGTCATCCTCCAATGTTGCTGCCATGCCATCATGCAGCTACTCATGCTCAAATAAAATTAAGGACCTCTAAAAATGAGCCTCCCATGAGAGACTATCACCTCCAAAGAATCTCCCAATCCTGGACAATGTAAGCATGAGTGGCCTCCATTCACTCCAATGCATGAAAGGGTCCTTCCTCAAAGGAAGTATCAACTCTCTCACTAAATATATGGAGTAGTCACCTTGCATCATGAATATTCAATCCTCTATCCTTGTAGCAAAGTCTGTCAGCGCAGTAAGGCTGATGAAGATGGGGAATACTTGAAAATGAGAGAATGTATCCTTCCTCCTTGAGCTTATCCCCAAGTTCTCCGCGCTATAATGGACTCCTCTAATGTCCCCACCCCTCTGGAATCCAATGAGTGGTGAACCAAATAGCATGATGCCTCTCATCATCCCTAGATCAAATGGACTCCTAGATGGAAAGCCACCAAAAAGTGAGACATCAAGATCTGAAAATAGACTGCCTGTATGAGTGGACTGATTTGTCCCTCTCTCCTCTGCGCAGTGCAGTCTCTTTCCTTTGTGCATAAACTTCCTGAAATAGATAAGGGAGAATGCTCTTCATCCCTTCATGCTGATCCTTCTCTTCTTCTTCCTCCATCTCACAATCCCTAGAAAATGCTACATATGGCTCCGGAATTGTGTCTAGGTACCCACATGCAGAATATTTGGGAACTCCTTGCAAAGACACAAGGGCTCCTCTAGTGGAAGCAATGGCTTCCATTTCACCTCCATGTGGTGATGGATCTTCTCCTAATGTGACAACACTGCTGGTTATTTCCAATGTATGCAAAGTGTTTGTGTTTATGACACAATGAGTTTCACCAAGTTTTCTCCACCAAACCCTTAGTGAATGAATCATAAGTTTTTGCATTTGCATGTCAATGAAAAATGAAACCCTCAAACCAACAATCATGTGCCATACCTTGAGTTGCAGTGCTGCTCCTTCTATGGCCTCATTTCTTCCTCCATTCCTTTGCAATGCAAGTGAACAAAGGACTTCACTGTGGATCTGCATGTGTGGCTGAATGCTCACACCCTTCATGAAGTAGCTAGGATTTGTCTCATCAACAAACCCTTCTCAGAAAATTTCTCCAAATTTCCCTTTCCTCAAGATCTTCAATAATCTCCTCAATGGTTTGGAAAAGAAGAAGGGAAACCTCCTCTTCCTTCATTCCTCTTTCCTTGCCTCCTTGTAAATCTCCTCAACTTGGAGAGAAGCTCCTCTTCTGATAGCATTAGATATTGGGCATAGGCTGAGCCAAGATCATGCTCTGATACCACTGTAATGTCCCTTTTTTAGGAACATGCTGCTCCGTCGTGAATATCTTCAGATATTCCAATTCCTTCTTCAGTGAGCTATCACAAGTCCATTTCAGAGATTTAATGATGGGGAATTTACAGGATATGAATCCTTCTAAATAAGGGAGAAATCCTGAGGCTAGCTGGCCCTTCTCAGACTCTGCCTATGGATATGCAATATTCCACCTCGAGAATTTCTGCTACAGGGTCCTTGAGGACGCTGTATAAGGAAGCTGCTACAAGAATAATACAATCCAACGCTGGGATGCCCTAGAACACATCTAACATAACTTCCTTGTAGAAAATGAGCTTAAAGAAATGCATCTAGATGGGTTATTCAGATGTCCCCAAACTAGATCTCTAAAATAGTGCTCAATGAGAGAGCTTACAACAATATGCAAAACATCAATCTGAAACTTTGCAAATCTAAATGCAACATGAGAGGGTAAATAACACATCCATCATAATATTAATATATCAGCATGATTATACAGAAATATCATGAGGAATATGACCCTCAAGCATTAGAATCAATCTTCCAATGAATATACAATACAATGCCGGAGTAGGTACAACTACACAGAATGCCGGAAGAGCATAATTGCACAGTCTCTATGTGAGATGCAACTCCTGAATGTATAAAAATGAGATGTAGCTGAAGGAATACAAAGAAAATGGCCCAAGAAAGGAAAATGGGCTCAAGATGTGATTTCTAGCCAATCTCAAGGAGATTGCTAGAAATGCCGGACAAAATACCAAAGTGACAAAAAAATTGTCACTACAGCTGGAACCAGATGAATATGAGGTTGTGGCTGATCTGATATGATGATGCCCTCCTCTGATAATTCTTTCAAGGAAAAGGGTTTGGTCCCCTTCCACTCAAAATCACTCCTCCTGATGAGCTCAAGAATCTCCCTCAACACTGCCCTCATGGAATAATGCAGTTTCTCCAAGTGATTGCGCAGTGGGAGATGGTGAATGGGTGGCCTGATGCCACAGGTCTGAAATGAAGTCCCAGAGCCCTCTCTATAGCTCCTCCAAAGAAGAAATCCATCCTCCTCTGAAAATGCAAGTAGGGAAGAACTCTATGAGTTCCTCTGCTGCTACCCCAGCTACACAGCACCATCTTGCTACAGGAAAATCCTACAACTGAAGGAGTAAGCTTGGCCAAATGTCGAAATGAGGAAATGCAGCTCAAATCCTCTCCTCCCATGAGGAAGAGGTGGGGGATCCCCACCGGGAACACCCCCAGTGCTCAAGAGCACTGTAATCTTGCTGAACAGCCCGAATATGCAATTCCTTGGCCTCACCACAAAATTTCTGAATCAAGGAATGAATCAAATGAGTTGCTCCTTCCTTCTTATAAAGAAAATGAACTCTCTTTCACCATAGGCCCCACCATGAGGGTTTCCATTCACTTTTGAATGCTTTCCCTCCAAAAATTGCGTTGTCTTCTCAAGAAAGACAACCTTCTAAGGAAATGCTGTTGACTTGGTAAAAGATGGCCAACTCAAGGTGATCCTCATCATTTTCACACCATTAGGTGCTTATTTCAGCTGCTTCATTATTTCTCCTTTCACACAAGGAGTGTTATTTTCCATTAAAGGGGTTAAGGGGTCTCCTTACCCATTTTATTAAACAAAAATAAAACATGCCACTATAATGTTCCATTTTAGCTTGAGGATAAAATTGGGAACATTACAATATATAGTTGGGGTATTCAGCTTCAGGGTTTCCCGGTTAAAAACTCTGTTATGTGTGATTGTTTTTATTGCTTCATGTGTTTTGCAATTGTTGATTAAATTTCCGCAAGAATTATAGTGGAAGGATTCTGTATTTTGCAAGAAGATAAATATTGTGAGATCAGGAGAGTCTGGATATATACATGCATATTGTATATAATTTCTACATGGTATCAGAGCTGTGTTATAGATTTTCTACATGGAATGAGAGCATGAATTTTTGGGTGCGCGAGTTTGCAGAGAATATCTGAAATTTTTGGTGAAATATTTTCAGAAAAAAATAGCATATTTGGATTCCTTGCAAAATAATACCCAACTTGAAAAAAAAAATCGGTCGAATCGGAGCTCGGATGAGGGAGATATCGTCAATTTAAAATCAACTCTTTTGTTAGAAAATTTTGCGACGGTGGGAAAATTGCAATGTGCGCGAGCCAAGAATCTACATGCACTGAGGTACAAGATGCATGCAACGCTTTGAGGAGAAAAGCAGAGATTAGTGACTTGGTGGTTGAGAGGGAGCCTCTCAACATGCAGCCTGAGAAGCAGTCTCAGAAGGTTGTGGAGCAGCCACAACTGGAGATGCAGAAGAATCTTTATAGATTTGATGTAGATGGGATTTCTACGGAGCTTCCTACTGTTGGGAAATGTAATAAAGACATGCAATTGAAGCTTGAGAGGGAGCAGGATTTGCATGCAAGTAAGAGTGAACCTTGAGATGTGGAGCAGCCACAAGATGAGGATCATGGAGTGGGAGCAACCATTCATGTAGAGAAATTTCGTGCCAGATGGGCAGAGGGAGTGCATGCAGCTATACCACCAGGTAAGAGGTGGGGCGACATGCATGGATAATCCAAGAAGAAATTTCTAGGCAGGATTCATTGATATGGTGTGGATCTCATGAATTGAACCTGGCTACGAGGCGCCCACAAAGTAGCAGTAGCATGATCAGTTGGATTGATGCAGGCAAATCAAATTGACAGTGTTGGATACTGGAGCGTGGTTTAGAGTTGACAGCAAGTGCAGAGTGCATGGGTGCAGAGTTCAACAGCGCAGTGGTTCCTAAAGACATGTGCAGTTGGTACCAGCAGAAGTTGAATACTTTGATGATAGATGCATTAGACTGATTGAGTTGTTTGGAGCATTTCAGTTTCGGAAGTGTTGCAGAGCAGATGCATGGAGTTGTAGGGCGTTTGCAAAGGTTGCAGGGCGAATGCATGGAGTTGCATGTCGCATGTAAAGACAGTCCTTTCTTGTTGAGAGGGAGTGTTGAAGATTGCAACAAGAAACAATGAAGGAGGCATCCTGAAACATCATTCCTAATCCTAGTTGGAAAATAATCACCTAAACTAGGTGGGGCCCACACAAGTGATTTTTGGCGCAAAGTCTATTTTTAGACATGTCGATCATATTCTATGAGTTGCAGGATGATTTTTTTGGATGGTTGATCAAGTTGGAAAAATAGATGGACTTCTATTTTTAGACATATTGGGCGTAATCTATTTTTAGATTGCCAGTCTAAAAATAGATATGTCGAATATTATTAGCTCTTAATAATATTTGGACTCTAAACACTATCTTATTCTCTTGGAGCACTTCAGTTAAGTGCACAGATGTGGCACAACAGCTGACATAAGGAATTATGCTATTCCTGAGGGTTTACTGGAGCTATTGCATGGAGGACTTCAGTTAGAACTCATGTGATAGAGTTTGGTGGAGTTGGAGAAGTAGTTGGTGGAGTTCTATTTAGTTTAACTCAGTTAGACTCAGTTGAGCTAGTTGTATCTAGTCTAACTGAATGATACACTAGTGAAAGTGGAGTGAATTAATTCATAAATAATAACTCATTAATCAATTGAACAATACTGCAGTTAACTACAGTGCATGGCAGTTTCAGTGGAGACCAGTGGAGAGATAGGTGAAAGGGAAAGATAGACTATCTGTTGTGACTACTAGTGATGCATGAATTGCATCTATATATAAATTGGAGTTGGAAATGATAATCACGCAGTCAATGAGAGTGGGATTACATCGAATTGGTCTTTGTAATCAGCTTGGATTGCGCAATGGAGGCAGGCTAGCAGGAGGGCATAAATCGGTGCATGGATTTGCAAGATTGCTCCTGATTAGTGTATGACGATTGTACTGTACTGAGAGCTTGTGATAAGCTTTGTATGTTTATATGAGTTTGTCATATGATCTCCATGTTACATAATATATAGTTTGGGTTTTTAGCTTCAGGCTTTCCCGGTTAAAAATTGTGTTATGTGCGATTGTTTTTATTGCTTCATGTGTTTTGCAATTGTTGATTAAATTTCCGAAAGAATTATAGTGGAAGGATTCTGTATTTTTCAAGAAGATAAATATTGTGAGATTAGGAGAGTCCAGATATATACATGAATATTGTATATAATTTCTACACCATCGAACCATGAGGCCTAGGAAGGGCCCTCGACACGCCACTCTAGCCGCAACCTATTTTGGGCTTGTCGTCACCCTGCAGGGCCTTCAACCCTCTTCCTTAGCCTAGCCACATGCATCCAATGGCCTCGACACCCCTCTTCCAGCTTGGTCGTAGCCTTGGGTTGATCTTACGAGCTCTCAACCCACTTGAAACCCTAGCCACAACCCCTATGGGGCCTTCTCTTACCGTGCATCAGCCCTAAAGAGCTTATTTTCCCTTTTCCCCCTCATTTCATCCCTTTTTTGGCATGTAACCTTGTCTTGTGCCTCCTAATTCCGAGGTTTTCTAATCTTTTATCCCTTGCCCTAGTCATTATTCAGTCATTGGTTTGATTTTTTATCTAACATTGTGATTTTGCAGTGTTTTAAGAGATAAATTGGTGGTTGTAGTTCCTCAAGTTCATTGGAAGTCTTCCTAGCCATCTACAAGGACCTAAGGCCTCTTGGTTTTCTCTTTAACCTTCTTATTTCATCTCTGTCCTAAAATTTAATTCTGAAGTATTTTATGACAACAACATATTTAGGGCCTAAACATACTATAAATACACCTAAATTTACTAATGATCACATAAGGCATTTATAATTAATCCAAAGTTGAATTTGAGTGCATAGAAGTGGGTTTTTGTGGACCATTGGGTAATATTTAGATTTGATATGTTTGATACAACCACATAAAAAATACCTACAACATTGATTAAATTTCATATAAGTGACATAATAACTCATTTGAAGTTATTTTTTGTCATTATATTGTCATTTGCACTAATTGGGTTTATATTTATATGCATATTTGATCAATTTTGTAAGGTTGTCATAATAATTTAAGCACTGGTATTTATTGCATAGAGATCTGATATAAAATTTACAGTGGTGATAAAAGTTGTTGAAAGTTATCTAATCTCACTTGTCTCTTGTTTCTTGCATCTTAGGGATTTTTTATAAGTAATTAATTGGACAATTAGGTGATTTTCTTGTCGATGTAATCATATGATTATTGGCTGATCCATATTGCATTTTTGCATAGTCATCATCTATTTTCACTCTTGCATTCACACATACAAGTGCTCTAATCATGTTTATAAGTGTTTAACAAGTCTCGCTAATTTCTCTAATTCAAATTGTGGATTAAAGCTCTTGTTTTCTCATTTCCATTGGATTAGTGAATTAATTGCTCATTGTTAAATTGTATATCTCTTGTGGATGTAATTTTAATCATAATTAAGTCATCTAAGTTGTCTCTCTCATATATGTAACTGGCATATTGGTAATTGGTTAATTGTAATCTTGAAGATTAAGAAACATTGATCTTTTATTGTTTATCTCTTGAGCGAATTGTCTATTGATATTATCAGCAAGATTTTCTGGCACTGTTAAGCTTTAGCACTTTCTCTTGTGGTTGGGATTTTCTATTGTTTAAGTATTTCATTTCTCATATGTAAATCATTGTAAATGAATACTTAAGTAATTACGTAATTTCACTTTAAGAGCACTCATCCATCTCTTGCACTTGCATACTAGGATTAGTGTCTTATATTAATTAATTTACTTCCAAGCTTAAGCTTGGTCAATAGAGAATAAGACCACCTTTCTCATCTAGCTTGAGGGGCCTATCACCTCTTTAGTGATTAACATAGTAACCTTACGGTTGTCATAGACATAGTATCTACAGCCCCAGAGACACCAAGTGGTTAGAACCTAAGGGGAGGTATCATTTACCAAGCCTTTTCTTGCTTCCCCTTGTCTTCTCCCTCACAAACTACTCTAGAGAATAGATTGAAAACAATTAATATGAAGGATATATTTAGAGTAGGAATATAACTAAAATAAACCAAGATTCTACATCTCACCTAGATTATAGGACTTGCATTTCATATAGCTGGGCAGTGAAGCATAATTAAGCAACAATTTTTCATCTGGTAACTTGGTAGTAATTTTTTTTAAGCAAGAATTTGACTCCATTCAAGGCTCTAGTCCTCATAATAAATCTAATCAAATCACCTAGCTTGCTAATTCAACCAAGTTGCTAGACCATTCAGTCGTGTCTCTTAGATTTGTTGGTTTCCAACAAGTCTCCCACCTTCACATTTCATAGGGACTACCCCCCATAGATTGTTGTATGGATACAACTAGAACGGAGAGGGTAGGAATCAAAGTGACAACCCCCCCCCTGAGCGTTGTTGCATATTTATTGTATAGTTTGGGAAAAAATAGGGTGAGGGTTGAACAAGATGAGCTTAGACATAGAGCCATGTGTGACACATACCAAATCACCGAGAAAACTTAGGAAAACTTGAACAATGATAGATATACATCCAAACACAACTTTATACACATTCTCCAGGTACTATGAGTGAAGTGTGTGCGACCCTGACCCAAAAGTTGCATTTTACAAAAACAAAGATGTTATGATCATGAAATGCACCTGAATATGTTATAATTAATGCGTTAAAACTTGAGGCCATTCAAGGACACTTGAAGCACATAAAATAAAATGAGGAGACATTTGATGATCAAAGTGACACTAGGTACGAAAATGATAGTAGGCTCCAAAATTACAATGTAGTGAAATTTTGGAGGGCGTTGTAGCAGTGACAAAAGGTGGTTGAAACTAGCTTGATGAGGGCATTGAGCCTTCTTGATGATTTATGATGAAGTTATGGAGATCATGATTAGATATGAATTCATGACCTGTAGCTACTATGTTTACTACATGCTTGAAAAAATGTATATTATGTGTCTGACATGTTTTGAGAAATATTTAGCCCTAGTATTGATTTATTAAACTTGTTATCATCTTAGACCTGATTCTGGAAAGTTTTGGGAAATTATGGATAGAAGCCTATAGGCTAGCCCTGAAAAAGTGGCACATATCTCGCAACCTCTAGCAAAAAATCCGAATATTTCAGTCATAACTGCAGGTAGGAAGGCTTGTGGGTGCGGTTGGAGCCTTCCAACAACACACACAATGTGTCAAGGGTGCGGTTTGGATGTAAATCTTGTGAAAATCAATTCAAACTCAAGGAATGATCACTAAGGGTGGTTGTCAGAATCCTGAGTGATTTAGTGTCCCTGAGGGGCGACAGTAATATTTTTCGTTAGTAGGCATCACTTCCATAACTGGTGTAGAAAATATATCAACGATATTCAACTGATATTCTAATGTACTAAAAAAAAAAAAATTGAATCCTTCCTACAATTTTCTGAAACCAAATATGATCTCACAATCACATAACAAGTAAGAGAAAGAAATTATCAATCGCACAACACAAGATGTATTTGGGAAAGCAACTACTCAAAACCACGCTATCTGTATATTGCATAAAGTTAAGACCATGAAATAATACAATGCTATTTCCCTCACCGAGAAACCTCTGCACTCTGTTGATTGTCTCACTCTGATCTAGGAAAAATAAGTCAAACACTTAACCAATTCTCAACCTCTGTCTGACCAGCCTTGCTCACGCACAAACATGTGCTTCTGATTTCTTGGTCTCACCACATTGTGATCACCAAAATAATGATTAAATTTTTTCCTTCACTCCTCCTTTTAAAGAAAATTTCTCTAATTAAGGAGTGATTTATTTTAGGAATTATTTTGACTGCATGCACCATCTGTACAATTTGGATGATTATACAACTGATAATCAACTTCCCTTTAACTCTAATCTCAATTGGGCCTTCCTTAAAACTGACATGAAACAACCATTTATAGTGAATTATCAGTTAACTTATTGATCACTGCATTTGAATTAAATTATATTTAATTCACTAGACCTCTCACTACCTCATCTATAAATTAGAACTAGTTAAACTGATTTTAACTCAAATAATTGAGTTAACTAATTACAACTCACAAATAATTGTAACTAGACTCTCTAAAAATTAGAGTGGACTCTACATGCCTCCAGTTTTACCCTTAAATCAAATTGACTGATCTAAATAAGTCTTCCTAACTCAGTTAACACTTATAAGCTATCATGTGATGTGGAATTACAATTTACTTCTAATATATTTGTTGGAAAATTAATCTAGAAGCCTCATGGGTGCCATTTTTAATATTTCTTGTTGCTACTTTCAACACTCCCTCTCAACAAGAAAGGAATTCAACTCTATCTTGATCCTATCCCTTTGGAATGTTCTGAATGAAACACTTCTCTTGTGTTTTTTTCTACTGCAACTTCAGAAACTGAAAAATCATCCCAACTAAATATGTATGATGCATATATCTCCAGAGTCTCTGACTGCTACTAACTACTGCAATGTTTACTGAAAACTATGCGCTACTGCTGACTCGACATATGTGCCATCTGCACTACTGCCAACTTTGATATGTGCTCCAATATCTGACATCTATCATTATGACATCTGGTTGCATTAATTTCCACTGATCCATCTTGCTACTATGTACGATGGGCTCCTGTAGCAAGGTAATGATCCATGAGACAAGACATGTCAATGGACCTTGCCCAAATGTCTTCTCTCTAGATTATGACTTCACATCAACCCACCTCTCACCTGGAGGTATGGATGCATGTGCTCCCTCTTCCCACCTGACTCAAAATTCCCCCCTACTGGAGGTCTCTGCTTGAGTGGATGCCTCCACTCGGTCTCCTCTCTGCTTCTCCAATTGTGGCTTCTCCACAACCTTCTGAGGATTCTTCTGAGGCCTCATGTTGAGAGGTAATTTATGCTCCATCTCAACTACCAAGTATATAACCTCTTCTTTTCTCCTCAAAGCTTTGCATGCATCTAATACCTCAAGTGCATATAGGTTCTTGACTCACACATGTTGTAATTGTCCCGTGGTCACAAAAGTTTCTAAAAAAGAGTTGATTTTAAATCGACGATATCTCCCTCATTCGAACTCTGATTCGACCAATTTGTTTTTCTATTTGGGTATTTTTTCGCAAGGAAACCATATATGATATTTTTTTTTGAAAAAATTTCACAATTTTTTTTTCAGATCTACTTTGCAAACTCGCTGCCCAAAAAATTCCTGCTATGATACCATGTAGAAAATATATCAACGAGATTCAAATGATCTTGTAATGTACTAAAACAAAATACTTAATCTTTCCTACGATTTGTGGAAACCAAATACGATCGTAAAATCACATAACAAGTAAGAGAAAGAAATTATCAACTACACAACACAAGATGTATGTGGAGAAATAAACTGCTCAAAACCCCGCTATCTATATATTGCATAAAGTCTAGACCTTGAAATAATACAATGTTATTTCCCTCACTCAAAAATCTCTACACTCTGCTAATTATATCACTCTGATCTAGGCAAACTCAGTCAAATACTTAACTATTTCTCAGCCTCTGTCTGACAGTCTTGCTCATGCACAAACTTGTGCTTCTGTTTGCTTGGTCTCACCAACTCATGCTCACCAAAACAATGATTAAACTTGTGCCTTCATTCCTCCTTTTAAAGAAAATTTTCTCTAATTAAGGAGTGATTTATTTTAGGCCTTCTTCTGACTTCATGCATCATCTGTACAATTTGGATGATTATAAAACTGATAGTCTACTTCCCTTTAACTCCAATATCAACTAGACCTTCCTTAGAACTAACATGAAACAACTATTTATAGTGAATTATTAGTTAACTGATTGATCACTGCATGTGAATTAAATCAGATTTAATTCACTTGACCTCTCACTATCTCATCTATAAATTATAACTAGTTAAATTGATTTTAACTCAAATAATTGAGTTAACTAATTACAACATGCAAATAACTGTAACTGGACCCTCTAAAACTTAGAGTGGACACTACATGCCTCCAATTTGACCCTCAACTCAAATTGATTGATCTAACTAAGTCTTCCTGACTCAGTTAACACTTACAAGCTATCATATGATGTGGAATTACAATTTACTTCTAATTTAATTAAGGGAAAATTAAGCTAGAAGCCTTCTGGGTGCCATTTTAAATATATCTTGTTGCCATTTTCAACAACTAGAACTTGGAGTTCGGGTCATGTCATAGTAATATTAAACTGAAGTTTACCCTAGAGAGCTTGTAAAAGTGAGTAAATGTGGGGTGGAATGTTCCAGAGTGGTACCAAAGTGAAGTTGGAACACTATACCTCGAGGTTCATGCATATGATTATGGTTATTATGAGTGCAATTATTGTTATATATTTGTATTATTATCATGCATGCATCATAATGTTGATCTGGACTGAGTTGTGTAGAAGTGATAGCATCCCCTAAGATACGTTGAGGTATGAATTTTATTATGTATTCTATTTGGTTTAGCTAACATGGTATGTTTGCAGGAAATAGAAGATCAAAGATGAAGAGTAGAGTGGTGGACTAATATTCACATGAAGTCAATGGAATGTGAAAAGTCAGTTTACCAATAGGGAGAAGAGTATTCTCCTAATTTAGAAGATATCTAAGGAGTATGAGGGCAAATATTAGAAGTTTCAAGGAAAATAATGAGTGGTTGATTGAGGCTCAAGAAAGGATTTTCAAAGCTCAAGAAAAGTAAGTTGAGGTTAATGTAGTGTTTCTTTAGAGCCTTATAGATTTGAAGAAGCATAGACAACTAGGGAACAATCATGGAGATCTACATGAGGAGAAGATCAATGGGGCATATGGAGTAGGTATTAGAGAAGACACATTATGGACAAAGATGATACAATTGGAGGTGGAAGATATTTAGATACACTTGACAATCGGGCTAATACACATGGATTTTATTCTAGCTCTGGTTCTGAGAGAAATTATTGTCATTATCACCAACATCCTTGTAGGAGGAGTGTGAGGGTGTAATTTCCAGATGAGTTCAGGAAATCCAAGCCTACTAATTTTGATGGGGAAGTGAAGAAATTAGAAGATGTAGAAGCATGAATTCTTGGGGTGAAGATTTTCTTCAGATTGTATGATTATTTAAAGAACATGAAATCCAAGTCACAATTCCACCCAACGTCGAAAATATTCACGTCAAATTGGGTGCATTTTGTCGCTTACTTTAAATGCCCTAAGACCCCTTTGGGAGGGAAAAATTGGGCCACATGCCCAGAAACCCGATGTTGTCCCAGAAAACCGCACCAATCCACATATAAATAAGTTCCTCACGCCTGCGGTTAAGTTATGTGGCACCGACGCTTTGGGCCGAGGTTAAGCCCGAACCCTCGACTCCATTTTGCCTGTGGTTTTGTGGGTGGTAAGGTGACCAAGGACCGGGGCTTAGCCCTGGCACTGCCCCCCATATAAAAAGTATCAAAATTTTAAATTAAATTGTGGAAAAGATATCAATGGGATTCAATGTGATCTTGTAATGTACTAAAACAAAACACTGAATCCTTCTACAATTTGCGGAAACCAAATACGATTGCACAATCACATAACAAGTAAGAGACAGAAATAATCATTCACACAACACAAGATGTATCTAGGGAAAGAAACTTCTCAAAACCCCACTATCTGTATATTGTATAAAGTTAATACCATGAAACAATACAATGCTTTTCTCTCTCTAAGAAACCTTTGCACTCTGTTGTCTCACTCTGATCTAGGTAAAATCAGTCAAATACTTGACCAATTCTCTACGTTTATCTGACTATCCTTGTTCATGCATTCTTGGAGGAATTTTCACTATATTAAATAGGAAATTCCCGATAATTGATTGCAAAATTCATCCAAGGATTCTTGATGTCCTCATACATGACTTGTACAAGTTTCTAAATATACAACTGATAGTTATCTTCCCTTTAACCTCACTCTCAACTGGGCCTTCCTTAGATCTGACACATAAAAACTATTTATAGCGAATTATCAGTTAACTGATTGATCACTACATGTGAATTAAATCATATTTAACTCACTGGTCCTATCACTAACTCATATCTCAGTTAGAACTAGTTAAACTGATTTTAACTCAGTTAATTGAGTTA
This sequence comes from Pinus albicaulis, assembly GCA_034641835.2. NCBI lineage: Eukaryota > Viridiplantae > Streptophyta > Pinopsida > Pinales > Pinaceae > Pinus > Pinus albicaulis. The sequence goes on from CM076570.1 coordinate 439,568,257, forward strand.
ACTAATTACAACTCACAAATAATTGTAACTGGACCCCCTAAAATCATGGGAGAACTCGACATGCTTCCTCTCTGACCTCTAACTTGAATTTCCTAAGCTAACTAAGTATTCCAAACTCAGTTAACCAATACAATTTGTCATGAGATGAATTACAATTTCTCTTCCAATTTAATTAAGGGAAAATTAAATCAGAAGCCGCCTTTGGGTGCCATTTCTTGGTGCCATTTCAACACTCCCTCTCAATGAGAAAGGGATTATCTGCTACCCCGATCATGTCTCTATGGTAATAAAATTTTCTTCTTTCCAGCGCCTTCGTCAAGATGTTCGCATCTTACTCCTCTGTGGGAATGTACTCTAATGACATAATCTACCTCTGCACACAATCTCTGAGATGGTGATACCAGATATCAATATGCTTGGACTTGTCATGAAAAACTGTATTAACTGAGAGTTTGATGCAACTATGGTTATCACAATTGTTGAGCCTCAAAATTGTGCTTTCCTTCACCTCATTTTACCTCATTTTCCCTTGTCCATTGCTATCTTAGACCCAATTGATCAATGAATATAGTTAAAATTACTTCTAGAATGATTTACATGACTGACTTGCTAATTTTTGTGATTTTTGCCATTGTAAATCATTTTGACCGGAAGTAGCTGCAGAATGCAGACATTCCGTAGCTAACCGGTGATTCTGCAGCTGCCTTCACGTTTGAGTATGTTACAGGTGGCCTCTTGAGAAAAACCGCATATGGGCATGATCCACGTCATGTCTACATGGTTCGTTGCTCATCATGGAGGAAGAAACGAATTCTGGGTATGGTTTTGAACGTGGGAACACATTTAGGAAAAAAGACTTCTATTAGGACTGTCTCAGTCCAGATGTCTTTTCCTCTTCACGCAGCCACTTCAAAGAGTCCTAACGTGATTCCGATAAGGAAAGACAGTGTTCCTGAATTGTTGCAAGTATTTTTATGTGCATTTGCTTTATAAACGCTTGGGATACCGAGATCTATGTTAGAGATTTTATGTTAGATTTGATGCTAGATTTTGTTTAGACTCTGTGCTACATTTCTGAGGACGCAGAGTGTTATGTTCAAACTATTTCATCTTTAATGGAGCAGACCGTGTTGTTTTGAAAGCGTGATTTAATTTGGAGTTGAATTCCGTCAGGTGGTAGAGGGCCCCTGCCTCTTGCACGGATTTATTTTGCGTAAATTAGATAAGTCTTCTAGCTGCCTTTACGTTTTTGAATTTGAATTAATAGTTGTTTTAATTAGCTACTGTAGTTGTACTCATTCTAACTCTTCCACAAGAAGAAGCTCTTCCAAAAGACTATAATGATGAATGGGAAATGACTATAGTATTGTAGGATTAGGAGTTGAATTCATAGTTGTTTTTAATTAGCTACTGTAGTTGTACTCATTCTAACTCTTCCACAAGAAGAAGCTCTTCCAAAAGACCATAATGATGAATGGGAAAAGGAGTTGAATTCATAGTTGTTTTTAATTAGCTACTGTAGTTATATTCATTCAAACTCTTCCACAAGAAGAAATTCTTCCAAAAGATTATAATGATGAATGATGAATGGCTATAGTACTGTAGGACTTAGTTGTAGTTTTTGTTGTTTACTATCACAGTTACACTTGTTCTAATCACTCTTCCACAAGAAGAAACTCTTCCAAGAAATTCTTAAGAAGTTCAAGACATGACCGTGATAATGAATGATTTAATTGTGTGTTTGCACTAAGGATCATCTCTGTTCTTGCTCTTAAACGCTTGCCCAAGAAATCATAATGACGAGTAGGATATGGATATGATATCTTAGTTTTTCATTTGCTTTCAGTCTATTTGCTTACAATTGCACTCAATTACCCAGTCAGAATTGTTCTAGCTCTTCCAAAAGAAGGAATTCTTCCAAAATATCATTAATGATGGATAAACAGATTGTGTAACTTCATAGAATAATGCATGTTAGCATAGTTAGAATACTCCGGAGTTTAATTGCACTTAACTCATGTTCAGTCACTTTTTTTTGAGTTTGATGATGACTTGTAGCTCAGCGTTGTTCTAGATTAGTGGCATCTCAAGTTCATTTTTAGACTAACTCATTGCACTTGCACTTCCCATTCAGATTATCATCCACTGCACAATAGATTACTTCAGTTGTTAAAATTAACAAGACAACCTTCATTATTCACAAACATCTTCTTGTTCTAAAATCCATAATTGATCTATAACCATATGAACAGAAGACAACATCATTTTAAGGCCTGAAGTACCTCTGCAATTTCCTTATCATTTCATAAACAGAATCCTCCCTCAAAAGCCTACTTTGAAAAGAAATCAATAACTTTTGAGTAAAGGTTTTGTGACATTCAATTGAATTGCATAATAGAGATAGGAACTAGTTCTAGAATAGAAGATCTTATGATGATGATAACAATGTTTTCCTCTCTATATTTTTCAAATCTCTAATCAAGAACCAAATGTTGCATCATTGTAGGTTAGTTGTTTAATTGATTAGTTAGAGGAATTGCATACTTAGTGATCATTTCTCAAGTTTAGTTTGTGTTTTGAATCATTTGCTTAAAATTCATTATCAAGCTTTGCTTTTACTTTGTCATAGTTTAGATTTGATTCTTCTTCAGTGTTTCCAATTGCATTTGCCATCTGTCATTACATCAATTAGGCTTAACTCTGTTTTGATCGCCAGCTCCTTTCCATTAGCTGTCTAGGCATTTTTCCTTGTAAACATAAAACCACCAAAAAGACCAAAAACATCATAAATCATTACAAAAGACCAAAAACATCACAAAACACTACACACAACGCATTAGGAAACAAGTACCTAGGTACATACAGTACACTTCACTTCAGCAGTTTACAAATCCTGGTTGACAATTAAATGAGCTCAGTTTAGGAGACTAGATTGAGACCAAACATTTTGGCGCCGTTGCCGGGGAAGTGAAAACTAGGTAACCTTTTTTTCTTAGCATCCAAAAACAATTTTATGCGTAGGGAGAGAGATTCAAGGGGAAGATTTATAAGCAGCAGAGGCAGAAGTTTGACATCTAGAACACCACTTGTTTCATCTAGATCCAGAACTAGTACACCTTCAACTCAAACCCATCTTCCATCCTTTACAGATCCTGGACTTCTAGAAGATCTAAGGTCACCTATTCCATTAGAGAAACCTTCCACTTCATCCATTGAACCTGCCATAGAAGAGGATCCAAAAACTTTTGAGGATACAAATCTTTCTACTTCCACAGGAGAGTCAACCATGGCAGAAGAAGGAGGAGGAGGAGTTGTTAATGGAGAACACACATTATTTGGAGGAGGTAGAGGTAGAGGTAGAGGAGAAGGAGGAAGAGGAGAAGGAGGTAGAGGTGCAGAAGGAGGAAGAGGTAGAATAGAAAGCTCTTTTGGGTTCCCTATACTTGATGAAGAAACCAATACAACCATGAAAAACATTTCACCCTCTGTCCTTCCAAACTTCTATGGACTTAAAACTGAAGATCCTGAAACTCTCTTATTCGAATTTGAAGTGTTGTGTAGGACTTATGACTACTTACAAGATGCTCAAAAACTGAAATTATTTCCTTCAACTTTGAAGGGAGCAGCATTGAAGTGGTTTATGAGTCTAATCAGTAGCTCTATTAGAACATGGGAAGACATGAAACAAGAATTTCTAGAGAGATACTTGGATTATTGTATGCCGGTTAATCATAAGGAAGAAGTGTTCAAGATGTTACAAAAGAAGATGAAAACTTAGAAGATTTGTTGGAAAGATTTAAATACAACATAAAAAGGGCACAAATGGAAAACCTAGATCAAGACACTTTAAAAGCTTTTTTGTTGAAAACAATTAGGGATGAATGGTTGGATATCCTTAACATGATGGGAAAAGGGGATATATCACAACTCACATTACCTGAAATATCTGAGTTATGTATCAACCTTTCAAGAGGGAAATCCAAAACCGTCAAAGGTCCAAGAGATCCTGCTCTTGCAAGGGCAAGTAAGTCTGCTTCTGGGACAGTAAGTAGATCAGAAATAGGACACATGCTTGATGATTTTAAGTCTGACATCTTAGGGAGTCTTAGTGAACAAATAGACACCCTTAAGATACAAAACAAGTAGAAGGCTGAATCTGATGCTTTGGCAATCTTTTGTCCCAAATGTAGAAAGAAACATGCCTTAAGAGAGTGTCCTTTGGATGTAAAAGTTATAGAAACCTGTGTCATTTGTTCTGAGAAACATGAGACCAAGAATTGTCCTTCTCTTCCTGGTCTCAAGGCTGTTTTTCAGGAAGAAACTCCTACAGATTCCACAGAATCTCTTAACTTTGTATCTAGAAGACCCTGGCAGGGATCTCAGACACAGGGATTTCATGATCAAATGTATAATCAACCTCCACCTTGGAATTCTTGGCAGCAACCTTGGCCCCAATTTCAAAATCAATCTCAAGCTTGGGCACAAGGATCACAAGGTCCCTATGGAAGATACTCTCCATATTATCAGTATTCACCATCCTATCCACCATATCCACATTTTTATCCTCAAAATCCTCAACAAAATTTTCCTCAAAATCTTCAACAAAATTTTCAACAAAATCCTCAACAACATCATCCAAACCAACCTCATCAAAATCAACCACTTCCATTACCATTCCCTCAAAAATCCAATCAATTTCCAGCTCAACCCATACCAAACCCCAATAATAAGAACCCTCAGAATACATACATGATAGAAGGCCAACAGTTTCCAACTTATTTAATTACTCCTCTAGACCTTAGTGATGTTCAACTTAGGTCTGGAAAGATACTTGAAAAAAGGAAACCTTCTGTTATCATACAAGAACAAGATAATTCTGAGGAAGACTCTCTACGGGTGAATAAAAGTCTTGAGGAAGACACATCCTTTCAAGACCCACACATTGAAAAACTAAAACAAAAAGATCCAATAAATTCAACTCCTGTATTAGAGAAACCATCCACATCTACTTCTATACCTCCCTTTCCGGAAAGATTACAAATTGATAGAGGTGTAGAAAAACAAATCATGGTGCCTAATTATGATTTCTTAGATGAATTGAGAAATGTTTGCATTAAAATTCCATTATTGCAAGCCATCAAGGAAATCCCAATTTTAGCCAAAACAAAAAAGGAGTTGAGTATGAAGACAACAAGAAAAAGAATAAGAGAAACCAAGAAAATTCAACTGGTAGGACAAATAGCAGACATTATGATGGGCAAGATTGCTATTCCAAAGTATCTTGACCCAGGAAATCCAGTTATCAAAATTCACATCAATGGAATTGAAATTCAAAACACACTCATTGACTTAGGAGCAGCAATAAATATCATGAGTAGACAAATCATGGACAAACTGAAACTTCCTAATCTTCTTTTTACACCCACACTATTAAAATTAGCAGATAGATCTGTGATCAGACCAGATGGGGTAATAGAAAACATTCCAGTGTCCCTAGATTCTTGGGAGTACCCTGTGGATTTCATGATCCTAACTCCCAAGAATAATCTAGGAGGCCATCCTGTTATACTAGGAAGACCTTGGTTGGCTACAGCTGATGCTTTTATTAGTTGTAGGTCCGGTGATATGTATATTTCTGATGGTAGTTCAACAAAGAAATTCACTTTATATCCTCCAACTAGGACAATTACAGATCTAGATGACACTCAATGGATAGAGGATGAAGAATATTTACAACCACTCTTCACAATTTCAGAAATTAGTGAAGATAATCAAATTCTGAATACTCTAGAAAACTTTGAATCCTCTCTAAAACACAAATATGAATCATTTCAAGAGGGATCCAATATTGAGTTTTTGTCATCTAGGCAGATGTCTCTTCATTCTATGGACAAATTTGGCAGCTCTACAAGTGAAATTTTTCCAGGCAAAACTTTGAACATAAACAAGAACCTAGAAAAATCTCAACAAGAAGAGTTAGTCAAAGTATTACAGAGACATTCTTCTGCATATGCATGGGAATACACCGACATGAAAGGGATAAGCCCCAAGACTTGTACTCATCACATCTATATAGAGGCAAATTGCAAACCAATCAGACAACCTCAAAGACGGATGAATCCAAATCTTAGGGAAATTGTTAAAGAGGAATTGCAAAAATTGTTAAATGTTAATTTCATCTATCCTATTTCAGATAGTCAGTGGGTTTCTCCTTTGGTAATTGTGGCAAAGAAAAATGGAAAATGGAGGGTGTGTGTTGACTACCGAGAACTGAATAAAGCTACTCTTAAAGACCATTTTCCCTTACCTTTCATAGATCAAGTATTAGATACATTAGCAGGTAAAAATTACTTTTCATTCCTAGATGGGTTTAGTGGTTACAATCAAATCCAAGTAGCACTTGAAGACCAAGATAAAACCACATTTACTTGTCCTTGGGGTACCTATGCCTACCGAGTATTGCCATTTGGATTATGCAATGCACTTGCAACATTCCAAAGGGCAGTATTAGGAATTTTTTCGGATCTAATACATGACTGTGTAGAGGTGTACATGGATGATTTCACAGTTTATGGGGACACATTTGAAGAGGCTTTAGAAAACTTGAAAAAAGTCTTAAAAAGATGTCAAGAAGCAAACCTTTCACTTAGTCATGAAAAATGTTTTATGATGTTCACTGAAGGTATTGTTTTAGGGCACCACATTTCAGGGGATGGGATTAGAGTAGATGAGGCGAAAGTTGAAGTTATTTCTAACCTATCCATTCCAAATTGTCAAAAATATGTTAGAATTTTTCTAGGATTTACAGGGTATTATCGGAGATTTATAGAAAAATTCACCAAAATAGCATCTCCTCTCTCCAAATTACTCACCAAAGATTGTGAATTCAAGTGGACTTCTGATTGCCAGTTAGCTTTTGAAACCCTGAAAACCAAAATTTCTGAAGCACCTATATTAAGGGGACCTAACTGGAAGTTACCTTTTTCATATCTCGACAGATGCTTCCGATACAGCTCTAGGAGCAGTATTGGGACAAAAAGATTTAATTCCCTATGCCATCTATTATATCAGTAAAAATTTGACTCCTGCAGAGTTAAACTATACTGTAACTGAAAAAGAGTTTTTAGTCGTTGTTCATGCCATAAACAAATTTAGACACTATATAACAGGCTATGAAACTTTTATTCACACTGATCATTCTGCAATTAGATATTTAATGAACAAATCAATCACTAATGGCAGAGTTATAAGATGGTTGTTACTATTGCAAGAATTCAACATTACTATTCTAGATAGGCCTGGAAAACAAAACACAGTAGCTGATTTCCTATCTAGACTCCAAAATATCAAAGATGACACTCCGGTTGAAGATCAATTTCCTGATGAATATCTTTTTGCAATCTCTACTCAAACTCCATGGCTTGCTGATATTGCTAATTATTTAGTTTCAGGAAAATTTCCTTCAATTATGAATGCAAGGGATAAAAGAAAAATCATTTGTGATAGTGCAAAATATTCATGGGTTGCTAATGAGTTGTACAAGACATGTCCAGATTTGATCATTAGAAGGTGTGTTCGTGAAGATGAGATGCCTGAGATTCTCAAGGCATGTCATGATGAACCTTGTGGCGGACACTTTGCAGATAAGAGACAACCTATAAGATCCTTAATTTAGGATATTATTGGCCATCTTTGTTTAAAGATGCAAGGGAGTATGTAAAAAGGTGTGACAGTTGCCAAAGGGTAGGGAAACCTTCTCCTTCATGTGAGATGCCATTACAACCTCAGGTACACATTGAACCTTTTGAAAAATGGGCTTTGGATTTTGTAGGACCTATTAGTCCTCCATCAAGACAAAAGAAATATATATTAGTTTGCACCGATTATGTTACTAAGTGGGTAGAAGCTAAACCATTACTTGTTGCTAATGAATCATCTGTAGTTACTTTTCTTTTTGAGGATATTTTTACTCGTTTTGGTGTCCCAAGTGAAATTGTTACAGATCAAGGAGCTCAATTTACATCAAGGCTAGTGGAGCAAATGATGGAGAAGTACAAAATCAGACATAGAACATCTACTCCTTATCATCCACAAGCAAATGGTCAAGTGGAATCTACTAATAAGGTCATTGAAGGAATTCTAACAAAGACTGTTCATTTACATAGAAGAGATTGGGTAGATAGGCTTCCTAAAGCCTTGTGGGCCTTTATAACTACATGGAGAAACACAACAGGCCATACTCCTTATGAGCTTGTTTATGGAAAGCAAGTTTTGTTTCCCATAGAGTTCCAAATTCAAACCTTCAAGATGGCAGTTCAGCTAGGACTTGATCTAACGGAGGCACAAAAGTATAGACTGGAGCAAATTAATGAATTGGATGAGATCAGACAAGATGCAGTTCAGAAGACAAGTCTAGTCCAACAACAAAGGGCTAGATGGCATGACAAGTACATCAAGGAGAAGAAATTCAAAGAGGGTGACTGGGCTCTCTTATTTGATTCAAAATTCAAGGATTTTCAAGGGAAATTTCAGACACATTGGCTTGGGCCATATGAAATTGTTCGAATTTTTGATAATGGGGCAGTAAAAATCAGAACTATAGATGAAGAAGAGGTCACTTTTCTTGTAAATGGCCATAGACTGAAGCTATACCACAAGCCACTCTCAAGAGAAGAATTTGTCAAGAAGTTCCAAGAAAACAATGATGTGAAGTTAATGAAGAAGAGTCTCTCTTCTTCATCAACTTGATTAAATTTTCTGAAGCATTTCTCTTGTAAAAATAAAAAATAAAAAATAAAAAATAATAATAATAATAATAAATAATAAAAAAAATAAAGGTATAAACATGAAAACCAATCATTGATTGGCATGTTTATACAGAAAAGATAGGGTGAAAATCAGATTCTCTCTGAGACTCTAACTTTTCCCATTTTTGTTTTTACAAGCAGCTGTTACAAAAAAAAAAATCATAAGCTCAGATCCATAGTGCTTATGATCCATCTCATTTCATTTCACTCCATCCATCCATACTCCATCTCATCCATCATTCATATTTCACTCCATTCCACATTTCATTCATCTCATTCCATCTTCCATCCATCTCATTTTCATGTCAAAATACAAAATTTGATGTCTTGTTGTAAGTGAATAAAACATGTCATGAATTGCAGTACAGTCCTTATGTTCTTTCACTCCATTTCATAAACTGAATCCATTCCATTTCATCATCCACTTCATACATATCATAATCCATCATCCATCTTCATTCATACCATATAACATTTCACCCATATTCCAAAAACACTCCATTTTCATGATTAAAGTGCTCTACAGGAACATTCTGCAGCTCAGTGGACATTCTGCAGCTGATCAACCTTTCTGCAGCCAGACAGTCTTTTTGCAGCTACAAACCCTGAAGGCATCAATCAGCAGACATTAGAATTGCAACAAAATGACCCAGGGTATCCATGAATCAAAAGCATCAAGAAAACTATGAAGACTCCTCCAAAGGTGAACAAGAAGACAAAGGCTACACAAATCAAATGAAAGGCAGAGGTAACAAGTTTAAATTATAATGGCATTTCATTAAAGTTTAACATAGTTTAGTTATGGGTTGTTCGAAAAGGTTGTTTTTATTGTTTTTATTGATCAACACCAATAAACCCTTCACAGACTTTGGATTAAAATCTTCCATTTCAAATTTCATATCCGATATCATTTAAGCGGTTAAAAAAATGGCCGAGGTATTTGAATTCTCCACGTCTCTTAACCAAATCATTCAATGATGATTTCCTCCGCCGTCGTAAAAATCTCTGCCGTCTCTTCAATCATTAATACATTCCCTCCACCTCACTCCACTACTTCATTCCGTGACCACTGCCATAACTCCATTCTGTAGCCGGCATTTCATTCCGAAGACAGAGATATTATTATCAGCGAGAGCAGAGCCAAAGGATATCAGTTTGAATAGCGTTGAGCATTGTAAACTCAGAGCAGAGCAAAAGGGTAAATTTGGAAGCATAGCAGCGTGAGAATTTGAAGCCATTTGATTCCGTGGGCAGACAAAATATCACTGTGGGTAGAGTTTGAGCATTTTTACTATAAACACAGAAGTGTAGCAGTGTGGAGTTTGAAATATTTTGTCACTAGGAGACAGAGGTGTTGCAGTGTTGAATTCGAAACCATTTGCTACCAAGAGCCAGAGGTATTGTAGTGAAGAAGTTGAAGCCAGTTGTCACTGTCAAACAGAGACATATCAGTCCAAAGTTCAATTGTCAACAGAGGCATATCAGCCCGAGGTTTTGAAGCTGTTGCTACTATAAATCAGAGGTATGTCATTCCAAAGTTGAAACCATTTCCATTCAGAACTTAAAGCCATTTCAATCCGAAAGTGAAAGTCATTGTTTTTGTGGGTAGAAGAGTGTTAATTTGAAAATTGAAGAAGCAATCATGGGTTTCATTGTAAGGACTGAACCAGTGGGTTCAAAATATTTAGAAGGCTACCCTCAATGAAAAGAAATGTTACAACAAATAGGATGGCTTCAATTTTTGGAGAAATTTAATGGCTTCCACAAGGAAGTCACTAAAACATTTGCAAGATCATTTCAAGGAACCGAAGTTGAGGTGGGAGATGTCAAATTTACTGTCACTGAAGTTTTCATTGCAGAGGCTACAGGGTTTCTCAGAACTGGAGAAAGATGGTTTAAAAATAGAGAATTCCACAATGACTCCTGGAAGCAAATTTTAAAATCACCAGGTATGGATGTCAGTGTATTTAAGAAAGGAATTCCCAGTTCTGCATTGAAAAACAAATGGAGAAACATACTACTTCTTCTGCAAAAAATTATTACATGTGAGGGTAGATATGGAACATTTTATGTCTACCACATTAGACTAATGATGCATTTCCTGGGAGAAGACTTAAACCTACCATATTTCTTGCTTCAAAGTCTGAAGAAGATGGCTTCCTGTGTTCAGAGAAGAGTTCAATTTTTAGAGACAACCCTATATCATCATGGTTTGGTCAAAATTTTGATTGAACATCATCTAGCTAAAACAAATGATACATGGGACGATTTCTTAATAAGAAATCATTTTGAAGAAGCAAAAGAACCATCACCTGAACCACAGCCTACAAAGAGAAGTAGGAAATGGAGGGCTTCAAAAGTTGAAATTGACAAAAAAATCCAAGAGAGCAGTGAGGAAATCATTTTAGAAAAGTTGACTCAAATCAAGAGGCAACTTAAGGAAGAGAAGGTAATCAAGGAATCTGCCACAGAGAAAGGAGAGGGATCCTCTCAGCCTAGGAGGAGCCACAGATTAAAGGGAAAAATGAAGAAAACACTAATCAAACAAACAGGGGTAATCAATATAGAAGATGAAGAAACATCCATTGAAGAGGATGTCGAAGAGGATTTTTATGAAGGAACCCCTGAAATTGACCCTGCTCAACAGGAAATTTATGAATATGTGGAAACTTTGGAGAGAAGAGCTTCAGAAAGCAGAGAGAGAACCCCCAGTCCTCCACTGTCTGAAATAGATATATTAAGAAGGGATAGGTATGAGTTGGAATTACTGAATAGACACATCAAAAATGAGAATGAAATTCTCAAGGATCAAGTCAAGCTCAAAACTAATATGAACTCAACCTTATCCCCGCATATAGACAAAGTGGAGAAGACCAATGAGAAGTTGAAGACAAGGAACAAAAAATTAATCAGGGCACTCACCAACCTAAGGTTCAAACTTGTTATCAGAAAACCCAGAAGATCTCTAGCTTCCAGACAAAGGAGAAGAAGAGGATTAGATGTCCTTGCAGAAGCCTCTGAGTTCATAGGATAATTTGCATGAGGACATGCAAAGAGACAACAGTGGGGGTATGTTGAGCCTCAAAATTGTGCTTTCTTTCATTCCATTTTACCTCATTTTCCTTTTTCCATTTCTATCCTAGACCCAATTGATCAATGAATATAGTTAAAATTACTTCTAGAATGATTTACATGACTCACTTGCTAAGTTTTGTGATTTTTTCCATTGTAAAGCATTTTGACCGGAACTAGCTGCAGAATGCAGACATTCCGTAGCTAACCGGCGATTCTCAAACTGCCTTCACGTTTGAGTATGTTCCAGGTGGCCTCTTGAGAAAAACCGCATATGGGCATGATCCACGTCATGTCTACATGGTTCGTTGCTCATCATGGAGGAAGAAACGAATTCTGGGTATGGTTTTGAACATGGGGAACACATTTAGGAAGGAAGACTTCTATTAGGACTGTCTCAGTCCAGATGTCTTTTCCTCTTCACGCAGCCACTTCAAAGAGTCCTAATGTGATTCCGATAAGGAAAGACAGTGTTCCTGAATTGTTGCAAGTATTGTTATGTGCATTTGCTTTATAAACGCTTGGGAGACCGAGAGCTATGTTAGAGATTTTATGTTAGATTTGATGCTAGATTTTGTTTAGACTCTGTGCTACATTCCTGAAGACGCAGAGTGTTATGTTCAAACTATTTCATCTTTAATGGAGCAGACTGTGTTGTTTTGAAAGCGTGATTTAATTTGGAGTTGAATTCCGTCAGGTGGTAGAGGGCCCCTGCCTCTTGCACGGATTTATTTTGCGTAAATTAGATAAGTCTTCTAGCTGCCTTTACGTTTTTGAATTTGAATTAATAGTTGTTTTAATTAGTTACTGTAGTTGTACTCATTCTAACTCTTCCATAAGAAGAAGCTCTTCCAAAAGACTATAATGAAGAATGGGAAATGACTATAGTATTGTAGGATTAGAAGTTGAATTCATAGTTGTTTTTAATTAGCTACTGTAGTTGTACTCATTCTAACTCTTGCTAAGAAGAAGCTCTTCCAAAAGACTATAATGATGAATGGGAAATGACTATAGTATTGTAGGATTAGGAGTTGAATTCATAGTTGTTTTTAATTAGCTACTGTAGTTATATTCATTCTAACTCTTCCACAAGAAGAATTTCTTCCAAAAGATTATAATGATGAATGATGAATGGCTATAGTACTGTAGGATTTAGTTGTAGTTTTTGTTGTTCACTATCACGGTTATACTTTGTTCTAATCACTCTTACAAAGAAGAAACTCTTCCAAGAATTCTTAAGAAGTTAAAGACATGGTAGTGATAATGAATGATTTAATTGTGTGTTTTTGCACTAAGGATCATCTCCGTTCTTGCTCTTAAACGCTTGCCCAAGACATCATAATGACGAGTAGGATATGGATATGATATCTTAGTTTTTCTTTGCTTTCGGTCTATTTGCTTAATTGCACTCAATTACACGGCAGTCAGAATTGTTCTGACTCTTCCAAAAGAAGGAATTGTTAAAATATCATTGACAGTGAGACAGCAGAGTTGTGTAACTTCATAGAATAATGCATGTTAACATAGTTAGGATCCTCCGGAGTTTAATTGCACTTAACTCATGTTCAGTCACCTTGTTTTGAGTTTGATGATGACTTGTAGCTCAGCGTTGTTCTAGATTAGTGGCATCTCAAGTTCATTTTTAGACTAACTCATTGCACTTGCACTTCCCATTCAGATTATCATCCACTGCACAATAGATTACTTCAGTTGTTAAAATTAACAAGACAACCTTCATTATTCACAAACATCTTCTTGTTCTAAAATCCATAATTGATCTATAACCATATGAACAGAAGACAACATCATTTTAAGGCCTGAAGTACCTCTGCAATTTCCTTATCATTTCATAAACAGAATCCTCCCTCAAAAGCCTACTTTGAAAAGAAATCAATAACTTTTGAGTAAAGGTTTTGTGACATTCAATTGAATTGTAGAATAGAGATAGGAACTAGTTCTAGAATAGAAGATCTTATGATGATGATAACAATGTTTTCCTCTCAATATGTTTCAAATCTCTAATCAAGAACCAAATGTTGCATCATTGTAGGTTAGTTGTTTAATTGATTAGTTAGAGGAATTGCATACTTAGTGATCATTTCTCAAGTTTAGTGATCATTTCTCAAGTTATGGTGGCACATTTTATATATGTCAAAGTTTATATATATCAAATGTTGCGCATATGGAAGAGAAATTTTTTATGTATAGGATGGGCGGAGGTCGGGGCTCGACACCACGACCGCCCCCAACATGTCGGGTTTTAGAGAGACTAAAGGTATTTCAAAAGAGGAAGCATACAAGAAGGATTTCTATGAACTGGCTAAAAGGGTCAGGATCCTCTTTGAAGAGAGGGAAACTAGAATGGTTGGAGAGAATTCTAAGTCTCCACATGGAGAGGAAACCTCAGAAGGCAAGAAGGATGAAGAGAAGGATTCAAAGGGCAGTGGAGGAAAGCCTCCTCCATATCCACCATCTACATCATCATCCTCATCTTCTCCATCAACATCATCTTCCACTTCCACAACCAAAACCACTAATACTCACTCAAAAAACCCAGAAGGAAAAACTCCCTTACTCAAATTTGATGTCAAATTTGAGCTTCCAATGTATAATGGCGAGGTAAATGCAAAGAGGCTGGATAATTGGATTCATCAATTGGAGATGTATTTCAGAATTTAGAACCTTCATGAAGATGACTTAAAGTTTCAATTGGCTTATTTGAGGATGGAAGGATCTGCACTTGTATGGTGGGAAGCAAGGACTCAAGAAGAGATTAAAAACTACAGTAAGATCTCAATGTCTTGGTCAAGTTTTATTACTTCCATTAAAAGGCAATTTTATCCTCTAGCTTACATGAAAAAGGCCATTATGGACTAGCAAAATTTTAGACAATTGAAAGGGCAAAGTGTGCAAGATTATACTCATGAATTTAGGAGAAGAGCTCTTATTTTGGGTATTAATTTGTATTCTCAAGGAACTTTGTTAAAGTATATTGGGGGTTTGCACAGTTACCTTAGGCACACTATTCTCATGTTCAATCCCACAAACTTAGATGAGGTTTGTGTTCAAGCCACACATTTAGAAGCAAGAGGGAAACATAATATAGATGAGAAAACAAATAGTGAGGGTAAAGGAAAGGGAAAGTTTTAAGGAAGAGGAAAGAGAAATAACTCTGTGAAAAGAGAGAAAGAGAAACTCACATGTAAAAACTATTTGAAGAATGGCCACGATGAAGACCATTGGTGGCAGCTTCATCTAGAGGTGAAGCCAAAAAAACTGAAAGCCAAAGAGAAAGGGAAAATTTTTGATATCATTGAACATGACTTAGGTTCAGATTTAGGAGATGAAACAAATATTACAGCCATGGGTTTGAAAGGTAATCATATATCAATCACTAGTTCTTCAAATTTTTCCAATGTCAATCAAGATGAAGATAGAAGAATTGAAATTTTCCATATTAGAGTCGTCTCTAAACATAACAAGATAGACACACTTTTTCATAGTGGGTCTCAAGCTAACTTGACTTCTGAAGACTTAGTTAAGCATCTAGAACTTGAGACTGTTAGACATACAAGACCTTATCCTTTATGGTGGATATGCAAGAATGCAAATTTTTAGGTAACAAGGAAGTGCATACTGAGATTTTCCATCAATTCAAACTTTCTTGATGAAGTTGAACTTGATGTGGTGCCGCTTGAGATATCAGGTATTGTTTTGGGGAGTCCTTATCTTTATGATAGGAGAGTAGTATTTCATCACCATGAGAATAATTATCACTTGTTTAAATATGGAATTGAGTACTAGTTAGAGCGCATAGGAAGAAGACAAGTTTGTGTCTTATACATGCAGGAGAAATGAAGAGGATAGTGAATGCAAGTCAAAATTTGACATTGTTAATGATCAAACATAGACATGTTTTGAATAAAACCTTTCAAAAAGATGCATAAAATGAACAAGTTGATTTCATTAAAGTTTCTTATGCTTGTAATGAGATGTTTCAGGAATCTAACAGGTTTACTTTGAAAGGAGGTGAACAAGATGTAAAAAAATTGCAACAATCAACATCAATGTTGAGCAGTGTTGGAAACAAGATGCTGGTGCAAGAGAGTGCAAAGGTCAAAGAGAAATCAATAAAACAATTTGACAAAGAAGCCATGGGTTCCACAAGTTCTTGTTTTTGGTTTCCAAAGGGTACATGGAAATGGTGAAGATACTTGGTCAAGAGTCGACGCAAGTACAAAACAAGATCAGTTAAGAATCGCCATGATGACAGTGTGCAAGGTGAGACAATTTTTAATTTTCCTTTGATTGATGACCAAGGTAGGAACAAGTTCAACAACAACAAGAGAAGGTCGCAAGAGTCAAGGAGAAAGCATAGTTTTTATGAAAAGATCCAATTGATGAAAATGGGAAAATTTCAGTGGATTGAGACTGGAAGGGTGAGGGGACTGTACCCTCATACACATGATCAGTAAAAAAATATATTTTGGGGTCCAAAATTCTTCTAGTGGGGAGGAATGATCAGGTTCTCAGTGTAAAAGATCAAAAAGTGAATGTGCTCAAAACCGAATGGAAACTGAACGACATCGAAGAGCTCGTTGCTAGGAATCTGATGCAATTTGTTTCGTCGAAAAAAAATTCCGGATGAAGAATATACAACAGTTTGTTTTCCTAAACAACTAAATTTTTTTGTAGAAGTGACAAGTTGGTGACATGGTAGCCCAGTCAGTAGAACAAGAATATTTTGGGAATATTATGTCATTTTCGCCCAATGACATTGTGACAAGTGTCACTGCAGGATTTGCCAAATAGTTTGGAAGGTGAATTTTTTTATGGTTGAGTACAGT
Source organism: Pinus albicaulis (assembly GCA_034641835.2). Lineage (NCBI taxonomy): Eukaryota > Viridiplantae > Streptophyta > Pinopsida > Pinales > Pinaceae > Pinus > Pinus albicaulis. The sequence goes on from CM076570.1 coordinate 439,584,983, forward strand.
CCAACCAGAGGCTGACACGTGGTGTAGGCAGTGGCCACCACGTGCCCCCTTTGGTGGACCAAGGCATGGTAAAATTATGGGTCAAAGTCTGAATTTTATGCATATGGTGTATTGGTGGTTAGATTAAACTATATTATATGGCTGCATTTTATTATATCCAAAGGTTGGACATATATATGGTGGCACATTTTAATAAATGTCAAAGTTTATATATATATCAAAGGTTGGGAGCATATGGCGGGGAAAATTTTTATGTACAGGATGGGCAGAGGTCAAGGCTTGACCCCACGACCTCCCGTAACACAAAGCATCGGCTTACCACCACACCACAACTTTACGACTTAACTTATGTAATCGCAAAATTTATTTATATTCAATGGTTTGCACAGGAGGGGGTATGGAGGGCCCCACATGACCTTCCACGATTACCACGATGGAGCACGGATTTCTAATGGGGTGAGTTTATTGTTAAATGAGCTTTAATTAACCCGCAATCCTTGTATTAATGTGCTTGAATCCTCAACTAATGCAGGATTAGGATTAAAGCATGTTTAGCGCTAAACTCACACTTATCCCTAATCAAAATCTACTTTATTTAAATAAACTCGAGTTTAAGTTGGCAACATATTCGGCGGAGCCACCAAATTCATAGCTGCCCCAAAATTTAGCGACCTTAACTAGAGTCATCTCCAAATTTAGTGGAGAATTCCTAGGTCAAACTGTTTTGGCCATAAATTTGGCAAAATTCGACCAAATTAGGAGCAAGAAGAGTCATTTATGAATGATTTGGACATTCTGGACACATTGAAGTAAGTTTTAGGAGTATTAGGTTGATGTAAACAACACTTTTTACACATTTGAGCTAATATAGAGGCCCAAGCCATGGAAGTTGTACTAAGGAGATGTAGCCCAAGAAGGGTGAACTCCTTCATCAAAACACCGTGTTAATGGATCATTGTGATGGTTTTCTGTACATGTTATTGCTGCTTTTCAACATTTGTTTTTCATGTTTTATTCTCTTGAATTTAACATAAAAACTTGATAAATTTACTTTTTTAACACTCACAGACACCAAGGAAACCTATGCACATGAAGCAAGGGATCACCAAATTGTTTTTAATTCTAAAGATGAAATTAGCACAACAAAACTAACATTCAGATTCAGATCACTACAACCCCATTCTGGTTTGGGTTATGAGGTACTATCAATTCTCTCTAAATTCCTTCTGAGGCACAATAGTTCTTGAATTCGTTAGAGATGTATTCTCCACTATTGTCTCTCCTTAGAGCCTTCACCTTCTTCCCTGTATATTTATTGAAAAGTGCCTTTAACTCAAAAAACTTGGAGAGCGTCTGATCTTTCTCTGCATGAAGAAAATCCAACACTTTCTTGAATAATCATCAACAAAAATCACATAACACCTGTTTTTTGTTGTGGAAGCTGTCGAGAACAATCCACACATGTCTGAGTGAACTCTCTCAAGGATCACCTTGGCTTGAATTTCCTTATCGTTCAAGGTGGATTTGGTATACTTCCCCAATGTACACCCCTTTCATGTATCTCTCTGCACAAGTACACCCTTAGGAATTCCCGCAGAAATATGTTGCATGCTCTTCAAAGCGCTGTGGTGTAAATGGCCCAATATCCTATGTCATTACTCACAGATGTCTCAGCTCTCCACCTTATCTGCTTTCGTGCTCAAGGCAACACAATATTCTACATCCAATTTGTAAATTTTATTTACTTGAACCCCAATATTTTTCACATGTCCCGTGGATTTGTGACGAAGGAATGTCTTTCCTTCACTGAAGATCACATCATAGCCACAATCTTCCAACATAGTAACAGAAACAAAATTCTTATTTAAACCATGAACATACATGACATATTTTAATGTGAGTGGATTACATGACTCCCTCTGAAAGGTAACTGTACCTACACCGATAGTGCTATACCTCCCGTCATCCCCCATCTCGATGTGCATCTGAAGATCCTTCTCCTCCAAGCTACTGAAGAATTATTTATTGCCAGTCATATGGAAGGAAGCTCCACTATCTAAGTACCATATAGAACCTATCACCGATGGCACCATGCGATGATAGTGAAGTCCAAATTGAGCTGTGAAGAAAGTGCTTCACCTAATTCTCCTCCTGAGGCATTCTTGTTAGTCTTCTTTTGTGTAAAATTTCTGGCATAGTGTCAATGCTCATGACATTGAAAAAATTTCACCTTTGACAAGTATCGCTTCTTACTTGCCTTTCCATACTTAGATATGGAATGGGACACCTTCCCTTTCCCTTTCTTTGCCTTTCCAGCCAAGGCACAATTCCCCTCATCATCATTCTCTGATGAGGATCCATCTATGGTACTCCGCCAAATATTCTTGTACCAAGTCAGACCATAATCGCTCCCAATATGGTAGCTTCTCCCTCCCATTCACAAAGTCCTAGTAGCTATTCAAACTCTTGGGAGGGACTAGAAGAGCTAGGATCACCAAATCACCTTGGATAACTATTATCCCAACAATTCCAAGATAATCTCTACATTGAGTGAACTTCGTCGGGTATTTTTGGATCATGTTTCCCTTCTCCATCTTGATCTTTCTGAGCTTTTATTTCAACACTAGCTTTCTGTGGTCGCTGTTATTTTGAAACGGATCTATCAAGGCCTTCCAAATGGAATATGGAGTTTCCTTTCCATGGATACTCGAGACAATATGATATTGAACTCCCTGTAAAAATATCCTTATTGCCTTTGCTACATTCTTCTTCCATGCATCAAGTTGTTGAGTATCTGCTCCTACGGGCTAAGGAATATCACTGTCAATGAATGCCTTTAGTCTATTTTCCTTGAGCACTACCTCCATTATTTCCTTCCATGATATGTAATTCAGATTTCCCTCAAGGGAATATTTGAGTCTCAATCCATTGAAAGACATCTTGATCTACTGTTGGGTCCTGAAGAATAAATATGAAAATTCAATGTACATGTTAAAAAAAAACTCTAGTTCTTCTCTTATATTGTGATCCGTGGCACTCTGATACCATGAAAAAAATATATCAACGAGATTCAATCTGATCTTGTAATGTACTAAAACAAAATATTAAATCCTTCCACAATTCGTGGAAACCAAATACGATCGCACAATCACATAACAAGTAAGATAAATAAATAATCAATCACACAACACAAGATTTATCTCGGGAAGGAAATTTATCAAAACCTCACTACCATGAAACAATACAATTCTTTTGACCTGTTAAACCTTTGCACTCTGCTGACTGTCTCACTCTCATCTAGGAAAAATTAGTTAAATACTTAACCAATTCTCAACCTCTGTCTGACCAGCCTTGCTCACATATTCCTGGAGGAATTGTCACTCTATTAAATAGGAAATTCCCAAGAATTGATTGAGAAATTCATCCAAGGCTTCCCAATGACCTCATACATGACCTATACAAGTTTCTAAATATACAACTGGTAGTTATCTTCCCTTTAACCTCACTCTCAACTAGGTCTTCCTTAGAATTGACATGCAAAAACTATTTATAGTGAATTATCAATTAACTGATAGATCACTACTTATGAATTAAATAATATTTAATTCATTGGACTTATCACTAGCTCATCTCTCAATTGGAAATAGTTAAACTAATTTTAACTCAATTAATTGAGCTAACTAATTACAACTAACAAATAACTGTAACTGTACCCTTTAAAATCATGGGAGAACTCTACATGCGTCTGTTGGTATGCCGAAATTCTCTATTTTTACCCCCTTCCTATTACAAAACCACAATCATTAACCTCTGTTTTATCTCCATAAACCTTCTCATTCCTGCACTAGTCCAAGAATATTGTCTATTCCTACACAAACTTCATATTTCATGTTTAAGGTTTATTAGGTGCTTAATTAATCATTTTAAATAGATTTCTTGCCTTTAATATTTCTTGTAACTTATATTTACTTTCCTAAGGTATTTGATAAGATAAAGTATTAATCATTATATTAGCTTGATCTAGTGCAGTTAGATTCCTACATCGCCGACAACTATCCGTTCTGTGATCTCCATAACAACTCGAGCACTCCACGCGGGAATCTTGGTCAACGTCATCCGATTCAGTTGCGATCATCCGAAGTTGAACTCAAGCGAAGGATATCTAGGATGTGGTCGAGGATAAGGTCTACGACCAACGATTAGTTCACATCTTATTATAGCCGTTGGCTTAATTTTGTAATTTTGTTTGTTAGTTTGTTCAACCAAAAGGCTTGATTTGAAACGACTGTGTAATTTTCGATTATGGCCACAGGCCAAAGGGTTGTATAAATTATAGCTTTTAGATATAACTAGGTTAGCAATACGAAGTGAAACTGTAATTTTGGCTAATTTTTAATCTCATTGTCGCCCTTGTTTTGGGTTGGAATTGAACTCATAATGTATATTTGTTGATCAGAATTAATACGAGGAGTTGCGCCATGATTTTCTCACTATGCGTTTAATATTTCATTGATGTGTTATTAAAGTGTTGAAGAGTTTCTTTTCCTAAAATGAGAAACGAGCTGGTTGGCTAGGGCCCAACCAACCCAGATCGTTTACCCTCGTGCTTTCGTTATCTTAAAGGTGTGTGTTAACTTTGTTTATTTGCAGAAGCGTGGTTTAAATATTAATTTCATTCTTGCTTAAGACTTTTGATTTATTTCGTTAAGCATTCAAAGTGTGAATGAATCCGTTGTGTGGAAGTCAAATTGAATTAATTTATTTTCTGTAATTCCTTTCCTAGTTTGCTTTCACTTGTATCTTGTAGATAGATTATTCCTGTACCAGTGCATGTAGGATTCTGCACTTTGGTTTGCTAGTTTATTTACAACAATTATTTTATTCTTTTTCCTTTATACAATTTAATCTATTTCTACAAGTAAGCATTTATTATCAGAAGGAAGCATTTCTAATATTAAAATCCAAACTCTTGAAGATTAAGAATGACTTTGTGAAATGGAAAAGAATGTTGTTGCAATATATTAATTTATGTCTACACCTCACGTTTTAAGGAGAAGGATTAAAAGTAATCTAAAATATTACGGTGAACCCTTTTTGAGTTAGATTTGGTCGCATGAAAAATCTCTTTGACCGAAGAAGGTCTGCTTTAACTTTTGAAGATTGTTTTCATCTTAAAATTTTATTTCTATTGCAAGGTTCAGTTGATTGAAGCATTATTTTTTATGTGCAAGTTATTTCAGAGTTCTGCTCACATTTAAAATTCTTTTTATAGTTAACGTGCCCTTTTATTTTTCAAAAGTAAATTGCAAAACTTGGTGCAGGAGGCACTGTTCCAGTACAAGAACCAATGTCTTGTTATAGGAATAGAGTGCTGCAAGCCTTGTGGTTTAGAGCCCCTACATGAAGACATAAGTCTTCAGTATAAGTGTAAAATATACTTCTCACATAAGTTTTGTACTTGTACTAGTGCAAGCAGATTGCAGGAGCACAAAAACGACCACTTAGTGTGAGAAGGGAAATCATTTAGAAGGCAGATATTTTCAAGGGCCCACTTGTTAAACTGCCACCACCTATACTAAGGATAAACATATAATTTTACTTCAACAGTTAAGATTATTTACAACGGTGTGAAAGTTCCTTTATTTGATTTCTTCGCAAATGCATTCTTTTACATTCCATCACTAGAATTACTTTGGTGTCAATTTCCTTTGAGATTGTTTTCTGTTTGATTCTGCAATATTTCAATTAAGAAGTAGAAATAGAAATAGGAAAAGTTCATACCACTTCTGGCATTGTCTGCGATTCGTCTCTAAGTTTATGAAACACCCGGGTTGACATTTAAGTGTTGAAGGAGCTTGCTTAAGTGCAATTCCTACACCCAACATTTTGGCGTCGTTGCTGGGGAGGAGATTTGAATTGGTAAAAGAATTTTCCATTTTCTGCAATAGGGGTAAATCTGCTATTATTTTTTCCTGCAGTGTGCTTCTATTGATTGAAGGAATTTTTAGGTGTTGAGTTGCTTTTTCATTCAACATTTTATTGAATTCTTGTTTTGTCATTTTTTGAAATGAATTCCTAAAAGAGGTAGGGGTCCGAAGCCCAGTAAGGGCTGAGGAAATACTGGTAAATCTGAAAAAAAAAATCTCATATTGGGCCTTCTTTTGCAGGCAGAAAGTCCAAACAAACCCAGACTCATCACGTAGGAACTGTCCACTTGGACTCTGGCAACAGTAGTCCAGGAGTGACACAAAATGCGAAGGGGAAGAAGGAGACTATCAGAACCCATAGTCATCTTTCCCAGCCTATTGATAGTAGTTCGATTGGAGGAACAACAATGGCAGATCATGAGGAACATGATGAGGGATCTAGCGAAAATTAGGTAAATGAGGAGCAATCCACTTTTGGATTCCCAATTGTGGATCCGGATGTAACTGTTCTTATGAAGAATATTCCGCCATCAACTCTTCCACATTTCTGTGGTAAGGTACATGAAGACCCAAAATATTTCCTATTCGAGTTTGATATTTTGTGTAGGAGATATGAGTATTTATATAATGCTCAGTAATTAAAGTTGTTTCCCACAACTCTCAAGGATGAAACATTGCGTTGGTTCATGGGACTAGGGGGAAACACTATAGCTTCTTGGGAACAAATGAAGAGAATGTTCTTGTCAAAATACCAGGAATATTGTAAAACGAGAGATATTCAAGATGAAATCTTTACTATTGTGCAAAATGATGATGAGACCTTAAAGGACTACTTAGAGAGATTCATGTATATCCTTCAGAGGTCAAAGCAAAAATTTTATCTAAGTACCATTAGGACCTTGTTCTTACGTGGAATTATTGATGATGCTAGGAATAATTTGAATTTATTAGGACAAGGAGATATTTCCCAGAAACCTTTTGATCAAATTAGTAACTTGTGCAGGAAATTCTCAAGGAACCAATATAGATCCGGTAAAGGAATTCAAAACATAAATAAGAAAATTGAATCTACTGATGCTATGATTGTTGGATTAGAGAAAAAAATGGATAACATGAAAGTTAATAATGAATACAGTTAGCAAACAAATAGACTCTTTTAAGTTCTAGAAAAAACTTGTAGAGGAACAATAGTCATTATCTATTTTTTGTCCAAAATGTAGAAAAAAGCATCTTTTAAGGGAATGTCCTCTTGATGTTAAATGAACTAATAAATGTGAAATTTGCGCAGAGAACCATGCCATGGAGAAATGTCCTTCCATACCTGGGCTAAAATCTGTACTTGAGGGAGGACAACCTGAAGCCGAATAATTTCATGCTATTGGAGAAAAAAGAAACTGGCCTCAGGTAAATGTAGGTATGGCTCCTGAACTTCCACCACATTTTTTGGTTATATTGCACATCCATATTCCTATCCTAACACTAGGCACTCTAAACATTGGCAGCATGGGAAACAATATCATTATGGACAAACCTCCCAATCTTGGCAACAAGAATGGAGAGGACCAAACCATTCACACCATTCCTATGCTGCACCTATGTAGTCATACCCACCTACATATGCACCTTACCTAATGCCACAACCATCATTACCTCAGATGAGTCAGCAAATGCCACCATTGCCTTTACCTCCACCATTTCGACCTCCTCAATTGCCTGCCGAACCCATACCAAACCCCAATAACAAAGCGGTACAAATGATCCATTCTATGAACCCATTTTTTCCATCCATATACCATTCTATGCCAGTGGGAGTCAATGATCTCCAATTGAGATTGGGGAAGATAGTAACCTTAGAAAAACAAAATAAGCCCATGGTGATGATTGAAGAGAAAGGTGAGGAGGAAAATCCTGACCATTCTACGAAAGATGTCACCATTCAGCCCATCCCTGTACCTTCAGAACCATTTCCATCCTCTTCAAACCAACCTCCCAACCCAGAGAGGCTAGTTGTGGAGAGGAATGACCCCATTCCTGAGTATAGTTTGGATTTTGAGCTTAGAAATCATTTTATAAAGGTAATTTTTCTCCAAGCTATAAAAGAGATCCCCATCTGTACAAAAATCATTAGGGAACTCTGTCTCAAGAAGCCAGGAAGGAGAATATTGGAACCTCAAACCATTCAATTGTGTTGTAGAGCAGTAGATTTAATGACGGGGTGTATGCACCTGGAGAAATATACTGACCCCTGAAACCCTATTGTATCTGTTCAGATAGGTGATTTCCTTGTCTCTAATGCATTTATAGACCTGGGTTCGGCCATTAATGTTATGAACAAGAAAAATATGGATAAACTTGGATTGGTCCATATTCATCCTACTCCCACTGTGCTTGAATTGGCAGATAGATCTAAAATCAAGTCGAAAGGGGTGTTGGATTATATGGTTGTTTTATTAGACTCTTGGGAATATCCCGCAGAATTCATTTTGCTTTAGCCAGAGAATCATGTGGGAGGACATCGCTTGATCTTGGGATGACCGTGGCTTGCTACGACCAATGCTTATATTGTATGTCGTTCTGGTGACATGTATATTTCCCATGGAGATTCTAGGAAGAAGGTCACCTTGTATCCACCTGATAGATCCATTCATGAGATCTGAGACACTTTTTGATTAGAATACATTAGTGATGAGGAGACTCAGTCTATTTCCATGATACATCAGTACGTCGAGTCCTCACAGGAAGGTGAGATTGAAGACTTTCTGAACAATCTAGACACCATGTCCAATTTTGAGTCATTGAGTTAGATTTTTAGTCTAGATTTTCAGGAAAGTCACGACTCTCTACCTCCCTCACCACAATCTATAGAAACACATTTGTGTACTCTTGAGCATGATACCACTCTTGTTGAGATTAGTCAGGCAAATCCTTGCATATCCGTTGAGAATTGGATTCATCCCAGCAAGAGTAGCTTGTAAATTTGTTGCGAAACCATCTTGATGGCTTTGCATGGGGCTACGAAGATATGAAAGGCATCCCTCCTGAAACTTGTACCCTCCATATCTATATTTAGGATGGAGCCTGACCTGTCTGACAACCCCAAAGGCATATGAATCTAGCTCTAAGAGATGTTGTAAAGGAAGAATTGCAAAAACTCTTGGATGCTGATTTTATCTGTCCTATTTCTGACAGCCAGTTGTTCTCTCCATTGGTATTAGTCCCAAAAAAAGATGGGATATGGCACATTTGCATTGAATACAAAGAATTGAACAAAGCCACTCTTAAGTATTACTTCCCCCTTCCTTTCATCGATCACGTACTCGATACCCTTGCTAGTAAGAAGTACTTTTCTTTTCTAGATGGCTTTAGTGGTTATAACCAGACATATTGCACCCGAGGATAATACAAAACCACCTTTACATTCCCATGGGGTACATTTAATTATCGAGTTATTCCCTTTTGACTATGTAATGCCCCAACTACCTTTCAAAGGGTATTCCTGGCCATTTTTGCTGACCTTGAGTGTGTAGAAATCTATATGGATGCCATCTCTATGTTTGGTGATTCATTTAAGGATGGCCTAAAAAATCTGGAAAAGGTGCTTCTTCGTTTCCAAGAAGCTCATATTTCTTCGAGTGAAAAAAAGTGTAGATTAATGTGCAAGGCAGGAGTGGTTCTTGGCCATCTTGTTTCTGACAAAGGTATCTAGGATGACCCTGCAAAATAGAAACTATTTTGAGTCTTCCTGTACCCAAAACTCAAAGGTAAGTGAGAGGTTTTCTAGGACATGCGGGCTACTATAGGAGATTCATTGAGAATTTCTATAGGATAACTACCCCCTTTTCTGACTTTTGGCTAAGGATAGTGAGTTTTCTTGGTCCATAACTTGCCAACGGTCCTTTGAGACATTGTAGGAAAAACTAGTTCAGGCACCAATTTTGAGAGGACCAAACTAGTCCTTGCCATTTCATATTTCCTTTGATGCCTCAAATACTGCTATTGGTGCAAATTTAGGACAGGAAGAAGACAAAAAATCCTATGCTATTTACTTCATTAGTAAAAACTTTTCACCCACTGAACTGAATTACACAGTTACTGAGAAAGAGTTTTTAGCTGTAAGTTTCCATTAAGAAATTGAGACATAATATTACAGGATATGAAGTCTTTGTGCATACTGACCATTTTGAAATAAAATATTTGATGAATAAACCATTAACTAGTGGTAGAGTGATAAGGTGGTTATTATTGTTGCAAGAATTTAACATTACTATTGTTGATAGACCAGGAAAATCTAATGTGGTAGAAAATTTTCTTTCAAGGTTAAATAATCCTGGTGAAGCAATAACTGTTGATGATGATTTTCCTGATGAACATATTTTTTCTCTATCGATAGAATCCCCATGGTTCTCTTACATAGCTAACTATCTAGTCAATGGAAAAACACCACCTCACTTATCCGCTCTTGAAAAATGGAGTATTATATAGAAAAGTGCTGCATATTCTTGGGTTCAAGGAGACCTCTTTTACATTGGACCAGATCTTATTATCCTTATATGTGTAAGAGAGGAAGAGGTGCTTGATATCTTAAAATTTTCCCATGATGAACCTTGCGGAGGTCACTTCAGTAATAAGCGGAATGCATACAAAGTTTTATGAGATGGCTATTTTTGGCCCTCCTCATTTAAGGATGCCAAAAAATATGTCAAGCGATGTGATAGATGTCAGTGAGTGGGCGAACCTAATCAAACCAATGAAATGCCTTTATTTCCTCAGGTTATGATTGAGCCTTTTGAAAAATGGGCTATTTATTTTGTAGGACCAATAAATCCAACATCATTAAATAAAAAGCATATTTTGGTTTGCACATATTTCATTACAAAATGGGTATTAGGTAAAGATGTTTCTTTTGCTACTGAAAAATTTGTTTTTGATTTTCTCTTTATTTAAATATTTACTAGATTTGGTGTGCCTAGAGAGATTGTTTCTGATAGTGGTCCACCATTTATTTCTAATCTGGTACAGGGTGTGATGGAATAGTACAAAATTTTGCATAGGAAATCCACACTGTATCACCTGCAAGAAAATGGTTAGGTGGAGTTCACAAACAAGGTGATTGAGTCCATCCTCATGAAGAAAGTAAATATCCATAGAAAGGATTGGGCTAAAAAATTACTGGAAGCCTTGTGGGCATACCAACCACTTGGAGGAATAGCATGGGACACACACCATATGAGTTGGTGTACAGGAAACAAGTCCTCTCGCTGATAGAGTTCCAGATCAAAACATTTAGGATTGCAGTCCAATTACGGCTAGATCTCTCTGAAGCAAAAAATCAACGTCTTTTATAGTTAAATGAGTTAGATGAATTTTGAAGGGATGTTTTTCAACATAACATGTTGGTTCAACAACAACGCAAGAAGTGGCATGATAATTCTATCTGGAAGAAGCAATTCCAACCAGGTGATTGGGTACTCCTTTACGATTCTAGATTTAAATATTTTAAAGGGAAATTCCATACACACTGGATGGGACCTTATGAGGTAGTCAAAGTTTTTGAGAATAGAGCGGTAGAAATAAAAACTATTGATGGACGAAATTCTGTGTTCCTGAAAAATGGGCATAGATTAAAGGTGTATTTTTAGCCCCTTACTAAAGGAGATTTTATTCAGCAAGTCCAACAACAATATGAAAAGGAGATGGTAGGTGGAAACATTAACCTATTGAAGATATGATTCTTTATTTTACTCATATAATAAAATGAAAAAAGAAGAAAAAATGACAATATATATATATATATATATAAAGAAAAAAAATTCCTGTAATTGTGAAAATCAGTTGACTGACATGATTGCAGAAGGATCAACCTGAAAACCAACATGCTAGTAGGAAGATCTAAATTTCAATAAAAAGGGAATGTTAATTGATTTTTAGATATCACTGAGAAGAAGCAGGTTCAAGGAACCAAGCCCTTACCCAAGTTTGGAATAACTAGCATGGAAATTTTTATCCAAGTAACAATTAATTCCCGCTGCATTTACTTTTTCCGACACCAGTGGAGATAGATATTGAAGGTAAATTTCTGCCTTTCTTCTATTTCCTATTTCGTAATCCCCACTATTTTTTATTTTCTTAATCCCATAATGAATTACCCTCCTCTTTCTTCTAAGAAACTATCCCTACCTGATTTCGTAAAATCCCTCTTTTCCCCTTGAATTTTTTACCACATCTCGTTTTCGTTTATCCCCCTTGGTAGTATTATTCTTGGAATCCCTGCTATGATATTCCTTCCCATTTTGAAAGTTACCCCTTTTCCTACTTCTTTGTTCCCTCATGGATCGATTGCGAGATCTGATGCAGTCAGATCAGAAGGCATGCTTGTGAAACACCAAAGAATGGCGAATAAAACTTCTCTTGTATATTCAAGATTTTTTTTTTTAGTCTAGCCAAAGAAATATGTTCTATCAGATTTTTTTTATCCCCTCTTTCTTCGATGCTACAGAAATCCCTAGTGCAGGAACGCGCATGATCGGTGTAGACAGGTTCAGTGCAAGCACGTTCAGTGCAAGCACAATTAGTGCAAGCACGCGCCCAACTGTGAAAACACATTGAAAAAATGTTTAACGCAATACAAGAGCGCTTGATGCAAAATGCTTATTGGAAATTTACTTTTTATTTCTGCAGATGAATGACTACCACAATGATAGATCATAGCATTACATTATTTAAATTTTGGTTAACACTTTTCTTTATCATTTACTGACTTAGGAGAAATCATTTAAGTGCAAGATATTTTAGGTTCTGAGGTCTAATATTTTTAATGAGTATTGAAGTAAATATTATGCGAATTATGAGGCAAAACGTGGGATAGTACAAATCTACTCAAAACCCCACAATTATCTCCTTTTGAAAATATCCTCCATAACTTATTCATGATAGCCTTACCTCATAATCCAATCGTTCATGACCATTACACCGCTGATGTAAAAACCTCTGCCTCCTCCAATTATCATTATCTACCTGTAGCAGATTGATTCGTGTATGCATCCATCCCGAAAGGATGATTTTAATGATTGAACATGATTTTATGGATGGGATCAATAAGGCGGTGGATGGACGGATCTCCCTCATAAAATTCTCGGCAGCCCTTTGGAATTCCTTAGTGTGAAATCTTCCTAAGGCCGTGATAGAGAATTGAGGTGGACTCAAACAAAGATGGCACCCACGAGAAATGAACCATCATCTCTGAAGGAGATAGAGCAGACCGCGGAGTATCGAAATAGTCTTGCACTATTGAAAGAATCAAGATATATCCCATTTTTGCAAAAATTTGATGGGTTCGATATGGCCGTGGCTCTGGAATTGGAAAATACATTTGAGGGAGGCCGAGCTAAGGTAGGCTCATTGGAATTTTAGGTCACAAAAGAATCTATAACGCAAGCTACAGGCTTGTCAACTACAGGGGAACAAAGGTTCAAAAAGGAGAGGATCAAAAATAAAATATGGTGCCGATTTATGGTCGACCGGAAGCTCAAAGTCGACTGGAAGAAAGGGCTTTCACATAGTGCCATGCTTGGAAAATGGTGAGACCTCTTGTATATATTACAAAATTTTATGACCTGTGAGGGACATTATTCATTAACGTTCATGTACCTTATCTAGTTATTACTGCATTTTGAATCAGGGAAACACATCAATTTCCCTTATTACCTGCTCCGAAGTTTAGAGAAAATGGCGAAAGGAGTGTAGAAAGGGGATGCGCGCTAGGTTTCATACAAAATGTACCATCACGGGCTCATTGCAATCCTGGTTAAGAAAGAAATGGAGGCTAAGGAAATGACTTGGGAAGCGTTCTTGAAAGAATTTCGGGAAAGAAGTGCAGGGAAGTCATTTGGGAAGAGTGCAAGAAAAAAAATAAAAGTAGAGACCCTGCGCCCTGCCAAGGCAAAGAGCAAGAATAAACGGGTGCAAGCAGAGGAGAAGTCTGTTGAAGAAACTCTGTCCTCAGCAAAAATAAAAGCGACTAGGACCTCCACTAAGAAAAGGACTGTCTCTTTGGGGACAAGTCGCGCTTCATCGAGCTCGCCGATTTTGATTGACGAGTCACCCCAGGCTTTAGCTGGAGATCACAACCTCTCGGTTCTTGCGGATGCAAAAACTCATACCGTGGTGTAATAAACAAAAATTGGGAGAGCAACAATATAGCTCATAAAAATGGGATTATGCAGAAATATAAATAGATCAAGACATGAGACAACCATAGATCCATTCCATTATGATTATAACAGCAAAACAGGTACAATATCTTGAGGAAAATCTCACTCAAGATTGGGCTAACAAGCCTCCCATGAAAGCATACACTTAAATATGAAATGTTGTTAATACATGAAATGCCAGAATGCTATAACTGCGTTGTCTATGAGAGAATAATAACTGAAAGATAGAAATATATATTTTTGTTGATACAATTCTCCAAAAGTGCTAAGACTAGAGATCCATGCTCCAAAATAGATTTCCAAGATAACCCAGAAAAGGTTTTCAGAAATACACACTATACAAAAATCGCAGATTTGGCCCTAGGGATGAATAATCTATACGACTGAATCAATGATAGGAAGTGGATGATCTAAAATATTCAATGGTTGATCCTCCTCCAATATATCTCCTAAATGAAGGGTTTATCCCCTCAAAGGAAACTCAACTCCTCCAACTAGGGCAATAAACCCACTGCTACATCTGCACTCTAAAATAACGAAGTCCTTGAGGGAAACCGCGCTGCAGCTGATGGTAGCTACTTGGCCTCCTGCCAAATATGGAAATTATGCTCCAAGGACTTCCTCACAAGCCTCCCAGATGAAAGGATGATCCCTCCAATGGAAAACAAGCTCAAACTTGGGGTTTTACAACCCTCCACTGCTACACCCTGCAACACAACACCACTCTGAACAGAAACTACGATGTATATAAGACTGAAGATTGGCCAAATTCGAGATAGTGGTAATGCAGCTCAAGATAACCTCTCCTGAGTAGGCACTCTAAGTTCCCTGAGGATGAGGGTGGGATTTTCGCTCGAAAACACTGTTGTGCTAAACAACACTGCAGACCCTGCTAAACAACAAAAGCATGCACATAAATGTCACATGACAAATCCATATCTAAAAATATCAAAATAAATAATACAAATCCATGTCTTGTAATGCTGCCATCCTCTTCCTTTGATGCTTGGTGAGCTTCCTCACCCTAGGCCCCACTCATTAAAGGATGACTCCTCCCACTGAGCAGCACCACATTATCTCCACAACATCGCAGGACCCCGTCCACACATCTGTCGTTTTAATAACTGTTAATCAAATATGATCCACATTCACATGAGAAGTGGTTTTATTCTATATAAAGAGATTTATGGGTCTCCCTACCCACTTATTCACCTATCTATTTGACAAAACAAAATTTTAATATTCCATTTAATTTTGGAATATTACAATCCTCCCCTCAAAAATGTTTCTTGTCCTCAAGAAACTACAAGGATACTGCAAAATCATCTCAATGAAGAACTCCATTCTCCATGCTATCATCCAAGCAAAGTGAGCCACCCTCGGAAGCTCATAGAAAAACTCACCAATCCCCTGCTTCTGCGATGTATAGGGGCTACATGGCTAAAAATGAGCGATTAAATTGTACAAATCACACTGTCTTCTCTCTCCATTTATGATAGACATAGAACTGTTGATCTTGGGCTGCAATAAGGTGTTAATTAAGAAGCCAAAAGGTACTTGGAATCTCATGATCCCACTCTTTGGTTCTAGGAACCTCTCTTGCCCAATCCATCCCACTTATAATCAATAGAGTGTCATCACCATATAGGATCCAAAATGAACATGGGCTAAGTGTCACATGAAATACTAGATGGTGATAATAGTCTCTCAAGTGAGACCAACACTGTTCTGCTTCTAGATGTCTCAAAACATGATATGTTAAGTGGCCATACAACCACTTGCTTGCTGCCATAAGCTTCTCAAAATCTTGAAAATAGTAAAGGACATTGGGGGTTAACTAAATAATATTCAAGCAAAACAAGTCTTGCCCAAAGTCCTCTAGAAAGTGGTCAATCCCATCACTGAATGTAGTCCTAAAAGGACCTTGAAATCCAAAGAGAGGCTTGCTCTCTTGTGGATAAATGTGTTGCAAATATATGGCAAAGGAATGATCATACATGGTTAGTTGATCAATAAGCATCAAATTACAATCCTTACCATATATTTTAGGCAAGTTGGTGAAGAGGTCCATAGATGAACCTTCCCATCTCTCCATCAGAAGGGGAAGTGGCTGTAACAAACTTGCAAGGTGTTTTATTTCCTCCTCATACATCAAACAAGTTACATATCTCGTGATATGTTGGTGCACATATTCTTTGAGATACTCCCAACAGAATCCCTCCATGATGGTGTGATAAGTCCAATGAAGTCTACATGTCCTTAAGAGAGTGGCTCATATGCTGCATGTAGAATATACTCCTTAAGCTTGGAGTCTCTTGTCAAGTAGATCTGATTATGGAAATAAATGACTCTATAAACCACTCTATACCTCCCATCTGTCACTTGCCCATCAAGAACCTAACATGTGAAGAGGTTCTTGGAATATTCCACCAATAGTTGGGACTCCCAATATGGATCCATCCTCCTCAATAGTGACAATGTTGTTGATATTTGAAATGAAGCACCTGTCACATCATATCTCTCCTCTTTGACATGATCAATGCCAAAGCCACATGTGGGCGTATTGCTACCCCACCTTTGCTACCTCCCTTGTAACTGATCTTGCTCAAGACAAGATTGAAGTACATGGAGTTCAACCTCCTCTTGGAATGTATTGCCCATCCAAAAATTCCATGGTTTGGAAAATTCATACAAGAGTGTCAATAACCTCTTGTCATACTCAGAAATATTCCTCATGTGTGGAAGTATCATTAACTATTCCAAGGCTATGGAGTAGCCCTTTAACACCATGCTCATGCCATCACAAATTTTTGAATCATAATCTTTCAGCACAAATATCCGAGTGGGAGATGGAAATGACAATATTAGAAAATTTCTCATCCCTCCTTTGAACCCATCAAAGGTTCTCTACGGTGTGCTAGCTCCTCCCAAGGCTCCTTCCTTAGCCAAATCTATCAATGATGCACCATGTTGAGAGAACTCTTTGATCATCTTCCAATCAGGGGGTCTCCCTAGTGGAATGCCTCCATGTAATGAAACATCAAGGCCTAGAGCAGGGTGTATATGTGAGTGGACTGATTTTTCCCTACCCTCACTACACAAATCATCCTCCTGCTTCTGTGCATAAACCTCCTAAAAAGGATGGGTGTGTATGTTCCCCATCACTTGATGTTGGCCATCCTTCTCATATTCTCCTAACTTTTGCAAGATCTAACATTTTAAGGTTTTCTTCTCCAATGTAGTCAACCCATGCACACCCAATGTCATATTGGTGTCAAGAGTCTTAATCACAAATAAGTGATCTATCAGGGTGTATGTCCCCAAAAATGTGGTCAATGTTGGAACACACTTCCTCCATTTTTTTGTCTCATTGCATATCAACATAGACACATGCTGCTCCTGATCTCCATATGTGAGATCCTTTGGAACTTCTTGCAAAGATACAAGAGCTCCTCTAGTTGAAGCAATGGATTCATCTCCATCTCCAAATAGTGTTGGATATCCTCGTGCTTTTACATCACTGGAGGCTCTTTCCATCTCTCCTTCTTCCTTCTCCTCATCATTGGAGAATACCTCATCATTAAGAGACCCTTTGGCTTGATCCCCTTTTGAAGGAGGAATCCTCGTGTGTTCTTGTTGAGAAGAAAGTTCTTGCTGAAGTGGGGACTTTTCCCTTGGAAAAGTGTTTTGCACATCTTTAACCCCCTCAAAAACATTCTGAAATGGAGTTGGTTTCATGGATCCTTCCAACTCATGCAAAGGTTTTGATTTCTTGGGTTTGGCTAGCTCACCCAAGGAAGTCTCAGAATGTCTTTGATCAAATCTTTTCACTAACCTCCTAGTGAAATTTGCATAAGTAGATATATTTGCATTATTCAATGAAGAAGATTCATAAAACCACCAGGCATAAGCCTTACCTTCAAGATGCAGTGCTACTACCTTAATGGCCTCCTCTTTAGAAACTAGATGCAACTGAAAATACATGTCTAGCTTCTTTACCCAAGCCTTAGCTGTGCTCTTCGGTGACCCATCAAAAGTAGGTAGATAGAATATACCCAAAGTGTGCTGCATGCACCCTCTTCTTCTATTGTGGTTACTGGGTATTCTATTTTCTTTGATTTGACAAAACCCTTAGAAGTTTAGATGCTCCTTGAATCTTCTAGACTGAGATTCATATTCTTGGAGATAGTCACCAAGAGTCTCCTCCTTTGGTGTGTCCCCTTCCTCTTCTTCTCTTGCTAAGAATGTAGGCATGGTACCACGTTGTAGATCTTATGGTGTAGCTGAATTCTCACACCCATAATGTGACAAACTGGAGCTTTCTTTATGTACAAGCCCTCTTGGAGAATCTCTATATCTTTCCATCCTCATCTCTTTTATGTCTCTGTTAATGCCCTTCATAGTTTGAAGAAGAAGTATTGAGAACTCCTTCCCTTTCATTTCTCTTGATAATGGAGTTTTGCCTTCCTCTCTTTTTCATATCTCCTCCTTTATATGAGAAGCCTCTTTAGATGACATAATGGCTGAAGTACACAGTTTGAGCCAAGATTTTTCTCTGATACCACTGTAATATCCTAAAATTGGGAGAGCAACAATATAGCACATAAAAATGGGAAAATCTAGAAATATAAATAGATAAAGACATGATACAACCATGGTCCATAGATCCATTCCATTATGATTATAATATAAAAATGGGTACAATATCTTGAGGAAAAGCTCACTCAAGATTGGGCTAACAAGCCTCCCATGAAAGCATACACATAAATATGAAATGTTGCTAATACATGAAATGTCAGAATGCTATAACTGTGCTGTCTATGAGAGAATATCAATTGAAAGATAGAAATATATATTGCTGATGATACAATTCTTCAAAAGTGCTAAGACTATAGATCCATGCTCCAAAATATATTCCCAAGATAACCCATAAAAGGTTTTCGAAAATACACACTATACAAAAATAGCAGAGTTGGCCCTAGGGCTGAATAATCTCTGCAACTGAATCACTGATAGGAGGTGGATGATCTGAAATATGAAATGATTGATCCTCCTCAAATATATCTCCTAAATGAAGGGCCGATCCCCTCAAAAGAAACTCAACTCCTCCAACTAGGGCAATAAATCCACTACTGCGGATGCTCTCTAAAATAACACAGTCCTTGAGGGAAACTACGTTGTAGCTGATGGTAGCTACTTTTCCTCCTGAAAAATATGGAAATGATGCTCCAAGGACATCCTCACAAGCCTCCTAGATGAAAGGATTATCCCTCCAATGGAAAACAAGCTCAGAAATGGGGTTTTACAACCCTCCACTGCTACACCTTGCAACACAACGCAACTCTGAACAGAAACTACGCTGTATATAAGACTGAAGCTTATCCAAATGCTAGATAGTGGTGATGCATCTCAAGTTAAACTATCCTAAGTAGGCACTCTAAGTCCCCTGAGGATGAGGGTGGTATTTCCGCTCGGAAACACCCTTGTGCTAAACAACACTGCAGACCCTGATAAACAACAAAAGCATGCACATATATGTCACATGAAAAATCTAGATCTAAAAAGATAAAAATCAATAATACAAATCCATGTCTTCTAATGATGCCATCCTCTTCCTTTTATGCTTGGTGAGCTTCCTCACCCTGGGCCCCACTCATTAAAGGAGCTACTATCATGCATACACTCCTCCTAATTGACTACGTTTCCCTCCATTATCTCCACAATAGCGTTGTTGATATGGTCAACTTTGACCCTTTCCACTTGCTCTAGCCCATTTTCACACCTAAGGGTGCTTTATTAAACTGAAAGGATGATCCAAATTCACATGTGAAGTGGTTTTATTCTATACAAAGATATTTATGGTTCTCCCTACCCACTTATTCACCTATCTAAGTGAAAAACAAAACTTTAATATTCTAATTAATTTTGGAATATTACATATGGTGAATGAAGAAAATGCAGAGAGTGAAGACGACATATCCTTGTCGTCCTTCCTTCATAAGTTGAAGAAGAAAATAATGACACTGAGTACAAGTAGAGACTTGGCATAGGGTTAGATAGATGACGAGGCGCAGCACATAGAACCCTCGAAAATTTTGATGAACAGGGTACTAAAGCCCCTGATGAGTTGGATGAACATGGTACCAAAGTCCCCGATGAGTTGGATGTAAAAGGTGCTGAAGCCCCTAATGAATTATTTGCATAGGGTACTGAAGCCCTTGGCACAATGGATGTGGAGGATACTGAAACCCTCGGTGACATGGAAGCTCATGGCATGGAAACACTTGGTGATATTATGATGCAAAAGCTGGATGGCCAAGATAACTTCGTTCTTGGAAACGATGGTACATGCTTTGAATCTGTTGCAAAAAAGGTGCTTGAACCAGATGAGATGGACACAGAGACCTATACCCTCTATCTAAATAACTAGATAATAGAGTTGGAACAAAAATTTCATGACTTGGAGGCATTAAACCAGGTCATGAAGGAGAAGAACTAGTAGAAGAAATG
Source organism: Pinus albicaulis (assembly GCA_034641835.2). Lineage (NCBI taxonomy): Eukaryota > Viridiplantae > Streptophyta > Pinopsida > Pinales > Pinaceae > Pinus > Pinus albicaulis. The sequence continues at coordinate 439,605,630 of CM076570.1, forward strand.
CAAGATAGAATTGTTAGAAGAGGTCAAACAACATAAACGTCAAGTGAAGGTATGGAAGTTTCAGGCTTCTAAATGCTACAAGCACCTCAATAAGGTGACCAAAAAAATTAAGGAAGCCCGAGGTAAGAAGAATAAGGTAGTGAAAGCAGGAATCAATATCCAAGTGCAGGATTGAAAGATGGCTCCCTATTTTGAAGATTTTTTGCAACAGGTAAAGGTTGTGTGAGGACACACAACAGGTTAGGGATAGGAGGATGTTGGTATGTCGAAATTCTCTATTTTTACCCCCGTCCTATTACAAAACCACCTCTGTTTTATCTCGATAAACCTCTTCATTCCTACACTAGTCCAAGAATATTGTATATTCCTACACAAACTTGATATTCATGTTTAAGGTTTATTAGGTGTTTAATTAATCATTTTAAATAGATTTTGTGCCTTTAATATTTCTTGTAACTTTTATTTACTTTCCTAAAGTATTTGATAAGATAAATTATTAATAATTATATTAGCTTGATCTAGTGCAGGTAGATTCCTACACCGTCGACAACTATCTGTTCCGTGATCTCCACAACAAATCGATCACTCCATGCAAACATATTTGTCCACGTCATCCAGTTCAGTTGCAGTCATCTGAATTTGAACTCAAGCGAAGGATACGCAGGATGTGGTTGAGGATAAGGTCTATGACCAATGATTAGTTTTCATCTTATTATAGCCGCTGGCTTAATTTTGTAATTTTGTTTGTTATTCTGTTCCGCTGAAAGGCTCGATTTGGAACGACTGTGTAATTTTCAATTATGGCCATAGGCCAAAGGGATGTATAAAGTATAGCTCTTAGATAGAACTAGGTTAGCGATATCAAGTGAAACTGTAATTTTGGTTAATTTGTAATCTCGTTTCTGCCCTTATTCTGGGCTGGACTTGAACTCATAATGCATATTTGATGATCGGAATTAATGCGAGGAGTTGTGCCATGATTTTCTCACTCTGCGTTTAATATTTCATTGATACGTTGTTAAAGTGCTGAAGAGTTTCCTTTTCTAAAACAGGAAATGATCTGGTTGGCTAGGGCCCAACCAACCCAACTCGTTTACCCTCGTGCTTTCGTTATCTTAAAGGTGTGTGTTAAATTTGTTTATTTGCATAAGTGTGGTTTAAATATTAATTTCGTTCTTGCTTAAGAATTATGATTTATTTCATTAAACAGTCAAAGTGTGAATGGATCTATTGTGTGGAAGTCAAATTGAATTAATTTATTTTATGCAATTCTTTCCTGGTTTGCTTTCATTTGGATTGTGCAGATAGATTATTCCTGCAGCACTGCATGTAGGATTCTACACTCTGGTTTGCTAGTTTATTTAGAACAAGTATTTTATTCTTTTTCCTTTATACGATTTAATCTATTTATGCAAGTAAGCACTTATTATCAGAAGGAAGCATTTCTAATATTAAAAGCCAAACTCTTGAAGATTAATAATGACCTCGTGAAATGGAAAAGAAGGATGTTGCAATATCTTAATTTATGTCTGCACCTCACCATTTAAGGAGAAGGATTAAAAGTAATTTGAAATATTACGGTGAACCCTTTTCAAGTTATATTTGGTCGCATGCAAAATATATTTGACTGAATAAGGTCTGCTTTAAATTTCGAAGATTGTTTTCATCTTAAAATTTTATTTCTATTTCAAGGTTCAGTTGATTGAAGCATTTGCAAGTTATTTCAGAGTTTTGCTCGCATTTGCAATTCTTTTTATAGTTAGCGCGCCCTTTTATTTTTTTAAAGTAAATTGGAAAAATTGGTGTAGGAAGCTCTGTTCCGATAAAATAACCAGTGTCTTGTTATAGGAACATAGTGTTCCAAGACTTGAGGCTTAGAGCCCCTACATGAAGACATAAGTCTTCAGTATAAGTGTAAAATATACTTCTCACATAAGTTATTTACCTATACTAGTGCAAGCATATTGCAGGAGTACAGGAACGACCATTTAGTGTGAGAAGGAAAATCATTTAGAAGATAGATATTTGCAAGGGCCCATACGTTAAAATGCCACCACTTATACTGAGGATAAACTTAGAATTTTACTTCAGCAGTTAAGATTATTTACAATAGTGTGAAAGTTCCTTTATTTTATTTCTTCGCAAATGTATTCTTTTACATTCCAGCACTAGAATTACTTTGGTGTCAATTGCCTTTGAGATTTTTTTCTATTTGATTATGCAATATTTCAATTGAGAAGTAGAAAGAGAAATAGGAAAAGTTCATACCACTTCCGGCATTACCTATGCTTCGTCTCTAAGTTTACGAAACCCCCAGGTTGACAATAAAGTGTTGAAGGAGCTTGCTTAAGTGCAATTACTACACCTAACAACCTCCTCTCTAACCTACAACTTGAATTTCCTAAGCTAACTAAGTATTCCAGACTCAGTTAACTAATACAAGCTTTCATGAGATGAAATTAAAATTTCTCTTCCAATTTAATTAAGGGAAAATTAAATTAGAAGCTCCCTTTGGGTGCCATTTCTTGGTGCCATTTCAACATAAAATTTGTGCCATATGTTGTTAAGAACCACCCATAGAGCTATGGTAGAGTGTTTCAATGCCTTTCCACCAGTCTCGTGTTCGATCCCCACAAAGGCTAGTTTAGTCCATAACAAAATTTTACACAACCTTTGGGAGGCCACATGGCTACCTATGATTGGCTCACGTGGCTCCAATTCATATGGCCACAAAAATCATCAACCAACCAATAAAAACTCATCCAATTCGAGCCAATCCGGTGAGTCCACTTGGAAGCTTGCCATTGGCCCAAGAATCGTATTCAACTTTCCCAATCACCTTGCCTAGTTAGCATACAGACTTTCGAGTCAGTAGTCCTACATCCAAGCTGCAACTTTTTTAGTTGTTTAGGAAAAGGATAAGAACATGATATCAGGAGCATACAATATCAGTTTTGAGAAATTCAAGTTGCGTTGGATTCAGAGAAACAAAATATACATTTTGGGACCAATTTCAAGCACTTTTGAACACTTTGAATTTTGAGCACTTTACTAATCCACTGGATCATTCCTCCCCACTGGATGCTTTTGGATCTCCAAAAGATCATTTTCAGCCAAAAAATAGATGAGGGTAAAGTTCCCTCACCCTTCCAATCTCAATCCATTTGAATTTTCTTGGATTTGTACTTTTGAGCCCCACACGAAGGTCTTCACATTCCCTCATTTTTAAGTTCTTGTTTTCCTATCAAGGATGGTGTCTTGCTACAATTCTTCTAGATATCCAACAGATAAATCTTCAATTAATGGAATCTAAACATTCTCTCCTTGATCTTCAATCAAACTAGGCTCATATAATCTCAAATTTTCAACATTAAAAACTGCATATATTTGCATATATGGAGGCAAATCTAACTTGGAGGCATTATTACCAATCTTTTCTAAAATCTTGAATGGACCATATCTGCTTGGTTTAAGTTTTTTACCTTTTCCTTGGAGTCTTTCCTTGCTAGTGTGAAGTAAAAATTCATCTCCCACTTGAAAATTGAGATCAACGCGATGCTTATCATGTCTTGTAGTGTACTTGGCTTGACTCTTTTTCAATTGTTCTTGAACCATCTGATGCACCAATTGAAATTGTTGAATGAATCGCTTGCCCTTATTTATGTCACTATGTCCATAAATAGAAACATCTTTCCCAAAGATAAAATCTAGAGGATATTTTGGTAAGTATCCCAAGCATGCCTCAAATGGAGAAGTTTGAGTCGATGAATGATTGGCTTGGTTGTAAGCATGCTGAATGTAGTGCAAATGTTCATCCCACAATTTAGGATGCTTGCTGCAATAACCACGAATAAGATGTATTATCGTTCTATTCAACAATTCTCTTTGGCCATCGTTTTGTGGATGGAATGTTGTGCTCTTTTTAAATTTGGTGTCCATGAGTCCCCATAAGCTTGACCATTTTTTTCAGAAATATCAAGAATCTCAATAAAAAAATAGTGGATGTGGGAAACCCAAAATGCACCCATACATTTTGAAAGAACATTAGTGCAGTCGGTTTATCTATAACTTGCTTCTTACAAGGAATCAAAATACACATTTTTCTAAATGATCCAGAACTACATAAAGATAATTATGACCTTTCCTAGACATACGTAGACCTCCCACAAAATCCATAGAAAAAATTTCCCAAGGACTGGAATGAACAAGAAGTGGAGTATACAATCCCAAATTTCTATTAATAGGCTTACTGATAGCACATAAATAAAATCCTCTTATATATCATGGCACCCTTTCAATCATACGAGGCCAGTAACAATACCTATAAAATTGTGCCACTGTCTTGCCTACACCAAAGTTTCCAACACTAAGAGAATTGTGTGCTTCCCTTATGATGTTGAATATTTCTTCCCATGGAATACATAACTTTCCAAGATGATACAAAAATTTATCATACACATGATAATACAATTCCTCTACTGGGTTACCTTGACACAAAATTACATATACATCCTTAATATCCTCATCTAAAGCATATTGCTCAACATAGCTCTCATGCATGATAGAATTATGCTTAAGAATAATGGATTCACTAACAATTGGCCTAGATAACATATCAACAACGTTGTTATAGATACATTTCTTATACCTTATCACCAAGTGGAATTTTTGTAAGAAACTCATCCATCTAAAGTGCCTCACTTGTTGTAGCTTGGTTTGTGATTGCAAGTATTGCAACAGTTGATGGTCAGTGTGAATGATAGTTTCCTTACCCATCAATTAATGTTTCCGTTTTTTCACACTTTCAACCAAAGCATACAATTCTTTTTAATATGTAGGATAGTTAATCACTACACCATTAAAAGTTCCAGAATGATAACATATGGGATTACCATGTTGCATTAAGACTACTCCCATGACATAGTCACTTGCATCGGTTTGTATCTCAAATGATTGTTTCAAATATGGAAGTGGAAGAACTGGCGTTGTATCAATTCTCTCTTTTAATGCATCTAAGGCTTTCTACTGTTTGCCTCCCCATTGAAAAACCTATTTCACAGTTGTCAAATAATCTAATGGAGTTGCAATGTATGAGAAGTTAGAAACGAAATTTCTCCAATATTGGGTTGCTCCCAAGAAGTTTCTAACCTCTGTTAAAGTCTTGGGGTTTGGCCAATTTAAAATAAATTTGAACTTTGAGGGATATATCTTCAACTCACCCCCTCCAACAATATGACCCAAGTATACTAAAGATTTTTCCCAAATTCACATTTAGACATCTTTAAAAATAACTTTTATTTATTTAAGACATCTAGAACTTGCCTAACATGCTTGGCATGCTCTTCACAAGTCTCGATGAAAATCAATATGTCATCTAAGTAGACTATCACAAAATCATCAAGAAAAGGCCTTAAAACATCATTCATAACCCTCATGAATGTAGCAGGATAATTACAAAGCCCAAATGGCATAACCAACCACTCAAAAAAACCTTGGTTTGTCTTGAAGGTTGTCTTCCAAATGTCTCCTTCAACAATCCTAATCTGATGATAGCCACTCCTCAAGTCCAAGTTAGTGAAATAAACAAAATCTTTCAATTAATAAAGTAAATCATCAATTCAAGGAAGAGGGTAGCAGTTATTTGCCGTGATTTTGTTCAAGGATTTGAAATACACACACATGCACCATTTACCGTCCTTATTTGGCACTAAAACAATAGGAGACCGACATGGAGATGTGCTTGGTATGATGACCCATTTAGCAATTCTCTTGGATTCATTTCTTAATTTGTGCATTCTCCATGACTGACATCCTGTACATGTTAATGTTTGGAAAAGCACAATCTTGCTGCAATTAGATCTCATGTTGGATTCCTCTTTTAGGAGGCTATCCAACAGGTTCCTGAAACATCTCATTATAGGTGTTAAAAACCTCAATCAAATTAAATTTTAATATTGCACCACATCCTTGGAAGGCTTCATTCTCAACATCATTTTTGGGTTTTTTCATCAAAAGTACAAAATTCTTGCTAGAATTAACACACCTTTTCATTTGTCCAACATTCACAAGAGATAAATTTAATTTCTTGCGATGTGCTCTAACAATATACTCAATCCCATATTTAAACACATTATATTTGTTCTCATGGCGATGAAAGATGGCGTTCCTATCATAAAGATAAGGGCTTCCCAGAACAATACCACATATGTCAAGTGGAATTATATTAAGTTCTACCTAATCAATGAAGTTTGCAGTGATGGCGAATTTCAGTTTGCATTTTCTTGTCACTTTCAATTTTGCAATGTCACATACCCAAACCAAAGGATAAGGTTTAGGATGAGGAATGGTTTCCAAATTTAGTTTCTTGACAATGGTTTCCAAAATAAGGTTGGCTTGTGATCCACTATCAAACAAAGTGTCTATTTTTTTTTTTTATATGTTTTGAGATGACTCTAATATGGAAAAAATCTATTATTTCTTTATCATTTCGAGTTTCATTGAGGTTACTAGAAGAACTAGTACTTGCAATAGAATCCTTACCTTTCAGTCCCATGGTTGTGATGTTTGTTTCATTTCCGGAATCATATACTAAATCATATTGTGTAGTTGCAACAATATTTTTATTTCCTTTGTTGTTAAAATTTTTGGGTCTCATCTTAGGATGATGTTTCCAACAATGGTATTCATCATGGCCTTATTTTGAACAATGTTTACATGTGATATTGTCTCCCTCTTTCTTTATGGAAGTATTATTTTTCCCCTTGCCTTTGAATTTCCTCTTTCCTTTGTCTCCACTCTTGAATGGATTCTTGCTATTCTCTTGGCGAACATTCTTCCCTCTTTCTTCTAAATGAGTTTCTTGTACACAAACTTCATCTATATTTGTAGGGTTAAACATGAGAATTGTGTCTCAAATAACTATGTAAACCTCCAATGTATTTGAGTAGAGTATCTTGAGAGGATAAATCTACACCCAAAATCAAAGCTCTTCTTCTAAACTCTTGGGTATAAATTTCCACATTTTAACACTTAGCTTGCCTAAAGTTTTTCCAATCCATTATAGCATTTTTCATATATGCTTATGGATAAAATTGTCTTCTTAATGCAGCTACAAAATCATTCCAAGAACTTATAATATTTCTTGTTTTCTTGAGGTATTCTTGAGTTTTGGCCTCCCACCAAATGAGTTATGCACTTTCCAACCTTATAGAAGCAAGTTGAACCTTGGTCTCACCATATTTGATTCTTTGTATCCTGCAATACACTTCAATATGACGAACCCAATTATCCAATTTCTCAGCTTTTACCTTTCCATTATACATAGGCAATTCAAATTTTATATCAAGCTTTAGCAAAGGAGTTTTACCATGTCCCTTTGGCGTTCTTGGAGGAGTTTGTGAAGGGGTATATGTAGAATAAGATGAGGGTGAAGATGGAGGCATAGGAAAAGGTGGGGTTGAAGGTGGTGGGTTGTCACCATTACCTCGATTCCCTTTTGGAGGTTTGTCTCCATTTCCTCCTGGAGGATTTGGGATCTCTCCTTGCAACCTTGAGTTCCTTTCCTCATAAATAAATTTCACCATTTCAGTCATTTCAAAGAATGTTTTTATGAAAGTCATCCCATCCTCAGACATAGTGTCAGGGCCCTCTTCATGTGCCATGACTTGTAAGGCTTTAGGTGACACTTGAAGTGAATTTGATCTCCTTGAACTAGCTTGAGGAATTGTTCCCACAAGATTTAATTCTCCTCTTTTGAGCTTCAAACTTGTAAGCATCAAAAAACACTTGCAACAAAATTAAACCTTCAAAAAAACCAAATATATAATACCAAACTGATCTATATTTGTAAACTTGAAGGCTTTATGAAATGTGAAAGTAAATATTTATGTCTTTTAGGAAATTGATAAATTTGAAAAATAACATAAATTAAAGTTCTTTAACTCATTTTTCAACATAAAAACATAGAAAATAATACCATACAAAGTAACACAAGAAAACAAAATGATGAAGGAGTTCACCCCTCCTCGGATACATCTCGTGGTCTAGCTTCCAATGTTGGGCTTCTTTCATTAAGTGCTCAAATTTTTGATAACATGGATTTAAAATGCTTAGAATGAAAAAATAATGTATCCAATGGCTCCAGAACTGTAAAAAACCCCAATCTAGGCTCTTGTTGAGCTCAATTTGGTCAAAGTGGAAGAATTTATGCTCCAAATAATTATTGCTACTAACTGCTCTACAAACTGCACTCACCTGCTAATTGTTCTACGAATCCTCCTTTTCTGAAACCGCCAAGTGACAATTTCTCCTTTAAATGACCCTATGACCCCTTTGGGCAAGAAAATTTTGGCCATGTTCCCATATACCCGATGTTGTCCCGAAAAACCACATCGACTCGTATATAAATTGGTTCCCCAAGCTGGTGGTTAAGTTATGTGATATTGGGGCTTTGGGATGGGTTTAAGACTGAGCCCTCAACTCCCTTCTGCTTTTGGTTTCGTGGGTGGTAAGGTGACCGGGGACCATGGCTTGGCTCTGACCTCGTTCCCAATATACAAACCAACAAAAAGTTTAAATTAAAATTTGTGCCATATGTTGTTAAGAACCACATGTAGCAGTACAATGGAGCACTACACTATCTTTCCATCAGTCTCGTGTTCGATCCCCAAGGAGGTAATTTTGGGCCATAACTAAATTTTACACAACCTTTGGGAGGCCACATGGTTGCCTACCATTGGCCCACATGGCTCCCATTCATAGGGCCACGAAAATCATCAACCAACCAATCAAAACTCAGCCAATTCGAGCCAATCTGGTGAGGCCACCTGGAAGCCTGCCGTTGGCCTAAGAATCCTGTCAACCTACACAATCACCCTGCCCAGTCAACGTATGAACTTCCCACTCAACAGTCCTACATCCAACCTGTAATTTTTTTAGCTTTTCAGGACAATGATTAGTACACGATATCAGGAGCATAGGATATCGATTTTGAGTGATTCAAGATGTGTTGGATTTAGAGAGACGTGATATATGTTTTGGAACTAGTTTTGAACACTTTTGAACACTTTGAATTTTGAGCACTTCACTGATCCACTAGATCAGGGATAATAGTGGATCCAAAAAATATTAAAGCTATCATGGAGTGGCCAACTCCGAGGAATGTGGACGAGGTAAAATCATTCATGGTACTAGCAGGTTACTATAGGTAGTTCATCCATAAATTATCTAAGATTGGATATCCTATTACATCCTTGTAGATAAAAGGGAGGAAGTTTGAAGAGACAGAGGAGTGTGCAACTAGTTTTGAGAAGTTGAAGAATTTGATTACAAATGCTCCAGTTTTGAATATTGGAGATCGTGATAAGGAGTTTGTGGTTTGTATAGTTTCTTGCAAGGAAGGACTTGGTGGATTCCTTATCCTAGAAGGACATGTGATTTTTTATGAATCAAGTAAGTTGAATGAGAACGAGCAAGACTATGTGACTCATGATATTTAGTTGGATCCTTGGCAAGAGGTTCCTCTTGATAAGTGATCACAGTGGATCGAGGTATATGTTTAACCAACCCAATCTAAATTCCATGTAAGCTAGAATATGGTTGGCTACCCTCAATGAGTTTGACTTTGAGATAAAGTACATTAAGGGAAAAAGAACAGGGTTACAAATGCTCTTAATAGGACAGTGCAAGTGAATCATATTTCAATTGTGAGCTCTTATGGGACATGTTTGTAGCAGTGGATTTTGCATGCATGGAAACATGATGAGAAGTACCAACAACTGAAGTATAGGTTGCAACAACAGGGTGAGGTGATAGTGATTAGAAGTATCACCTCATGACAGATGGCTTGGTTATATTTAAGAACATTATTTATGTGCCTGACAGTGGTGAGTTGAAGAAGCTTATCTTGAGAGAGTTTCATGTTAAGTCGTATTCAGGCCATCTAGGATACTAGAAGACTTTGAAAACTATCAAGAAGTTCTACTATTGGATGAATTTGATGAAATAGGTGGTTGAGTCTGTTGTAAGGTGGTTGGACTGTTAGCACATGAAAGATGAATGCAAGCATCTAGATGGTTTTTTTGCAACCTATTCCAATTATAGAATGGAAATGGGAGGTAATTTCCATGGAATTCATTACAATATTGTCAAGGACATCGAGGAAAAATGATCCCATCATGGTTGTGGTTGAAAGGATGAGTAAGGTAGCTCACTTCATTGTAATGAAGTATACTAATTCAACTAGTGAGATAACTCATATATTCATCAAGGAGATAATGAGGTTGTATGGAGATTCCAAGAATATTATATTAGAAAAAGATGTCAAGTTCACTTCCACATTTTGGAAGGATTTTTTTGTAGGCTTGGGGATAAAGTTAGCTTTCAATAAAAATTATCATCCGCATATAGATGGAAAAATTGAGAGGGTTAACAAGGTTCTTGAGGATATGTTGAGGATGTATGTCATGCATTAGTAGAGGAGGTGGGAGGAGTATCTTCCACTAGTGGATTTTGCTTATAATAATGGGTATCAAGAATACTTGAAGATCAGTCCGTTTGAGGCTATCTATGGGAAGAGTTGTAATACTCCTATTATCTGGAGGTATCCAATGAATAGGGTGTTGATTGTCCTGTATATGTTTTTCTGAGATGGAGCAAGAGATGCAAGTTATTAGAAGGAATTTGAAGGCATCATAAGACAAGTAGAAGAGTTATGAAGATCAACATAGAGCATTCAAGGAGTTTTAGGTTCAGGAGCATGTGTAATTGCGCATCAAGCCTAAGAGGAGCTCCTTTAGGATTGGGTTTGCATGTGCCTGGATGGAACCTCAGTATTGTGGGCCTTTTGAGATCCTAGATAGGAGTGGACTAGCGGCCTACAGACTTGCACCTCCTCCAATAGTGAAAGTCCATGATGTTTTACATATTTCATTGTTTAGGAGACATGTGCAGGATGTTGATCATGTGATTGATTGGTTTGTATTTCAGGTGTGACTAGAGGGAGAGTTCCATCTAGAGCCACAATTCATATTGCAGCAGAAACAACTCATGCTCTGGAAAAAACAAATAGAGTGGGTTAAAGTGCAGTGGAAGCACTTTGGGCCCAATGAAGCTAAATGGGAGATGGTTAATGATTAGATGTAGGATTTGTATCCTTATTTATTTTCTAGTTGAAGCAAATGAATTTTTGGTGTATATATATGTGTGTGTGTGTGTGTGTGTGTGTCATTATAAATACTGCATCTAGCTATATTATAAAGCTCCAATAAGCGGCATGTATTTCATGTTTATCATGGATTTCAACAATTTTTATTGTAAATACTACATTGAGATGTGTTATAAAGTTCCATTTACATTATTTTTTTGTTGGTCATAAGTGTTATTGAACACTGAGGATGGTGTTCCCCCAAGGGGGAGAGGTTTGTAACAACCCTTGGTTGATTTCATGTAAATAAAATAAAACCAAGGTCATGGGATACATATTCCAAGCTAAATGGTGGGTCAACATTATAGTGGACATCTGTCGTGGTTTATTAATGGTTATGGAAATTGTTAAAGGAATTGGAAAAGAAAAGATGAATTAAATGAAATTTAATTAAAGAAATAAAGGAAAATAGGAGAAAAGGGAGATGAAGATACACAAATATGCATGCAAGGGAAATTAGAGAGAAAATGAAGGAAAATGAAAGAGAAAGAAAAAAGGAAAGGAAGAGACTAGACATCAATGATAAAAAGGCATCAAAGAAAAATTTTATAACTTTTGGTCAGGTCTACTTTTGATCACTTTCAGAAAGAGATCTATAAGAGAAGAGAGAGGAAGCACTTGGGCAAGAAAGCAAGCAAAGGAAAACAAGGGACCGCAAGGAAAAAATTGGAACACCAACTATACCAGGTGTACCTTGCATGTAACAAATTGAATGTGTGATTTCCTTACTGAGATTTGGATGTCTGGTACACACATGCGGTTCTTTGGTTATTTAGTCATAATTGACATGGGAATTGGTTGGATTGACATTGGTGTTGTGGAGGTAAATCCCCTCTACGCACAAAGGCGATCCCACTAGCCCTAGAATGGGTATAGAAACAATCGAAACACGCAAAGCTATTGATTCCTAGTTACAAAAGATAGAATCGCGATAGATCGCTTACCGTGATTCCTTCGCTGCTATTGTCGAAGAAGAAATGGCGCTTCCATTCCTAGCTGGACAGGTCACGATCCGTGAGCTCACTGCATCCAGATACCTGTACACATGCAAAGAAGAGAGACAACATGCAACATAATATTTCACGCTTTATAACTATCGATCAGTCAGAGAGGAACGAATCAAATTGCATTATGTAACGGAAAAACAAAATCATGGAACCAATAACAGAGTCATGTATATTAAGATACGAGAGAAAGATACAACCGGTGCTCTGACGTCGTGATCTTCCTTCGACAGGATTCCAGCGGGACATATCTCACAAAGCTTGTCAGGGATTTGACAAAACTCTCTCTCTCACGGGGTTCTCCTTAGCTCTTCTCTTGATTGTCACTCAGCTATAATTTTCTTCCCACAAGTTCAGCTAGCTGGTAAATGGAGAGGGTAGGCTTTTATAGAGGGAGGAAGGGAAGTTGGGATCCCTATAATCATGGGATAGAGTCCTATCTCTTAGGAAGGTTCCATGAGAGGTGAAGAACCACTTCCTAAACAAGGAGATCCGGAGCCAAACAACCCAAATTCTTTCTGATGATTCATTCTGAAGTTGTTAGAACCAAACTTCCACCATTTATTTTTAAAAAACATTCCCAAATAGGCTTGGCACGGGCAATACACAGGGATAGAGTGCTAGCTGGCGTGCCCACTAGTGTATATTTTCCCCATTGGCGCGAGAGATGAACTGGATACCCGTGCCAATGCCAAAACATCTATTTTTAGGGTTTTCCAGAGGAAATTTTCTTGAGGAGAATTCTTTCCCTTATGCAGAAGGATGCCATCAAGGTGTTTTTAGGACATTTTAAAATTCACAGGTCACGAGAATAATCCTCCAATGCGCGAGACGAGGGATTACAGGGATGGTGACAAAATGCTATGTAACAGATGCCCCCTAAAGCATGAGGTCCGAGAGAGAGGGAGGGGTGAAATGATTTATGAGAACACATTCAACGGAAAAAACTGTCGTCGGAAGACTTGTGAGTACAAATACAACTGATATCTGTGATACATGATATGTGGTATGGGCACAACCATCCATAATAAAGTATACAAAACGAGATCCAAGGTATGGACGCAGCCATCCAGAAAAATAAGGATTAGCAAGTAGACTCAAGTATGGTCGCAGCCATCCAATCAAAAGAGTCATGTAATAAGTCATAATAATCCACAAAGAACCCGCAGCCTGGATTTCATAAGACGAGATCCAGGGTCTTGCGCTCCATCTCGACCCGAGAAAAGTACAAGTTTGAGCATGTGAATAAATGAGTTGAAGTTGAACATGCAAGAACATCGTCTGATTACCAGCCAATGATGAAGACTGTTAACAGATGCGAGAGAAACCACCAATAATGACAATGGCTCTCAAGGTACAAGAGGTACAATCCAAGGAATGCGCACAGTGATCTAGTGTCGAACACCCGCAGAATCATCTGATCGAAGGCCAGTAATGAAAACCTTACGTCAAATGCGAAGAACCTGCCATTGAGGCATGCAGGCTCCAAGGTACCTGAAGGGTGTCTCTAGATCAAACTCCTGGATAATGAGCTGAAGTCAACAGAAATTGACCTCGTCGAAGGAGGGCCCTAATGTTTCCCACATCATCGACACGAGATAGAGGAAAGTAATGTTTTTTGTGAATCGAGACTAAGAGAGAATCAGAGGGAGGTTGTAAACTACAGAGGCAAACTTCTCTTGAACATATTGGCAACACGACACTGGATTTGGCAGAATTTGATATCAAAGGATCTGAGGTCATGGTGACGTGGAAAAGAGCAGATGAGCGGTCAAAAGAGATTACCCAAACCCAGGGAGGAAAGCAGATAACGAGATGAGATGTCCCCAACCCGACACAAATGCAGACAAGTGCCATGTTCAAGAGCGACATACTGCTGATTGTGAGACTGGTTCCATTTCCCCCCACCATTTTTGGCGAGTACCTCTTTATTTTTACACAAGCTTGAAGAGGATACCATATGCTTGTCGAAGAAGAAATGGCGCTTCCGTTCCTAGCTAGACAGGTCACGATCCGTGAGCTCGTTGCATCCAGATACCTGTACACATGCAAAGAAGAGAGACAACATGCAACGTAATATTTCACGCTTTATAACTATTGATCAGTCAGAGAGGAACAAATGAAATTGCATTATGTGACGGACAAACAAAATCATGGAACCAATAACAGAGTCATGTATATTAAGATATGAGAGAAAGATACAACCGGTGCTCTGACGTCGTAAAATAAATGGAGTCGCCAAATTTGGTAAATCCCCTCTGTGGACAGAGGCAATCCCACTAGCCCTAGAGTGGGTCTAGCAACAATCGAAACACGCAAAGCTATTGATTCCTAGTTACAAAGGATAGAATTGCGATAGATCGCTTACCGTGATTCCTTCGCTGTTGTTGTTGAAGAAGAAATGGCGCTTCCATTCCTAGCTGGACAGGTCACGATCCGTGCGCTTGTTGCATCCAGATACCTGTACACATGCAAAGAAGAAAGACAACATGCAATGTAATATTTCACTCTTTAAATTTGGTGACTCCACTGCTGTTGTCGAAGAAGAAATGGCGCTTTCGTTCCTAGCTGGACAGGTCACGCTCCGTGAGCTCGCTGCATCCAGATACCTGTACACATGCAAAGAAGAGAGACAACATGCAACGTAATATTTCACGCTTTATAACTATCGATCAGTCAGAGAGGAACGAATGAAATTGCATTATGTAACAGACAAACACAATCATGGAACCAATAACAGAGTCATGTGTATTAAGATACGAGAGAAAGATACAACCGGTGCTCTGATGTCGTGATCTTCCTTCGACAGGATTCCAGCGGAATGTGTCTCACAAAGCTCGTCAGGGATTTGACAAAACTCTCTCTCTCACAGGGTTCTCCTTAGCTCTGCTCTTGATTGTCACTCAACTATAATTTCCTTCCCACAAGTTCAACTAGTTGGTAAATAGAGAGGGTAGGATTTTATAGAGGGAGGAAGGGAAGTTGGGATCTCTATAATCACGGGATAGATTCTTATCTCTTAGGAAGGTTCCATGAGAGGTGGAAAACCACTTCCTAAACAAGGAGATCCGGAGCCAAACAACCCAACTTGTTTCTGATGATTCATTTTGAAGTTGTTAGAACCAAACTTCCGCCATTTATTTTTTAAAAAAATTCCCAAATAGGCTTGGAGCGGGCAATACACAGGGACAGAGCGCCAGATTGCGTGCTGAATAGTGTATATTTTCCCCATTGGCGCGAGGGATGAACTGGCTACCCGTGCCAATGCCAAAACACCTGTTTTTAGGGTTTTCCAGAGGAAATGTTCTTGAGGAGAATTCTTGTCCTTATGCATAAGGATGCCATCAAGGTGTTTTCAGGAAATTTTACTGTTCACAGGTCATGGTAATAGTCCTCCAATGTGCGGGACGAGGGATTATAGGGATGGTGACAAAATCCTGTGTAACAGATGCCCCCTAAAGCATGAGGTATGAGAGAGAGGGAGGGGTGAAATGCTTTATGAGAACGTGTTCAACTGAAAACACTGTCATCGAAAGACCTGTGAGTACAAATACAACTGATAGCTGTGATACATGATATGTGGTATGGGCGCAGCCATCCATAATAAAGTATACAAAATGAGATCCCAGGTATGGACGCAACCATCCAGCAAAATAAGGATCAACAAGTAGACTCAGGTATGGTCGCAGCCATCCAATCAAAAGAGTCATGTAATAAGTCATAATAATCCACAAAGAACCAGCAACCTGGATTTCATGAGACGAGAGCCAGGGTCTTGCGCTCCATCTCGACCCGAACAAAGTACAAGTTCAAGCATACGAATAAATGAGCTGAATTCGAACATGCAAGAACATCGTATGATTACTAGCCAATGATGAAGACTGTTAACAGACGCGAGAGAAACCACCAATAATGACAATGGCTCTCAAGGTACAAGAGGTACAATCCAAGGAATGCGAATAGTGATCTGGCGTCGAACACC
>CM076570.1:440221918-440457948 GCA_034641835.2 Pinus albicaulis
TCACTGATTTTAGAATAGGTTGCCTTTAAATTTCATAGTTTGAAAATTCAATGCTTTCTTAGTATAGGATTTGTTGTTTTCTAGATTAAATTTACTTTCAAGTCATTGAAATAGATTTACATTCATGTTGATAAGATAGGTTGACTTTCCTATTGATAAAATTTACTTTTATGTCACTATAATAGATTTATTTTCATATCAATAGAGTAAGTTTACTTTCATGTCAATTTTCATTTGAATTTCATAGATTAAAATATTGTTTTCCAAGTTTTGAACTTGAGACTTTTGAAAAAAAAAATTGTGTGGATACTCATCTTAGACATTTTTCATGAATAGGTTTGTCATCATTTAAATAGTTTAATTCACTCTTAAATTGAAATTTGATTCCTATCATATATTGTGCAAGTGTGCTTCGCAAGTTCATGAACCTGGGTTTGATGATTTAATGACAAGTAATTTAATAAACAATTAAATTACCCAATAGTTACCTCATAACAATGTGATTTAAATGGTCCAAACCATATCTGTATTATGTATAAATATTAAGATACAAGCCTTATTATATCATTCTTAGTAGCATTGATATTTCCTTGGATCATACTAAATAAATTATGACTATGGTGTACCAAATCTCTTTATGACTTCTCTCTTGTAAACCGAATATTTCTAAGGTTCATATTTGTGTTATAAGATATGTGTCCGAACTTTAAGGTCAAATATATAAGGTACTTATGATTGGAGGAAGATGATTTACATCAACTAAAGAAATTCAAGTTATCTATTTTGCAAGGGACTGAACCTCTGTCAAGATTTGTAGTTGATATCCTGTAAGAGTAAACAGGTAAGGTTGAAAAATGTATGCATAATCCTTTAAACTAGGCATATATCTAAAGTTTTAAATTTCAAATTTCTTAATATTTGTACCTTTAAAAGGTCGCATCAATTCATTTCATAAAGCTCTATATGTACTATGTTACGAAGGAATCCCTTTAGATGAGAAACTACATGAACTGTGAACTACCAATTTTATGCTCCAATGAAAGAAATTGTTGACACTTGTTGTATTATGTAAGGGTATTTGCATAAGAAGTCTTGTCTTCTTTCTTGAGGACAAAGAAAAAATCAATATGATAGGTGCTTAGACCGTTTCCTTGCACATGCAGACTAAATTTTTGTGGTAAAATCAAAGCTAGATAATCCATGATCAAAATTTTAATAATATCCACCTCACGTATAGAAGGATTGTCACCAAAATTTCTAGGGTTTGCATCTAACACACTAGTATACCTGTAGAATTTGAAAATTTAAAGGATGGAAGCCTTGAATAATTTGGATATTGAAGCATCTAGGGTTTCTAAATCCTATCAAAGGTTTGAATTAGGAAATATTAGGGATGAACCGTAGGATTAATCATTTCCACTAAAATAAGAAACCCTTACCCTAGCAAGAAGAGAAGAGATATGACATCATACTAATGTGAGAAGAAGGATGGTGATAATTACAAGAGTACAATATTAAAAGGGATTTGATTCTCTTCTCAAAAGATAAGTATTTTATACATCTATTATCTGATTATTTCTATTTTTCTAGTAGTTAGTCTCTTGTCTTTGAGTTCCTTGCTTGATTGTAATTATCCTTCCATGGCCTCCTGTGAGGATTGCAGGTACATAGTAGAAACTTCCAAGGCTTTGACAATGGTTAGAAGAAGCGGAAGAGCGAAGCAAAGCAAGAGGACTTTCCAAAATTACTACTTGAAGGATATTATACTAGATGAGCCTCAAGTTTAGAGGGAGTGGGATTTTTGAAGTATGCCTCGATTGTGCCAAAGAGAAGTCAAGATCTAGCATTCAGAAGATGGAAGCATGGTAGAAAGGTTTTATAAATTTCTTCCAAAAAGGGGAGAGGATCATGTCATGACGTTTTCATTAATTGCCTCATATTTTTTAAGAGCGTGAAGAAGCCTCGTGATTAAATATGATCATATATAATTTGTCTTTGGTAGAGGAAGCAGTTGTGAAGAAATTATTGTCTTCAAAGGGAGTAGTCAAAATTTTTTTTTTTACCCCATATAAATCTTACCTCATATTGGATCATGGACTTTCAGTGTGAGAGGGAGCATCCAGTTTTGGTATCCGGAAAGCATTTGTGATCTAGTGAAGGAAACATAATAGTTGATGGTCGAGCCAAGATGTGTTGCTCAACATGTGTTACCATTATGGTATAGTTGGTCATGAATATTTTAATAAGTATAGATGCAAAACTAGCTTCACCTTATGGAGATTACCTCTCGCATTGAGAGGGAGAGATGAAGAGATGGAAATTCTCCCTATGTCTTCATGACCTTAGTTGGAGAGTGGTCTGATATTATCCATGTGTCATCTTGACCTTGTTTTGATAAGTTCTCCCTTGCCATTATGACCCTTGTTGGAGAATGGTTTGAAAGATTGGATAACATCATGGTTTGAAATTATTCTCGTGTCATGTAATTTGACCTAATTAGGGAGGTTTTCCCTGTGTCAATTACATAGAACTTGGTTGAAGAATGGTTTGGTGGAATGGCATTCTTCATGTGTCATTGTATAGTGATCTGATTAGGGTTGTGTCCCTATGTCACTTTCACTTTTAGGAAGAATGGTCCTGTGGAAAGACATTTTCATGTGTCATTGTATAGTGACGCGATTAGGGTTGTAGTTCATATGTCACTTTTACCTGTATATGAAAACAGTCCAACAAAGGATAGTTATTGCCTTTATGTAATTGTATAGTGACCTGATTATGGAGGTTATCATTGTGTCACTTTGACCTAATTGGAGAGAATGGTCCTAGAGGTTGTAGCCTCCCAACATCATGCTCTGGTCTCTTTCTAGAGTGTAATTGATTTTCCATATGTCAGTGGTACTAACTGGGTTGTGGCAGTGTGGTTGATGTTGGTAATGATATTGATGATGATGCTTATCTTAATCTTGATGATCATTTCTTATAAAAGTATTCAATTTGATAACACCATGATAGTCATTATGAATACCTCCCTAGTTAAGAGAGAGTGTTGAATTCGTAACTAGGTTCAGTCTTCATAATGAATATTTATCATTATGTTTTTGTAAAATATTCAAAAAGAATTAATTTGAGTCAAAATAAAATCATTTTATTTAAAATTAAATTAAATTTTTGTGTCTTGAATTTGACCAAGTCTACCCTCCATTTGTTAAGTCGGATTTCCCAAGGGTCGTGTCCTTTAGCATGGCCAAACAACTATATATTGGCATTATCACTCCACCATTTTGGAAACTAACTTGTATCTTCCATGGAAGAATAATTTGGGTATCTGAGGCATAATCTCAAGTGGTTATACGAGTTATTTGAGACAATATACTTATGTGGATACAAGCTCCCCAAGGTTGTGAATGTGAGCTACCTAAAGCAGGAAGTGTGAGTTATCTGAAGCAAAGAATGTGAGCTACCTAAAGCAGTGAATGCGAACTAATTGAGATACGAATGCAAGCTACTATAGGTTGTGTTATTTATGAGGAATGCGAGCTATTTTGGGGCACCATTTCTAATTTGATTTTCAAGCTATACAAGGCACTTATTTTTTTCATGATATGGCATTACATGAACAATGTTGTGGGAATTTGGAGGGCTAACTTAGCACTTGGGTAATAACTTTATTGGTCAGTTTATCTATGAATTGGATTTCTCTTTTTGGCTAAGATTCTATAAGGAAAGGATTGTTGGGTTTTCCCCTTGTTTTTTTTTCCCTGGTTGTTGGCTTAATCTTTGTTGTCTCTTGTATTTTTGTGTATTTTATTTTAATAATTTATGATGACCTAATGATTGAATAAAACACTAAATGAAAAACATATATAAACATACATTAGTAATTATAATGATTAGAAATTATATCATATGCACTTGAATTTTGACAATGAGCGCATTCCTTTGAAATATAATTTTTTTCATGCATATGGGAACTTTGAAAAAGATTTTCCAAAAGCTCTAGCATATTAGTCTCCACCTATTCCTATACCATGTTCTCAAATTAATGATGATAAAGTAGAATTCAAAACAGTTTCAAGGAAGGACAAGAGTCATTTGACTAAGAGGCCTCATTCCAACATGTTTGATTGTCATCAGCATCCTCCCTCCATTGATAGATATGAAACTTTGAATTCCTCAAAGGATGAATAAATAAATGAAATATATCATCCAAATACAGATCAATTTCCTTCAAAGAACATTATTTCCCCACAAAGGAAGATATTTCTTCTAAGTATATTGACAAAATCCATCCTCGAGATAAGAAGGAAGAAGAGGCCAATTTGGAGGAAGAGCGGGAGGTCAATCCCTCCTCTCCTCCTCCTTCATATTCATATGTTATAAAAAGAAAAAAACAATCTTCCCTGCATTAACAAGAATCATTAAATATCAAATTAAGA
The DNA here is from genome assembly GCA_034641835.2 of Pinus albicaulis. Taxonomy (NCBI): domain Eukaryota; kingdom Viridiplantae; phylum Streptophyta; class Pinopsida; order Pinales; family Pinaceae; genus Pinus; species Pinus albicaulis. The sequence goes on from CM076570.1 coordinate 440,226,355, forward strand.
AACTTGAAAAATATGGCACTTCTCGTGGTCCTAATGGGGGTCAATTTTGTTGAGATTCAACAAGATGGTGAACTTAATGAAAATTAAGCACCTTCACTTAGTGGGGCCCGCAGGCTATTTTTAGGTGTATGTTTATTTTTAGACATGGTGAGCATATTCTATAAGTTGTAGGATGCTATTTGTAGATGGTTGATAAAGTTGGAAAAATAGATGAAATTCTTTTTTTAGAAGATTGGGCAAAGTCTATTTATAGATCGCTAATCTAAAAATCGATGCATGTCGATTATTATCGGCCCTTAATAATAATCCAACAATAAATATCAACTTATTCTCTTGGATCACTTTATTTCAGTGAACATATTTGGAAAATCAGTGGGCTGAAGGAATTATGCAATTCCTAGGGTGGTTGGTGACTCATGCATGGAGGACTCAGTTAGAAATGAAGTGGCAGAGTTGTGACAGAGTTGGAAGAGTAGTTATGGGAGTTGTTATTTATTTTCACCCAGTTAAGTGAGTTAAACTCAGTTGTGCTAGTTGTATCTAGTTCTAACTGATAACCCACAGCAAAATGGGGTCGCGGAGAGGAAGAAAAGAACGATCGTGGGTGCTGCATGAGCTATGCTGCATGACCAAGGCCTACCGATGCACTTGTGGGCGAAAGCATGAAACACTACATTTTATGTGAAAAATTGTTGTCCTCATAGATTACTTGGCATGAGTACACCTGAAGAATCTTTTACTAGTAAGAAGCCTGATATTTCTCATAAGAAGAATTTTGGCTCATCTGTTTACATTCATGTGACAAAGGACGCTAGGAAGAAGTTGGATCAGACTGCAGAAGTTGGAATATTTGTGGGGTACACATAAACACTACATAATTATCGTGTGTATTTTCCAAACAGTCGGATGACTGTCGTGCGACGGGATATAAAATTTAATGAGGAGAAAGCCATGAATTTGTCGCTTGAGAGGAAGCTACACTTGCATGAAGAGGAGGAAATTATGGTTCCTAAAGATGAGCCTCAAGATGTGGATCAGCCACAAAAGGAGGATCATGCAATGGAGGAGTCCATTCACGCAGAACCAAACATCCGAATAGGAAGAAGGCATACCACAGAAGCTAAGAGGTTGAAGCTTGATGCGGCACAAAATTTAGGAGTCCCTGCATCATAGCGTAGAAAAATAAAGTCACCCGACCGATTCATTGGACACATGGATCTCATGAGCAAGTGTATCGTGACAGAGCCATCTTCCTTTGAGGAAGTAGCATGTTCTGAAACCAGCTCCAAAAATAGAAGAAAAGAGATATCAACACCTTAGAAATAAGCCACTTCGAGGGGGAAACCTTCAATATATTACATGAATGAACAATTCTCGAATGATACAAATGACCAAAATCTCCTTCTATATATAGGATTCGATGGGCCCACAATATAATCCTAGTCGACCTAACAATAACAATGTAAGGGCACAATAATAACAATATTGGGGTTACAGGGGTACAAAAATAACAGTAAGGGGTCTACACTAATAATAATAAGGGACTGAACTAGTAATATAGGGACCTAACACACCCCTCTCCTTCAAAAAAGTGTTGTCCTCAACGCTTGAGTAGCTTTGGGTGCTTCTGTATAAAATTCTCATCCTCCAATGTAGAATCTTCAGTGGGTAAGTTCTTCCACTTTATGAGATACTCTGAAATTGATCGATTTCATAGCTGTCGAGTTCTTGTTTCCATGACCGCTTCAGATTCCAATATGATTTTTCCTTCCTCATCAAGTTCTGGAAATATTGTTTGAACTGGAAGATTTTCACCTATAACCATCTTTAAGCATGAAACATGGAAAACTGGATGCACTCGCGAAGAAGCAGGAAGCTCCAATTTGTATGCCATAGTACCAATGTTTTGCAACACCTTGTAAGGACCATAGTACTTTGGCGATAATTTATTATCCTTCTTAGCTTGCTTGAGGGACATTTGTTTGTATGGTTGTAGCCGTAAAAATACCCAATCTCCTACATCAAAACTTCTCTCGTTGCGATGTTGATATGCCTGTTGTTTCATTCGATTTTGTGCCAAATTTAGGTTATCCTTTAAGAGTTGGAGAACTTCTTGTTGATGCTCGATGTGATCTTCCACTGCTTGAACCTTAGAATTTTCTCTTAAGGATGATGTGATGGAAGGTGGATGATATCCATAAAGTGCCATAAATGGGGTCATTTTTGATGCAGTATGGAAGGAAGTGTTATACCACCATTCAGCGAGAGGTAACCACTTGACCCATTGTGTTTGTTTATCAGATACAAAACAACGAAGATATCCTTCCAAACATTTATTTACTATCTCAGTTTGATCATCAGATTGAGGATGATAAGATGAGCTATGAGCTAATTGAGTACCCAAACAAGAAAATAACTCCGTCCAAAAATTTCCAGTAAAAATGGGATCTCTGTCGCTCACAATAACCCTTGGGCTTCCATGTAGCTTTTGAATTCTATCCATAAATGTAATAGCAATTGTACTTGCTTTAAATGGATGAGATAATGCACAAAAGTGTGCATACTTGGTAAGTCTATCAACTACCACCATGATGACACTCTTTCCTTCGGACTTAGGTAAACCTGTGATAAAATCCATCGAAATCTCCTCCCAACGTTGACCTGGAATGGATAAAGGTTGTAGAAGTCCTGGGGTCTTAATTGTTTCCACTTTATTCTGTTGGCAAACCAAACATTCCGCCACAAACTTTCGAATATCAGATTTAAGGCCATCCCAAAAAAATACTTTCTTCACCCTGTGGTAAGTTTTTAAAAATCCTGAGTGTCCTCCTAAAGGAGAAGTGTGCAATTCCAGAAGAATCTTTTGTTTTAGTTGGGAATTCTTACAAAGATATAAGCGATCTTTGTACCATAAGGAATCATTTTTCCAACTAAATGTATCAGATGTACTAGGATCTTCCTGCAACTTTTGGATGAGTGTCCATACATCTTTGTCCTTCTTCCATTCATCTCTTGCTTCAGTTATCCAATCTGGTTGGATAATAGAAATGGCACAAAGCAATGCTTCCACCTCTTCATTCTTTCTAGAGAGTGCATCTGCAACAACATTAAGCTTTCCTTTTTTGTAGATTATTTCAAAGTCATAACCCAACATCTTTGTGACCCATTTTTGCTGCTCTTCTGAAGATAGTCTTTGTTCCAAAAAGTGTTTAAGACTATCATGATCCGTTTTTACCTTGAAGTGTCTTCCCATTAGGTAAGGTCGCCATTTCTTTAGTGCATGTAGTATTGCTAACATTTCCTTCTCATAAATAGCTTTCTGTAAATACTTTCCTTTGATTGGACGAATTTAAAAAGAAATGGGTCTTCCTTCTTGCATTAAAACAACACCAATTCCATTTCCTGAGGCATCACATTACACAATAAAGGTTTTTGTGAAGTCAGGCGTAGCTAAGACCGGTGCTATGCACATTGCCTCTTTAATATTTTCAAAGGCCTTAGTTGCTTCAGGAGTCCATGAAAATGCATCTTTCTTCAATAATGTTGTTAGAGGTGCTACTATTCTCCCATAATTCTTAACAAACTTACGATAATACCCTGTTAACCCGAGAAATCCTCGCAACTTCTTTATGGTTGTGGGGACTTTCCATTCCTTAATGGCTTTAATTTTGTTAGTGTCTACCTTAACACCCTCGTGAGATACAATATGACCCAGATATTCCACCTCTTGTACTCCAAATAAACATTTGGATGTTTTTGCATATAATTGTTTCTCCTGCAATAGTTTGAGCACCCTGTCAACATGTTGAACATGATCCTTCCAAGACCTGTTGTAGATTAGTATATCATCAAACAATACAAGCAAAAATTTTCTAAGGAAGGGTTTGAAAATGGAATTCATCAACCCTTGAAATGTAGAAGGTGCATTGGTAAGGCCAAAAAGCATGACCGAAAATTCATAATGAACCTCATGAGTTCGAAATGTTGTTTTCAGAATATCTTCAATCTTAATTCTAATTTGATGATATCCTGAATGAAGATCCAACTTGGTAATATAAATTTATCCATGTAATTCATCAATCACAGGAATGGAAAATTTATTTTTGATGGTGAGCTTATTGAGCTCCCTATAATCCAGACACATGCGCCATGATCCATCCTTCTTGTGCACCAAAACTACTAGAGAAAGAACTTTGACTAAGTTGAATTATACCAGCCTCTAACATTTCTGCAATCATATGTTCAATTTTGCTCTTTTGGACATAAGGATATCTATAAGGCCTAATGTTTGGAGGAACAATTCCTGGAATCGAATCAATAGCATGATCATGATCACGAATAGGTGGGAGTCCTTTGGGAGTTTCAAACACCTTGGAATAATTGTCCAGGACTTTTTGGAGATCTACAGAAATAGATGATTTTGATGTTGGAACTTCTAGTGAGCATAATTGTGCAATTACGTCTCGTTGTTCTTTCTTCAGAAGCTTTGTCATGAAATTAGAGCTTATTATCTTTCCCAGCTTCCCTGCGATACCCCGTAATTCGACTTCCTTTCCTTCTGAAAAAAATTTCAAGAAAAGTCTTGAAAATTAAAAGCTATTGTCCCTAAATATTGTAACCATTGTACTCCTAGTACAACATCAGCACTTCCCATAGGAATGGAAAGCATTGGACTATTCAATACATATTCCCCCATGGTTAGCTTGATATTATGGCATTTTCCAGAGAAATTTATATTTCCTCCATTTGCAACCATCACTTGACATTCTGGTGCTGGGTATAGGAAACAATTCAATTCCTTGGCTACCTTACAATGAATAAAATTATGGCTACTACCCAAATCAATCAACACTATTACCTTTTTCTTCTTGATATGTCCTTCGATCTTGAGAGTTTGAGGAGTGGTAATTATTGCCGATGCATTAAACGATATAGTCGGACTCATTTATTCCTCTTCTAGGATTGGTTCCTGGTGTATATCTTTTTCTTTTGAATATTCTTGTTCATTTTCTTCTTCCTCTTCACAATCTATGTAAAATAATTTTTTCTCAGCACACTTATGACCTTTAGTGTATTTGCTATCACAACTGTAGCAAAGCCCTTTTGCTCTTTTTTCTTCCAATTGTTATGGTGTCAACCTTGTAGGTTGTGGAAGTCTAGGAGTAGCAACACTTACATCTTTATATATGTGAGTGCTAGGCTTCCTTGTTGCCATAATTTTACATTCAATTTTTCTTGCCAACATGAATGCATTTTCCAATGAATCAGGTTCCCAAACGTGAACTTCATGTTGGATTTTATCCTTTAAAGTCCCTATGAAGACATCAATCCTGTGTTCCTCTGGAATATCAGTTACCCTTATATTCAATTTTTGGAATTCCTCAATGTGCTCTGCCACTAAACCCTTTTGTTTGAGATTTATCAGCTGGCTAAAGAAAGTGTTGCTTTTTGTATCCTCATAATGTGCTATCATTTCCTCTGTAAAAATTGACCAGGTGACAATTTTTTTACGGGAGCAAAGCCATCGATACCATAAAAATGTATTTTGTTCTAAATGTAAAGTTGCAATGCATACCTTTTGTGTGTTTTGCACATTATTGAGATCAAAATATTGCTCCATCTGTAGTATCCATGTTACGGGATCCTTGCCATGAAACTTCCTCATATCCATCTTTGGAATAAGGTGGTTCTTCCATCCAACATTAGAGTCTATGAAATCACAATTAACATTTATTTTGTTCTCATCATGAGTTTCCTCTACTATATTTCTGCCATTAGGAAACATTTCTTGTATCAAATTTTCCAAATCTTTCTTCATGTTTTTTATGTTGTCTTTCATTTTTTCATCGATCTTAGCTTCCATGTCATCCATCTTAGCTTCCATGCCATCCATATTAGCTTCTATTCCCACTTCCATGCCATCTATCTTAGCTTCCAAACCATTCATCTTAGCTTCCACACCTTTCTTCAAACCATCCATATTAGTTTCCACGCCTTTCTTCGGAACTTCCATTTCATTTTTTGTTGCTCTTTGCAATAGCGAAATTTGGTGCACTTGCTCTTGTAATTTTGATATATCATGTTGTGTTTCTTCATCTTCATGATTCATAGTAGAGCCTTCTGAAGGCTTAATGGGTGTTGAATTCTTTTTAGGGGGCATTTTAGAACCCAATACTGATATCTATTCTTCAATATGCCCCTGGAATAAATTCAAACTAAGAGACTTATGTAATTCAAAAAAAATACACACCTTTTTTTGCTTTTGAGGAGCTCGATATTGAAACTGAATTATCTCTACGATTTATTACCTTCAATATCTAAAATTCAGCCCTAAATTAGCCCTCTAAATATTATTTTTAATGCCAAAGGTCTGACCTGATTTGGATTCTTCAAGACAAAGTCAGGCCAAATCTCCCACGATGACCTAATTATGGACTGGTTCAGTAGAGTGAACTTGTACGAATTTCCACGTGTCACTGTTTCCTCCTTTGCTCTGAAATTGATATGCCGAAAACTACAGTCTGTGTACTTGTGGTCACATTCTACAGAATCCCAATCTGGCGCTCATAGAGAGAGATATGACGTTTTTCCCATGATGACCTCTTTGAGATGAAATTCGGGAGCCTGAAAAATCCCTATCTTCAACAGACCATATCTCCAAAAATATTACGAACCAAGATCTGAAAGTTTGCGACAATGTTCCTCAGGATTTCGGCTTCGCTCTGTGAAAATTTCAGCTTCTGAACCCTCGTACGAAAAACGTTATAGTGAAAATTCTGCGATGACCTTTTTAGGTTAAATTCAGGAGCCTGCAAAATGACCTAACTTCCATAGGTCATATCTCCGAAAATATTGCGAACCAAGCTCTAAAATTTTTTGAAAATTTTCCTCATGATTTCAACTTCGCACTCTAAAAATTTCAGTTTTTAACCCTTCGTAGAAAAAAATTTATAGCGAAAATTCCACGATGATCTGTTTGGAGCAGTGAAACCCTAGAATCCAAAGCTCTGATACCAAATGTTGTGAAACCAACTCCAAAAATAGAAGAAAAGAGATATAAACGCCTTAGAAGACACTTTGAGGGAGGAACCTCCAACACATTACATGAATGAATAATTCTTGGATGATACAAATGACCAAAACCTCCTTCTATATATAGGAGTCCATGGGCCCACAATATAATCCTAGCCGACCTAACAATAACAATGTAAGGGCACAATAATAAAAATATTAGGGTTACAGGGGTACAACAATAACAATAAGGGGGCTACACTAATAACAATAAGGGACTGAACTAGTAATATAGGGACATAACATAGCACAGGAGCCCACATGGGTAGATGCCATAGTGGAGGAGTATGACTCCATTTTCAGTAACAATGATTGGGAGATTTTTCCAAGGCCGATTGGTAAATTAGTGCTAGGTTCAAGCTAGATCTACAAGGCAAAGCAAGTTGTTGATGGGAGCATCGAGAAGTATAAGGCAATATTTGTTGCTCGGGGCTTCTCACAGATCGTTGGGATTGATTATGAAGAAACCTTTGCACCTGTCGCACGATATTCTTCCATAAGGACCATCCTTGCTCTCTTAGTGCAAATGGGTTGGCACATTCATCAGATGGACGTGAAGATTGTGTTCCTTAATGGGATCATTGAGGAAGAAATTTACATTGAGCAGCCTGAAGGATTTGAGATCTTCAGCAGCGATTTGAATGTGTGCAGACTCAAAATAGAGTTGTATGGGCTGAAGCAAGCACCTCGTGCTTCATACACACGGATCGACAGTTATTTTACTGGACTTGGCTTCACCAAGGGTGAGGCGAATGCAAACCTATACCAAATTGTGGTGGAGGGTAAGATTTTAATCAATGTTCTTTATTTTGATGATTTAATACTAACAAGTGATGAGCAATTGATACACTCATGTAAGGAAGATCTTGAAAAGGAGTTTGAGATGAAAGATTTGGGCCTCCTTCATTATTTCCTTGGATTGGAAATATGGCAAGGAGAAGGTGAATTGTTTGTGTCTCAAGGCAAGTATGCTCAGGAGATACTTGGTAAGTTTCACATGTAAGACTACAAGCCCATGGATACTCCTCTTCCCGGAAATTGGAGGAAAGAGGATGCTACATCGGCAGAGGTAGTGGATGCTACCGTCTATCGACAGTTGGTGGGTTCACTCATGTATTTAGTTAATACAAGATCGGACATATGCTATGCAGTGAACCAGCTTATTCAAGCGATGGTTAAGCCTACCAAGCTCTTTTGGAAGGCAGGCAAGCATGTCCTCATATATCTTAGGGGCACATCTGAGTATGGCTTATGGTACAGACAGACGGATGAGGTTAAGTTTCATGGCTTCACGGATGCAGATTGGGCAGGAAGCCCAACGGACAGAAAGAGCACATCTGGAGGGGTTTTAAGTATCGGATCTATAGCATTTTCTTGGTACAGTAGGAAAAAAATATCTGTGGCACTCAGTTCAGCAGAAGCAGAATACATGGCAGCAAGTCAAGCTGCATGCGAGGCCATCTGGATGAGGAAGATCCTGGTCGGTTTGTTCGGTTCTCATTTAGATCCTACAGTGATACATTGTGATAATCAGAGTTGCATTAAACTCTCAATTAATCATGTGTTTCATGATATATTTAAGCATATAGATATCTGGTATCATCATATTAGAGATTGTGTGCAGCAGAAGATCATGTTGCTTCAGTACATTCCTACGGAAGATCAGGATGCAGATATTCTGACGAAGGTGCTCACCAGGAGAAAATTAGAATACCATAGAGACAGGATTGGGGTGAAGGATAATCCCTATCTTTTTGAGAGGGAGTGTTGAGATTCAACAAGATGATGAGCTTAGTGAAAATTAAGCACCTTCACTAAGTGGGGCCCGCAAGCTATTTTTAGGTGTATGTCTATTTTTAGACATGGTGAGCATATTCTATAAGTTGCAGGATGCTATTTGTAGATGGTTGATCAAGTTGGAAAAATAGATGAAATTCTATTTTCAGAAGAATGGGCGAAGTCTATTTATAGATTGCTAATCTAAAAATAGATGCATGTCGAAAATTATTAGCCCTTAATAATAATCCGACAATAAATATCAACTTATTCTCTTGGAGCACTTTATTTTAGTGAACAGATTTGGAAAATCAGTGATCTCAAGGAATTACGCAATTCCTAGGGTGGTTGGTGACTCATGCATGGAGGACTTAGTTAGAACTTAATTGGCAAAGTTGTGATAGAGTTGGAAGAGTAGTTATGGGAGTTGTTATTTAGTTTAACTAGATTAAGTGAGTTAAACTCAGATGTGCTAGTTGTATCTAGTTCTAACTGAAGTTACACTAGTGAGAGTTTAGTGAATTAATTATTTAATTAATTCACAACTAGAGATTCACTTGCAACTGAAAAAATACAGTAGTTAACTACTTGCATGTCAGTTCCAGTGGAGACCCAGTCAAGAGATAGGTGAAAGGGTGAGATAGACTATCTGTTGTGACTATAGTGATGCATTCAATGCATCTGACACACATTGGATATGCCAATGAGGATTGCGTAGTCAAGGAAAAGCCAATTCGAATTCATTCAGGGGTCTTCTTTAGCAGGGATTGTGCAGTGGAGGAAGGCTGTCAGGAGGCAAGAAATTGATGCATAGATATGCAAATTTCTGCATGACAGTGTGTAATGATTGTTGATTGTACTAAGAGCTTGATGTACTAAGCCTTGTATGAGATTATTAGATTATCCATTGATATACATAATATATGATAGTTGGGGTTTTTAGCTTTAAGCTTTCCCATTAAACAATTGTGTTTATGTGCGATTGATTTTGCTTCTTAAGTGTTTTTCAATTGACGATTTAATTTCCGCAAAGAATTAAGTGGAAGGATCATGTATTTAACATAAGATAATTTGTTAGATCAAGGGAGTCCAGTACTATATGCAAATTTCTACATGACAGTGTGTAATGATTGTTGATTGTACTAAGAGCTTGATGTACTAAGCCTTGTATGAGATTATTACATTATCCATTGATATACATAATATTTGATAGTTGGGGTTTTTAGCTTTAAGCTTTCCCATTAAACAACTGTGTTTATGTGCGATTGATTTTGCTTCTTAAGTGTTTTGCAATTGGCGATTTAATTTCCGCAAAGAATAAAGTGGAAGGATCATGTATTTAACATAAGATAATTTGTTAGATCAAGGGAGTCCGGTACTATACATGCATCTTGTATAATTTCTACAAATTTCAATTAAAACTTAGAAATATATAAAATTTATTATTATTAAGATACAATTTTAGAAAAAATTATAAATATTAAAAGTTACATAGTAACCCTTTCTTAGAAGAGATGGATCCAATCAAGCTCTCATGTGCTTATGGTTTTTCTATCCATCTCCCTCTACGCTTTGACCTCGATGTTGCTGCTAATTCAATGTTGGTCGAAAATCGTGCTCTGTTTAATATTTCAATTGGAATGTGCCTTAGGATATTTTAGTTACGAATTTATGTTTATATAATTAGTCCATCTCCATATCAATGTGACATATATGAGGCTTTACCTCGGGAAATGCCATCTTTTAGATCATAAGTGTTGTTTTTTTTGGAAATTGAGAGGTTTTTATCTTATTAATATTTGGTTACATGATAATTACTTGTGAAATGTTAGCCTTTCTATTATTATGTTTTCCTTCCATCATCAAGAAATTACCATAAAAATTAAGATCATATAAGATAATAGAACACAAGATATAGGCTCCAAGCCAAGGAAAAACCCCTCCAAGGGGAAAACCAAGAAAAATATCTTCTTATAGAATCAGATCAAAAGAGATATCCAAGACACTTAACCACATAAATATTCACCTATAGATGCCAATTAAAATCATTCTTCCTTTCGGTAGATTCACTGGCAACCAGAGATGTACAAAGGTAGATCTTCTTCCATACTTCGGCCTTCCTCATCTTCTCCATATTATCTGCAATATTTCAGACCAAAAACATCCAAGTGTATGTGTCCAAATGAGCTCCATATACCCTCTATTTATATATATTAGAGGGGGTACGAATATACACATCCATTGGGGCAGAGTCGATTTGACATGTAGGCCGACTTGGAATCTAGAGGGGTTTGTATCCCAAAATTTACATTTAAAAAAATTGTTTCCTTTTATTTTACAATAGGTCCAAAATAGGACTTTGGCTCTTTGAGTCAAAAACCTAGAAGCATGAACAACATGCTTATCTAGAAAAATAATAATAATTTTCTTTTTCTTTTCTTTTCTTTTCTTTTGCCTTTTTACATGAAAATACATAATGGTACAAATTATGAAGATCGAAACTATTTACGTTATCCAACACTCCCTCTTAACTAGGGAGGCATTCATAATTGTACACTTGGTATGAGGATATTCTCAAACTGAAATATTCTCATAAGATTCATATTGATAAGAATTTAATTGCCATGGAAGCGAGCTGTTTCTATAATTTATTTCGAGACTGCATACTATTTATTAATTCACTCTACTAATAAGGATATTCGCATGCCATAAAACGAGCTATTGTAGTGAAAATGAACCCCAAAAAAATTTCAGAATTTTGTCTAGCAGAGAGAGACCTATCAAGGATTTTGATTCAAAATCTAATGAAATGTGGTCTCCAAACCTCCAATTTCAAGTCACCTAAGCTCTTATACCATGTTGGAAATCCAGAGGTTGTTATCTTTTTAATAGATTTCGATTACATGATAATTACTTGTCAAATGTTAGAAATTTTATTATTATGTTTTCTTTCCATCATCAAGACATTACCATAAACATGATGATTAGAGAAGACAATAGAACACAAGATATAGGATCTAGTCCAGGGAAAAACCCCTCCAAGGTGGAAAACCAAAAAATATATATTCTTATAGAATCATATCAAATGATCTATCCAAGACACTTAACCACAAAAAAATCCACCTATAGATGCCAAGTCAAATAATTCTTCCTTCCAGTAGATTCGCCAGCAATAAACCAACAACAAGAGATGTACCAACGCAGATCTTCTTTTAGACTTCGACCTTCCTTATCTTCCCCATCTTCTCTACAATATTTCAAACCAAAAACATCCAAGTGTGTGTATCCAAACAATCTCACCCTACCCTCAATTTATATAAATTATAGGGGGTACGAATAGATATGTCCAATGGGGCAAAGCCAACTTGACATGTAGGTTAAGTCGCAATCTAGTGGGGTTTCTGTCCCAAAATTTACATTTAAAATTGTATTTTCCCTTTTCTTTACAATAGGTCCAAAATAGGACTTTGACTCTTTAAATCAAAAACCTAGAAGAATGAATAACATGCTTATATAGAAAAATAATAATAATTTCATTTTTCTTTTCTTTTTCCTTTTTACATAAAAATACATAATGGTACAAATTTGAAGACCGAAACTAGTTACATTATCCAATAGTTTTGAGGTTCCTTTCCATCGATCCCTCAGTATAGATTTGATGTTTCTCTCCATTATTTTTGTGATTTCACAATGGGCATCCCTTCTTTTGGAGGTAATACCATCTTGAAAATAGCAGGTGTGCCAAATGATCAGATGAAATTCCCAATTTGGACTTAGGATTTTCTATGGTACTTCAAAATATTGAAATCTTGAAGGAGAGAGGATTAATAGGTAAATTTGTAGAGATTTGACCTAGTCCTAACACTAATTTTTAATGGAATATTGTGAATTGGGGTGATCATAATCGTGTTGCAATGTTTTATTGTGGTAAAGGTTTTTTCTCACTTTTATTTTTTTAAATGTAGAAGTTAGGGACCTAATATTGAAAGCTAGTTGTTACTTCACGGACTCTGAGGGAATGTTCCTATCACACTAGACCCTTGATTTCAATCCAAACATGGAAATATTTTCAGACCCAATTTAGGTTATACTTCCACATCTCCCCATTTTCTCCTTGGGTAAGGTTACCTTCACAATAATAAAAAACAAGTTGGGTCGTTATATAACCCATGCAGAGCCTAAAGGTGGTATTTTCACCTATGCTAGAATATGAGTGGAAATGGATTGTAATAATGGATTTCTTGAGTTGATCTAGCTTGATTTGAAGACATGGATCCATCTTCCATCTCTTGATTACGAGTAGGTTCCTTTTAAATGTAACTCTTTACATACGTATGAGCAATTTGCAAAACGTTGTCCACTCATAAAATATTCTTTGTCAATATCTAATACAAATACAACTCCCAAAAATAATGATGAGCATTTCTTGAACAAAGTTTTGAAAAAAAAAAGAATTAGGTTCCAGTGCGGTCTTAGTCAGCCTTCAAGCCTCAGCCTCCCTCCAAGCTATAATCTCACTCCTATAATATGTTTGGACCTCTACAATATCAAGAGGAAGTGGAATATGATTAGGATCATGAGCCATCATCAATTATTTACAATTAGAGAATAAATATTCTCCAAAATTCCATGCAATTATCATCCAAGGTTCTCCAAAAACTTCTCAAGACAAGGCCTCGATGGAAAAAAATAAGCCACACTTGCAAAAAAAAGGAGAAAAGAGGGAAGGTGATATTCACCTGTGAATTTAAAGGTTGATAATACCTGTTCCTCTCCAGCCTTTTGATAAGTATCGATGAAAATCTCATGTCCCTCCCCTCCTTTGACAAGAAGTAGAAAATAATGCAATGAAAGAAATTCCAACTCCCAACCATCTCTAGGCTCATTTGGTTTAATGGGGATGCGTTTTTTTTAATTCTTGATTATAGTTTGTTTTTGTACTAATTTGTGTAATAATATTGGAGATATAATGCCACCTCTTGTTTTTTCAGAGGAAAAATCAAACTTTTTATTAGTGGAATAAAAAGTTACATAGTAGATGCTCTAAGCATTCTGAAAAAAGTGATATGTCTGCCAAGAACAGGAATTAAGTCACATCAAAAAACTGAGCAAAAATCAGTTCATAGATCTAATATGACAAGAAGTCCAGACCAAAAAATACTTAGGCCTCCCCTTAAGGATAAAATTACCCATATAGATACCAATTATGCAATAAGAAAAAATGTATCTGTTTACAAAAATATATACAAACCAAGGAGATAAGTCACCAAAAGTACAAGAAACTATAGAACACCTATATGTGAAAAAGAACAAAAAAATAAGGGTCTGAATAGAGGTTGAAAGGTTGTTGATCTGACACACGGATTGTCCCATTGTTGTGCTAGGCTATCCTCCAAGTACTCAAAATATGTTTTATACCCTCCTTAGAAAGGAGGTATGCTACATTTTTTTTTCCCTGTAGATATGGAAAACAGATATATGATTATAAGACATTTTGATTTGTAATATTTCATCTAATATTGGAATCAAAATATGACTTTGAAATAGTTGCAACCTGTTGAACCAATTACTAACATTCATAGAAGCACCAAATATTTGGACAGAACCAATCCCCATTTGTTTTATCCAGCACATTATGAATTTTAGTGATAGTAACTCTACAAAAAAATTTGAGCTCATGTCAATGCCCACTGAAGCTTTGAAAAATTTGTTCTCATTTAGGAAGATAACCAGTCCTGCCCCACACCTATTTTGTGCGTGAGAAGCACCATCAAAGTATGCCCAAGATATGTCAGACCTGATATGTTCTTCCCTTATATTCCTTTGGGTTTGGGAAGGAGAAGAAAGAGGTATTAGAGCAAAGATCAAGGTACATTCTATAGCAATCGAATAAGGTGAAGTTGTACGATCTTGAAAAATGACTTTATTTCGAGCCAACTAGAGGCCCCATGAGATGATGAGTGTGATGTTCCTTAAATTTTCATTTGATGATGAATTCCACAAATTTTTCCAATATTCCCTGCAATTTATCCCATTCCATGACAAACTTTCCCCTAAAAATTTTAGAGTGTCATCCCAAACATTGAAAGCAAATGGACATTTCAAGAATAAGTGGGAGACAGATTCTTCAATATTCTTGCATAAGTTGCACCAACCCAGCCCATGTTTTTCCTTTTCTAAAGGTTATCCCAAGTGGGAAATTTGTTCTTTAGAATGCACCAGAAGAAGAGCCTTGATTTTGCAGGGCTTTTCAATTTCCATAGCAAGTTACACCACCACTCTTTCACTCCCCATTCTTTCTTATCCATCAAGTAGGTGTGACCATATTGTGTAGAATAAAAGCTAGATGGGGCATGAACCCATCGGATGGAATCTGATCTATCTCTTATCATAAAAATTTTGCGCCTCAATTCTCAGATAAATCTATGCCATTCTTATCCCCAACAAGGTTCTAATAGTAGTTCCTTGGCTGATTTCCATCCTTAATTCCAAATGGTTGAGGATTCATATTTATCAATCTAATTTAGGAATGTTACCCCATGTATATTGAGAAAATAAAAAATCTCCCTCGAAAGAGCATAATACTCATTGCATCCCACCCAAGGGTCAAGACCAAGTCGGATATTTTCACCATTACCAACGTACTAGGCTAATCTGACTTCCATGATATTGAATGTGTCAATTGTTTCCTTCCATATCGCAGAATATTTTTTTGGTTTTTTATCTACTCTCCTCATCCAATCATCAAAAGGTTATGGGTCTATGTACTTCCTTTTTACCACAACCGTACATAAAATATCCTTAGTTAACAACATCCACCCTGATTTAGCCTCCAAGGACATATAAAAATATTGTATCTCCTTTATCCCCAAGCCTCCCTGGGATTTAGGTCGCGCAATTTTGTCCCACGCAACCCAGGGAAGGACGTCATCCTCTTTAACACCTGCCCACAAAAACCGATTGTCGAATTTCCTTATTTTGGATTTTATTCCTTTTGGAACCTATGTTAAAGAAATCCAATATGCCAGGATATCCATTAATATTTATTTTATGAGCACCAATATTCCCTCTCTCAATAGCCACTTTAAACTCAATAAATTAATAAGGCTTTCAATTTTTGCAAGCAACCAGTTCCAATCTCGTTTCTTGTATGAGTCTGGATTTAGATGAAAACCGAGATATTTGAAGTTGTCTCCCATATTATTTGATTCAAAGGGAAGGATCGAGGTGATTCTATCCACCTCAATCCCTGGAAAACTTGCATGGACAATTGATTAATTTTGAGCATTAATGTAGATTCCAGTTGTTTTGAGGAACAATTCAAGAGATGTCTTCAAATGTTGAATATCCTCTCTAGAGCCATTGTTGAAAAGAAGGATATCATATACAATTAGAAAGTAGGAGATGAATAAATTCATTGCAATTTCAATTCCTTTTAGGTCTCCATTTCGCTTAGCAACCAAGACCAGTTGGCTAAGGCTTTCAGCTACCAATAAGAACAGGAGGGGAGACAGAGGGAATCCTTTCCTAAGCCCCCTTTTACTATGAAAAAATGGAGAAGCTACCCCATTTATGACAAATTCGAATGACACATTGGTTATACATCACATGATCCAACTTATGAATCCAATATAGAACCCCAGATGAGTCATAAGAATTCAAAGGTATAACCAATCGATTATGTCATAAGCAATTTACAAATAAATTTTGACTACCAAGCCTTTTCTTTTAGTCATTTTAATGTTATGAATCGATTCTTGGGCAACTCCAATGGCCTCATGCATGTGTCTACCATCTAGAAAACCAAATTGTTCCTTTGAGATATTCCTGGACAAGATTGGCTTAAGACTAATCGTTATTACTTTGTTAATGATTTTGTAAATACAGTTGGAGAGGGATATTGGTCCAAACTCCTCAAAAGAACTGGGATCATCCGATTTTGGAATTAGATCTAAAAAGGTAGAGTTGGAAGGTTCATGGACATGACCCCTAATCCTAGATTCTTCCACCACCTCAGTTATATCATACCCTAAAAAGTCAAAGAAATGTTGGAAGAATTCCATTGTCCATCCATCATCCCCTGGACTCTTGTTTTTTTGCATAGATTTTATAATTCCTTCAACTTCAATTTCTTACATAAGTGTCATAAGAAAATCATTTTCTTCCTCCTTCGCATATCTAGGAAAAATTTGAGCCACCCTGATTACCTCGGCTATGGAAGTGGCCTCAGGAGCCTTTAAAATATTTTTGAAGTAGTCTTTGCCCAAACTTGCCAACTCATTGAAAGATCTAGCTTTACCTCCTTCCTAATCCATTTCCCATATAGAATTGGAGTTCTTCCTTCCCTTCACATAATTTTGAAAAAAAATTGAATTCACGTCCCCTGCTAAAAGCCAAGTAGTTCGACTTTTGAGGCACCATTGTTCTTCAAAATCGTTTAGGATCTTCCTCCTCCTGGTCTCTAAAAGTTTTATCCTTCTCTCTTCTCCTTTGTTTCATAACCATCCATCTCTGGGATTTCTAAGAATTCCAGCTTCACCCCAATTTGTTTAAAATATCCTTCATCCCTCGAATTTTTAGCCCTTTCCCATCTGATAGTTTTTCGTTTCAGTATTTTTAGATTATCCATGAAGGTGAATGTGAGGGATGTGTCTTGTGTTCAATCCGGGTGCCTCCAGATTTATTTAACCAGTTGATTGAAGCTAGGCTCTTTTAACCAACCATAATTTAATTTGAAGGGAGCACCAGGTTTCCTGTTGGGCCCTTTGTAATATTCCCAAATGGAGAAAGCAACAATATGGCTCACAATAATGGAAATAGAAGCAAATGTTAATACATCACATAGGAGCCAATTGACAGATCCATATTATTAAGCATAACAGCAACAAATGTATACAATATATTGGATAACAAACCCCTCAAGCTAGGCAAGAGAAGCCTCCATCAACAAAAAGCACCAATACATGAGATGCAGCTGCTACACAAAATGTATGAAGCAAGTACAACATAGTTTTAGTGACTAATACTGCAGCTAAAAAATATAAATAAATGGATCTAATGATACCATGCTCATACAAGGCCAAAAATGGAGATATATTGTCCCATACACTTTTCCTAGATAACCCAGGAACGGTTTCTGGAAATACACCAAATACAAATGGTGAATCTAAAGCCATAGGGCTGAAGAATCACTGCAACTGAAGCTCATAGAGCAGGTGGCTGAAACTTATGTATATATATATGGCATTCCTCCAATAGTCTCACTCAATGAAGGGTTTATCCCTTCAATGAAGATCTAACCTCCCAAATATGGCACTGAACCCTCCTTTGGATCTGTTGCATAAAATAACGCATTTAGGGAGTAATATTGTGTTGTAGGAGATGATGTTGCCTTGGCCTGATGCAAAAATATGGTATGAAGCACAGGAGCCTTTTTTACTGATCTCGCAATGGAAAGAAACCTTACTCCACTGACAAGCTCAAAAATGATCCAAATAAATCCTCCATTGTTGCACCCTGCAACTCAGCACATACCTAAATACAATATGCGTTGTAGAATAAATTTGTAGCTTGGCCAAATGCTGAAAAGTGGAAATAATGCTCAAAAAATTCTCCTAAGTAGGTACTCTAAGTCCCCCGAGGATGAAGGTGGGATTCCCGCTCGGAAACACCCTTGTGCTAAACAGCACTGCAATCTTAGCTCAACAGCTGAAGAGAGCCAAAAGTCTTAACATATCACAATCAAATAATAATCTAAAAACATGATCACAATGGTTGTCATCCCCTTCCTTATATTCTTGGTGAGATTCCTCACCTTTGGACCCACTCATTAAAGGAACTACTTTCATGCAAAGGATATCCCTCCAAAACTGCAATGTCCCTCATTGAATTTCCACTACTTCCATACCAACGTTTTTTATTTGGTCAAAGTTGACCCAGTCCACATGCTTCATCCCTTGTTCACACATAGGGAAGCTTTATCCAGCTCTTTTGATGCCCTCCATTCATATTTGGAGTGGTTTTATTCCTACTAAGGAGATTTATGGGTCTCCCTACCCTCTTATTCTGCTAACTAATAAGAAAAATCAAAATGTAATATTCCAATTAGTTGCATGCTAATTTAGGAATATTACAATCCTCCCCTCCCAAATGTTTCTTGTCCTCAAGACACTCCAAGGATAGATTTGGAAAATGTATGGAATCTTCATTCCCATGTGAAGCTCCAATCTCCAAGCTATCATATACATAAAATGAATCACCCTCTAGAATGGTAATTAAAAGAAAAAATCCTCCCACATGCTCATGAGAGGCTTCTCCCCAAGGTTAAAGTCAACCATATGGCTCACCTCATAAGGAAACAAGTGATATATTGTAGCAGCCATATAATGTCTCATGCTCCTCCTGAAGCATGAAGAAATGTGGGAAATCACATTCCCAATGGACACATCCAACCTATGTGTCATCCCTCCAACCATGCCCCCAACAATGATAAGAACATCATCAACATATGGGATCACAATCAAAGTCATGCTAGCTACCATGTGTAGTACTGGAGAAGGACAATGGTCCCTCACATGCAATCAGTGCAGTTTTAATCATAACTGCAACATAATGTGGCATGATGAGTGGTTTCCCAACCACTTGTTTGATACCCCAATATTATCACATTCTTGAAGAAGGTGTATGATGTATGGTGAAAATTGAGCACACCATGAATAAGATATCATCTCCCCAAGATCTCCTAGGGAGTGGGCATCATTAATACTACTTATGGCCTCAAGTAGACCATGAATTCTATAAGGAAGAGTGCCACCTCTTGGATAAATTCCCTACACATGAATTGTAAGGAAATGAAAATACATAGTAAATGAATCATGATGTACATAAATACAATATTTACCATGTACTTGGTTCAAGCTAGTAAGGTGTCTCATAGATGGGCCTCCTCTCATTTCGAATGAGAAAGAAAGTAGCTTTGATAACTCTTGCAAAGATTTATGTCTCTCCTCATCCTCCAAACAATCCATGCATCTCCTCATATGATGGTGTGTCTCCTCTTTGAAGCCTTCCAAAATTAATCCCTCCATGATAGTACGGTATGCTCTTCTAAAACCAATGGATTTGGAGAGAAAACCCTCATATGTTGCATCTAGTATATTCTCCTTGAGCTTAGAAGCTCTAGTCAAGAAGATTCTACTCTAAAAATATATGACCCCGTCTCTCACTACATATCTCCCATCTAATAACTGGCCATCAAGCACTCTGCATGAAAATAGATCTTTGGAGTATTCCACTAACAGTTGGGATCTCCAATAAGGGTCAATACTCAATAATGACAGTGTTGCTGATCTATCATGTAAAGCACATGTCATGGTTGTTTCTCTCTTCTTTGACATCTCCCATGCAAAAGTCATACAACAGGGATGCTACAATCTTGCCTCTGTTTCTCCTCCTGCAGCTTCTCATGCTCTAGTGAAGGTGGAAGTTTTGGAGGCTAGTATTCCATGGGAATCTATCACCTATCAAAAAATTTCCGAGCTTGGCCAATGCAAGCATGAGTGGCCACCAACCTCTACCATATGTGGAAGATTCCTCCCAATGTGGAAGTATCTTCTAATTCTCCAAAGCCATGGAGTGGTCTCCTTGCACCATGACGGTGCCATCCATCCCTGAAATATCTCCTCTTAGCACAATATTTTTGGTGAGAGTGGGTAGTACTGATATTGGTAGAATGTCTCCCTCCTCCTTGAGCCTACCCCAGACTCTCTGTGTTGTGTCAATTCCTCCCAAGGTCCTCACCCCTCTAGGATCTATGAATGGTGCAACCAGATGTGAAGCATCTCTTATCAACTCCTGATCTGGTGGTCTCCCGGGTGGAATGCCTCCATGTAATGAGACATCAATATCAAGAGTAGACTGCATATATGAGTGGACTGCTTTGTCCTTTCTCTCACTGAGCAAATCAGCCTGCCTCTTTTATGCATCAACCTTCTGAAATAGATAGGGGTGTGTGCTCCAAACATATGATGTTGGCCATCCTCCCTATCTTCTTCTTTCATCTGCAAGGTTTCATAATCTATCAATAATGGCACATGTTTCTCATAGCATTATGCCTTGATTTCCACATATGAGATCCTTTGGAACTTTTTGCAAGGATACAAGAACTCCTCTCATTGGAGAAATTGATCCACCTTCCCCTCCATGAGGTACTAGATCTTCTCCTGTTATGACAGCGATGTTACCTCCTGCCTTCTCTTCCCCTTCATCATGAATAAAGGTTACTTTATCATCATTAAGGGGCTCTTTTTTTGGATCCTCTTTTGAAAAATAGATCTCCATGTCCTCCTTTTGAGAAGAGAGCTCTTCCTGAAGTTGGGATCTTGCCTCTAGAAAGGTATTCTGCAAGTTTCTAACCCCCTCAATAGCATTCTGGAATGGAGTTGGGTTTATGGTTCCTTCCAACTCATGCAAAGGTTTTGTTTGTTTAGGCTTGGCTAGCTCAACCAAGGATGTTTCAGAATGTTTTAGATCAAATATTTTCACTAACCATCTAGTGAAATTTTCATAAGTAGATACATTTACATGATTCAAGGAAGAATTTTCATTAAACCACCAGGAATAAGCCTTACCTTCAAGATGCAGTGCTGCTACTCTAATGGCTTCATCTTCTGAAACTTGGTGCTACTGCAAATAGGTGTCTACCTCCTTCACCCAAGCCCTAGTTGTACATTTAGGTGATCCATAAAAAGTGGATAGAAAGAATCTACCCAAGTCATGATGCTTGCACCTCTTGCTTCTATTGTGATTTCTAGGTCTTCTATTCTCCTTGATCTTGCAAAACCCTTAGAAATTTTGATGATCTTTGAACCTTTGAGATTGAGATTCAACTCTTGAAGATAGTCACCAAGAGTCTCCTCCTTTGGTACATCTCCTTCCTCCATCTCTCTTGCTATGAATATAGGCATGGTAGAGCGTTGTAGATCTGAATGTGTGGTTGAATGCTCACACCCATAATATGAAGAACTAGAGCTTTCTTCACATGCAAGTATTTTTTAGGCATCTTCATGTCTTTCCCTCCTCATTCCCTTGATTTCTCTGTTAATCTCATGCATAGTTTGGAGAAGAAGTTCTGAAAAATTCTTTCCCTCCATTTCTCCAAATAATGGAGACTCGCCCTTGTCTCTTTTGTAAGCTTTCACTTTTCTGTGAGAAGCTTCTTATTCTTCTGATAACATAGATGCAATGTCTTCATAGGCAGAGCCAAGATTATGCTCTGATACCACTGTAATATTACCAAATGGAGAAAGTAGCAATATAGCTCACAATAATGGAAATAGAAGCAAATGTTAATACATCACATACGAGCCAAATGATAGATCCATGTTATTAAGCATAACAGCAACAAATGTATACAATATATTGGAGAACAAACCCCTCAAGCTAGGCAAGAGAAGCCTCCATCAACCAAAAGCACCAATACATGAGATGCAGCTGCTACACAAAATGTCTGAAGCAAGTACAGCGTAGTTTTAGTGATTAATACTGCAGCTGAAAAATATAAATAAATGGATCTAATGATACCATGCTCTTACAAGGTCAAAAATGAAGATCTATGCTCCCATACACTTTTCCTAGATAACCCAGGAAGGGTTTCTGGAAATACATCAAATACAAATGGTGAATCTAAAGCCCTAGGGCTGAAGAATCACTGCAACTGAAGCACATAGAGCAGGTGGATGAAACTGATGTAGATATGTATGGAACTCCTCCAATAGTCTCACTCAATGAAGGGTTGATCCCTTCAATGAAGATCTAACCTCCCAAATATTGCACTAAACCCTCCTTTGGATATGTTGCATAAAATAACGCAGATAGGGAGTAATACTATGTTGTAGGAGATGATACTTCCTTGGCCTGATGCCAAAATATGGTATGAAGCACAGGGACCTTCATTACTGATCTCTCAATGGAAAGAAACCTTCCTCCACTGAAGACAAGCTCAGAAATGATCCAAATAATTCCTCCATTGTTGCACCCTGCAACTTAGCACATATCTAAACAGAATCTGCATTGTAGAAGAAAGTTGTAGCTTGGCCAAATGCTGGGATGTGGAAATAATGCTCAAGAACTTCTCCTGAGTAGCCACTCTAAGTCCCCCGAGGATGAAGGTGGGATTCCCGATCGGAAACACCCTTGTGCTAAATAGCACTGCAATCTTAGCTAAACAGTTGAAGAGAGCCAAAATTCTTAACATACCACAACCAAATAATAATATAAAAACATGATCACAATGGTTGTCATCCCCTTCCTTATATTCTTGGTGAGATTCCTCACCCTTGGCCCCACTCATTAAAGGAACTACTTCCATGTAAAGGCTCTCCCTCCAAAAATGTGTTGTCCCTTATTGAATGTCCACTACTTCCATACCAGCGTTGTTGATTTGGTCAAATTTGACCTAGTCCACATGCTTCATCCCTTGTTCACACATAGGGGAGCTTTATCCAGCTCTTTTGATGCCCTCCATTCATATTTGGAGTGGTTTTATTCCTACTAAGGAGATTTATGGGTCTCCCTACCCTCTTATTTTGTTAACTAATAAGAAAAATCAAAATTTAATATTCCAATTAGCTGCATGCTAATTTAGGAATATTATACCCTTTCAGCTCCAAAAAGATGGGGAAGTGATCAAATTACCCTCCAAATCCTACCCACTTCCTAAAAGAGGGATTTTTTTTAAAAAAGCCTTGTTTATCATAAAATGTTATATTCTCTTAGCCACTTGAGCCTCCCCAACTCTTCGATTCCTCCAAGTGGACCATGATTTTATCATATTTAGGTTTATAAATCTTCCATCCGGAATCTTGTTCAGAAAGAAATATGCTAATGGGTCAACTTGGGCCTGGGGACACCAAGTCTTAGACAATCCCAAGAAAAAATTTAGGTCCCCACGCCCCCAACCACCAGATTAGTGACTTTCATAAAATATTTTGCAAAAAGATTGTTCCAGAAAGAAAATTTGTTCTGACACAATCCATAGATATTTTCCAATGATATCTCAGAGAAAATTTCTTATGAGTATACCTCCACCCCCAAGATTTTAACAGCCTCATACTAATTTCTTTGAAACCCAGGGCCAAACCTCCTAATCTTCCTTTCACATCACCTGCAATGAAATTCCAACCATGCATCATTTTACAAAGAGAAATCATTACTTCCTCCCCAAGACCCATAGTTTCATGCAACATAATAATATCGGGACAATATGATTGAAATAGGGATTTTAGAGCTAGATTATTATGGTTGCTAGCAAAGCCACGACAATTGAAGGATAACATGTTCATTTGGTAACCATGACATGGGTCTACGCTACTCTAAGCGCCCCTTTTAAGGATATATTTTTTTCCATCAGGAATATTTAGCTTAGCATTGAGTTGAGCCTTAGATATGTCTATCTTTCGACCACGCGATTTTCGCAGTCTCCATTAGGGGAATTTTGAGGTCTAAAATGGGCCTCCTAAGGAAATAATAAAGTAATAGCTAAACGAATAAAATAATATTTATGAATTTGCAATTCACTTTTTGCATCAAAATCCATATAACCATGGTTAAATTCAATTCAAAAGTTGTACCAAAATAAAATTAATAAAAAAATGTATTGATGTGACTATAAATAAAAATGATCTTTTTAAGAAAGAGTCATTATCATTGTACAACTAATGCATTTGTCTTTTGTACTCAAAAAAATTAAAATAAAATATAAATATAAATTCTTAAATTATTAATTATGTAATACACTATTAATTAAAATTTATATTATTTAAATTATATAATAACATGTAATTAATATACTATATAAAAATAATATAATCTAATCTAATATTTATTGAAAAGTGTGTAAATATAATATTTATTGAAAAGTATGTAAATGCATGAAGATTGTGTAGAGATACCATTGTTTATTTCAAAAAATATGAATTGACAATAATAATATTTTATTCAAAAAGTGTGAAATGACATTTATTATGAGAACTTTACTTTATGACTTTAAAAGTACTTAGAGCACTATCATGGTTAACCATGAGTTTTTATTCACCATTGAGAATGTCACAAGTAAGTACCTTTAACTCAAGCAATGCCACCTCAACCATTAGGGATGATGTCATCCCGTAAAATGTGATTGGCTCTCATAAAGTGAATTTTGATTGTACATTTTCCTTAGGAGGCCCATTTTAGACCTCAAAATTCCCCTAATGATGAATTGCAAGGCAATTCCCATCCCTCATATAGAATCAGAGGAAAGAGCTCATTTTTATCGAGGTGAAGATTATAGGGAGGGAGTTCATGGATGTCCAATTGAAGCGAAAGAGGATCTGGTTCTACCAGAGGCATCTTGGAAAGGGGTAGTGTAGGTATGGAGGTAATAATGTTGTCCAAGGAAAGTGAAAAATTGCCTGGAATCGACTGCTCATTTAAAAAAATCATGGAAGGACCAGGATAAGGCATAACACTTAATAGAGATTGAAGAGATTCGTGTAAAGGAGAAAGGGAGAGAGAACAAGTACCCGTCGGGGGAGGCGCCCGATCAGGTGATCCAATTTCTGCCTGGTCTCTCTGAACTTGATCTTGCAATGACGGCACATTGAGTTTCTGATTTTCAATCTATGTTTCCTGAATCTCCATCGTAAATTGTTCCCATTTTGGCATTTGCTCCTCCATTACCATTTGATCATTTACCACCCCATCCATCAGAATCCCACTCTCGATCCCAGGGTCGCATATCAACCTTCTTCTTTGCTTGAATCCCAATGTACAATCATAAGAAAGGTGTCCATACTTGTGACATCTATGACATCTGAAGGGAAAATGTTCAAGTCCATAATTTGGTAGTGAGAATAACCTTGGAGTTGTAACTGGATTTTTTCGGTCAATCCTTCTCTTGGATCAAGTCTAACCAATATATGCGCCATATTTCTTCTTTTTGTTTCCATGAAGGAAATGCCCACTTCCGAGTATAACCCCAAGAAGTTTCCAATGGCATGAAACACATCCTCTGTCCAAAGTTGTGGAGGAATGGAAGGGATTCGAACCCAGACCGGAATTTCATCCACATTTTCTCTCTAGGCATCAAACAGGGGCGTCCACTTCTTGAACAAAATTGGTGATAACCCAAAACACCAATTTCAATTTATAACCCATTCCATAGTTTCCCATTAGTTTAAATGCACCATAAACTAACCTCAATCCAAGTTGAGGACTTCAACCTGCTTATCTAGAGCTTCTTTCGAAGATATATCTATCCACTCGATGATATACTCTGTTGAGAAGGATTTTCCTCTCACTCGACCAACCAACATAAGTTTTGAGGCCTCCATAGCCTTGTCTATTTGAATGTCAACCCCGAGGATTAAATTAAGGCATTTAGATTTTCTCTTGATGACCTTTCCCTTCTTTCGCTTTGAGCCTGGGTTCTGACCATTCTCGTCCCCTCTTACAAAGGACTGTCTCTCCTGAGCTCAATTTTCTTCCTCCTTTAGTGGCCCAACCCATTCCTCCAACTCCTCCTCCTGGATAGAAGAAACTAGTAGGCTCAAAGGGTCTTCCCTCCAATAAACAGGTGCTATTTAACGGTTGCTTCCCTGTAATATGTGTTTCAAAGCCAGTAGTTCCTTCAAAGGGGAAACCCTAAAAATCAGAGGGTAAAACCCCATCCTGCTCCCATCCACAAACAACAAACGACGGTTTCACAGAAAAGTCCTGCAATTCCAAGCCCTCCTGGAAGAAAACTTCCCCATATGCCTCCTCCAAGCTATGGTTTTGGATAGACAACGAAATTTCATTTGTCTTTCGGCCCTTTGACCCTTTACAAACAGGCTCATTGCTAAGGCATCGACCCGCCTCCTTGTCTTTTGGACCCCATTCCTCAACTAAAAACACTTTGAGTCCTTCATTACAGATAATACCATTGTTATTCACAATATCTCCTAGGCCACCAGAGAAAATACAAGAGATGGGAGGGTTTTTTGGAATATTAAAACTTACCCGGTTGATTTCCTTCTCGGCTTCCGACATATTTGCCGACTTCTCCACTACCTCCAGTACACCTTGTGATTTGGTGTCAGGTCCCTATCCACCCTCCTTTGTGATGTTGGTTTTTCCAAGCTCCAAGAAACATGTACCTCCTTCCATCTACCAATTCCTCAACGTGGTTCTCATTTTTCCACCTAGAGACCTTGTTTGCAGAACCACCTTGGCCGAGTTGAGTTGAGTTGGCTCAAGGCCCAGAAAAAATAGCATATCCTCAACCTCGGGCTCTAAATCCACGCATTTATAAGGTTTTACCATTGCTAACAGTGACCCTCGCCTCAAACTGCAGCTAACAAACACAAACACTAACCAAAAATTTGTTACAAGAATCTTAAGAGGTTTTATGTCAAAGTTTTTCTGATTCCGAGGGGCTCCCTTCCCCAAGTGAATTGTGAAATTTCCAAGTAGGGTCCATATGTTGGACCTCACCTTCCCCTAACCACCATTCCAAGCTCTTGCATTATCCTTCATTTCTCTCCACACAACTCCAATTGATCAATGCCACCTATTGTTAGTTAGTATGTGTTGTAAATTATGCATGTCTTTTGGCATACTTAGATATCAAAGAGGCTAGGCATTATGATCCGATGGGAATTCCAAGGGTGGTCATTTTTAGTCAATTAGTTAGAATAACCCCTCTTTTGTTGTGATTGTTACATCCACGATGCATATATATATATAATTCCTGTTATAGTTTTTAAAAAATGGAATAAAATAATATAATAAAAATTCTAAACATGTTTTTGGGATGTATATTTTATCTCAATAAAACATTTTTACCTTCCTTCCTTTCTTCTTTATATATATATATATATATATATAAGCTTTGGGTAGATATTTATTTTAGTTTATTCTAAATAATAAGTTAAGGGTTACAATTAGGAAATGTTATTTACTACTACAACAACAAAAATAATGGTGAATGCGTATTCATAAAGTTTGGGTCTCTTTTCCAACAACCAAGCAGAGCTCTATATATGGATTATATTTGAGATTAAAAATCTTTAAGTTGTTTAATATTTTAAATTTGACAGTGATTGGGGACTCACTATTACTCACTATTTAGTTTAGGTCTCTTTTCAAACAACCTAATAAATCTATATAAATTATATCACGAATTGAAAATCTCCAAGTTGCTTGAAATGCTAAACTTGATAGTGATTTGGGACTCACTAATAATCATCAAGGAAATGATAAAGGGAACTAATTCTTTACATGTTAGATTAGCCTCAACGCTTAGCTAGATAAGGCATCTTACCTCTTCATTCCTCTAGCTTAGTTGATATCATGTTTTGAGAAGCAACAACACCGAAGCAGACTAACTAGTGTCCCTCACCAGTCCATAAAAAATTGGGACCCTAGTCCTTAATAACAAGGTCACATTAGAGCCAACTCCTTAATTGTCAACTCATAACACTCAACAACAAAATCATTTGGCTCATGGTCAAGTTGGTGTTTACGGGTATGCTCAAAGTGAAGAAGGGTTTAATGATAAAGTATTGCAATGGTTTGTGGTGAATTAGTGTGGGATATTTATGGTCCCCTCCCTAGATTTTCCTAGTAATGGATTCAGTGAACTTGGAAACTCTCTTTGAATATTAGACAAAATACATTTCAACTATAGAAATTGAATTGGTCAACCTTAAAAAAAAATTATAATTCTCTTAGTCACAAAAAAGGAAGAATAGACCTAGTATCTTTGTGTCTTCCACAACTTAAGAGAAAAAATTCCCAAGTGGAAATGTTTTAGCTTAATAAATAGAAAACAAAACTAGAGTAGAGGAAATAAGTAATTCAACATGAAACTTTCTTTTGATCTAGTAGCATTTAATTGTGAACTATTATTTTCAAAATAGTTAAGCTTTCAAGTATATTTTGAAGATATAGTTTGATATGCACCTCATGTATTACAATAATTTCTAGTTAGGCCAATAGGCTGAGATCACCTTTTTTTTTTTTCTCGTCAACACTTTTTATGTGAACATGACACCTATCCCTGATTTTAAAAAATGAATCACACATGAGGTAACCACCTCCTGATCAAACTCACAAACTGAAAAGCACAATCCATGAAGTGAACGACTCTCCGCAAGCACAATCCATGAAGTGAACGACTCTCCGCATGATGCTGCACATGATCACCAGTTTTGTGAGGCATGCATGACGCAGTACATCCACTCGAGGCTCGAACAGCGGAGGCATCAGATATATTGCCCGCATGAATCTTGCAGAGAAGAATTGACGATGGATGAGTGCAGGTATTTTATGCCTTCGAAGATCTTTGAGCAGTGGTCGGCTGTAATGGTGGAGGCAGAAAATCCCCAAGCCCTGAAAGTATACTGCTCCTTTTCCGACTGCACTAGACTTCTTGTCAAGGAAAGCGTTGAGTCTTGGATGCGGAGGATGTGGAAACGGCGGAATGCCCCTTCTGCAACAGGTTGTTATGTGCGCGCTGCAAGGTTCCGTGGCATGCAAAGTTACAGTGCTCCGAGTTTCAGAGCCTGCCGGCCACCGACAAAACTGAAGCAGATTTTCTGATTCTGAAGCTTGCCGAGGATCATAAGTGGCGCCGATGTGGAAAGTGCAAATCGATGGTTGAATTGGTCTATGGATGTAATCACATTACTTGCAGGTGCGTTTTTTTCGTTTCTTTTATGAAATTCCTTGCTTTTCTATTGAATTCATTCTCAGGTAAAGTAGAGCCCATATAAGACAGAATTCTCAGGTAATGTAGAGCCCATATGGGCATTTAGGGCTGAGAATTGAACCTGGGCATCTTGGTTATTAAAGAAGATGCTACAAACCGAATAATGTGTTACTGTGCAATCAGGTTTATAGGGTTGCTAAGTAATTCGGGTTTGTTACGGTCTATGCAGGTGCCAACATGAATTCTGTTACATTTGTGGTACATCATGGAGAAATGGAAGCCCTGACTGCCACTGCCCTCGGACCACTCTTGACCGCATAATACATTGACTGGTCCATAATCTCAGGAGTTCTAATAATATATATTTTTGCATACACGCAGGCTGTAAATTATTTTTACCGGGTAATTACTATGTAATTGGATTATGTTTAGTTAGTGCGATGGGGATTCTGTGCAGCATCCCCAAGTATATTGTCTGTATTGATGCACTTCCATGGCAGAGGAGGAGGCAAATTCTCCACACGCCATTTATGCAACAGTTAGTTCCTTGTAATGGAGGATATAGATGGAATAGTTTGGATTGCTGTAAGTAATTAGTGTGCACAGTTCTTTTCTTTACAACCCAGAGGGTACTAATATTTTGTTACATTCGGTGTGTTCTAGCTGTACTACTGGGAAGATGCAGTATTTATTGGCCATCCACTGCTAAAGAGGATAGTATACTAACTTCATATTTCCCATAGCTTCCCATGATTTCTTAGGCAAGATGTTGACATCAAACCCCAAATAAAGCATAACATCTTTGATTTCATAGCCATCAATTTGAGCATCTAGGTGGAATTCTTTTCCTGTTCTTCGTCTCCTCCTTTTCCTGATCATGTTTGACTGTCTTTCTAGCAAATTAGCAGCAATGTATTCGTTGATAGGTTCTGTGCTTTCAACCGCATTCTTAATAGTGTTGCACAACTTAGCAGTGAGTTGTTCATCTTCCAAGATATCTGAGAACAAATGCAGCCAAAGGTCAGTGAATTTGACCGAATTACCAGAGGGTTCCCGATCTGCTAAGGGTCTTTTGAAGGTTTTGTTGTACTGTTGTCTCTGGTCCCATGATGGTTCCACAACAGGAGGAGTCAACGAACCGGCCATATCCTTAAACATATCCACTGCGTGGTGTAAGTACTCCTTCTGTTTAACTAGATCCATCTTCGGAGGTCTTGGTCTGTCTTTCTGAATTGTATCTCTTGGTGAAGTCTCGGTATCTTCTCCTGTTCAAGCTCCTCCTCTGGTAACAACATTGATATTTTTCCCTTGGGCATTCATCTTCTGTTTCACTTCCGAATTGATAATATTAGTACCCTTGCTTATTGAACAATTCTTCTTGGCTTATCTTACAGATAATCTTCACATCAAGACGTCTTTTGATTGGGAAGATAATGCTGAAGATGAAGACAAAATCGGAGGTGTCACGGAAGTTTCTCTAACATCTTCTCAATTTTTTTTCAAAAAATAACACTTCAATTGTAATTGTCCCAAAAAGTGCAAAGAAAGGCAAATTAGTTACTATTATTTGGCTTCTTTATGAACAAGAGTTAGCTGAACAGGTCCAGCTTCATGCTCTCTGTAGACTTCCTCTCTCATGCTCTGCTTATGGGACATCACAACTGTCATAGTAACATCACAATTGTCATAGTAACATGTGGTTTCATCGAATTTGCATAAGTTTTGGGCTTAGGCAAATTCTGTGGCCCTTCATTGTGACCAGTCGAATATATGACATCTCAAAAGGATATGGGGTATATTGCAGTGACAATTTTAGGCCTCTTTTTTATGGCGTTTGGGATGCAGGGTTTCCTCATGTGAGTTTCTCTTTGTTGCTAAGGTATAATTCTTTTTAACAAAAACAATGTATGTGATATAAAAGCATCTTTCGCTGAATTTAATTTGTGTACAAATCATAAGTTGGGACTCCTGAAAGGTGTTTTGTGGGGATAATAGGAAAATTTTCTTTTTTAAATTATGACCAATTCTCTCCACTTGCATGTAATCATCTATAGCAACAAAAAATGAATGTAAATACCTTAACTCCATTTCAACTAAAATATGGGCAACAAAAAATGAATGTAAATACCTTAACTCCATTTCGACTAAAATATGGGTTGTTTGGTAAACCAAGGTTGGAGAGGCTTGTCTCTATATTTCAGTTCTTGCTGTTATTGGTTTGGTTCTGAGATTTAATTTTGTAAACTGAACAGTGGAAACACACCCTCAGTAACAACATTATGAATTAAAAATTTGATTTTTTTTTTATCAAATAAGAGATCCTTGGTGGTTGTCATGACTGACTCTGTTTAAATTTATGTCAAAAATTTTATCTTGAAGGTTGCCTGAGGTTATGCTCTTTTATGTATTGCTGGGATATTTGGAGTCCACTGGACTGAATGTTTAGGATGCATTTGATGGTTTCTGTTGTCATTGAAGAATTCTGTTTGAGTTTTGCACGAAATGTCTGCATGCTTGCAAATTGACTGGATTGATGAATTATGCTTTTAGATTTTCCATGGGTTGTTTTCCTAAATTGAAAACATTAAGTACCATAATAATCATCTTAGAAATTTTTAAGTAAAATCATATTTCTGATTAAATGGTATATAATTCGTGTCTAATGGTATGAGAGTTTTGAAGTTTGTAATGGTTTTTGGTATGCCCAGAAGATAATAAAATCACGTCTTCTATGTTTGCTGCCAAGGTTTCATTCCATCATTTGATTACATTCTCACAATAATTATGTGAATGTGTACAATTGTCACAAATGATTTCTCTCCACTTTGCTTTTAGGTGATGATGTTTTTGTTACTTGACTGTTATATATCTGCCATACTGATCAGCCGAAATTTCAAAATGAACCTTATACAATTTGTCCCTGTTTTGTCCCAATTTCAACCAACATTCTGGAGTGAAAATCATATCATTTCTTATGTCAATCTTTATGAAATATACTGGATCAGAGGAAGACGAATTCATCTCTTGAGCCGGAAGGGATCCACATTCATAAATACTGTGACCAATGTCTCCTCTATCTTCATCAACGCAACCAACTCTCTGGGTAATAGGCAGTCGACAGAGTATTGGACCTTAAGCACTCTGCATCTAATCACAGTAACCCTAATCCAGATTAATAGAAAAATGGCGGGCCTAAAAAATTTGAAAAATAAATTATGGTTTTCATACATAAATAAATAAACAAACAAACAGTAAACAATAGCAGTTTGATGGAATTAGACTACACATATTTTCCCTTCTTATTTAAGCAATCAGATAAACAATTTCAGCGGATGTCAACAGTTCTAAGGCTTTGCACAATGGGTTTGCATGAGAGGTTAGTCAGTAGCACTTGCCATGGTCAGCGCAATTTCAAATTTGATTGAGAAAGTTCACTGGCTCAAAAAGAGGTCGCAAACAGGGACAATAAGGGATGAATCTCAACCTCGACTGCTTTGAATTATGAACTCAAAGTTGCAAGGATTTATGTCTGTGTATGCCATCCACTTGCCCGGTGTCATTCTCATGTATAGATCAGGCTATAGTGCCTGCATGACATGCTGATGCCTGCAGTACTGCCATGCTAACATTATAGTGCCCATACAAACCAGTATACCACTCTGTCAGAGTTGAACATAGACCCAATGCATAAATCCCCTACAGATTCAGCTTATGGAAGATTACATTTATACTGCTCCTAACATTACTACAACATCGACATAATTTTGTCATCCAAGAAAAAAGAGTAATGTAGAAGAAAGTACCTTTCTTCTTGGGTGAGTTTGTTAATTAAAGCAGCAAAGAGCGTATATCTTCTGTCAACCCGAGCTTCTTCTCGTGCTCGTCTTTGATCGTCCCTCTCGCGCCAAGCCTGCTCTTTCATCACCTGTTCCTTTTCCAATTTCGCCATTGCTATCCTCCATTCTCGTTCCCTTAATCTCCTCTCTTCCTCCCTTCCCTCTACTGCCTCCCTCCATTGCTCCTCAAACCTGTGTTGTTGCTGAAAAAAATCTTCAAGCACCTCTTGCATACTATTTGCACAGTATTTATCAGCTGTAACTCTCTGTCTCTCTGGGTAATCTTTATCATCTGGTTCATCAATGTTCTCTTCATTCAAAACAAGAATATGGTTTTGTTGATCGTTTTCAGTCTCATCGAGGGCTTCATCATGACTTCCATCATCTATTTGCCTCCTTAATTGCAATTCTGAAGCTTTGTCATATAACCAGTCCTATATGGTGTCTGCCTTACCGGAGGAGGTTCCAATATAACAAATAGACCTTTTATAAACCAGAAACGATTCATTTTCATCACACTTATTTTGTCTAATTTAGGCCTGCAAGCAGTGGCAGATTACGTCATATAAATTGTCTGCCTCTTTATGTTTCAGCTCATAATTATATATAGGAGGATCACTCAAGATTCAGAGTATATGATCTATATCTGTTGACTCGTAAAATGATGTTTAGTGCTTTACACTGCAAATTTTTTCATCTTTCGGGCCATCAAATTGGTTCTCTAAAGCAGAAAATATGTCAACATGTGATATATCTGTATTAATGGAGAAAATTTCATCTTTCTGATTCATGAGTTAAATTCTGATGACTGAAATGCAATTTTCTTTTTTTCCTTCATGGCAGAAACTACAATTATTTCAAATTAATAATTCACAAACAATACTCCTATAGGCCTCTCTTTGCACCTTCCTCTTTGCACCTTCTCAGGCAACTGCTAGATTTTAGATGTTTTATTGACAATGTCTCTATTTTGATGTACAATCAATTAAACAATTTTTTTAAATATATTAAAAAAATTAAAATAATAAACTTATAACGCAGAGTTATTTTAATAAATTCATTGTTTTTAAAAAGAAATATTTTTAATCATATCATTTGACTATGATGTTCTTTGTGATTTTCTTTTATATTTCTGAATTTTGACCTGAGTTCCGTTTTGTTTTTTGAGTTAATATAATACTTAAATTACATGTATTATTATTTTAAATTATTAATTTATTATGTTTGTTAAACTATTTAAATTTTTTATTATTATTTTTGTACTCTATATTATTGTGATTTGTAAGGGAATACGCAATTATAAAGAAATAGCATAAATAAATACGGGAATACTCAATTATAAAGAAAAAGCATATCAAATATAGGGTATATTTTTGGTTGGAAACTTATTTTAATTTTAAATTTCTTCAATTGTTTTTTTATTAATAAATATGGAAATGATTCTAATGGAAATGAGTTTAATCATGTAATTGATTGGGTTGTAATTAAGGAGAATAATTACGAGGAAGAATTTAAAATAGATTTATTGTGTATTTTTAAAAAGAAAGTAATGTTACTCTATAACCAAGTTATTAGATAAGTAAAAGTGCAATTAAGTGCTTTGGTCTTAATGAGGCTAGAAGATGGAGGCAAGTTTACTTTTCTTTTGATCTTGAGTTGTGCCATGGCTGGTGTTATTCCATGGAAGAAGGGAATGTAATACTTTAGTTTTGACCCTTGACTTATGATAGATTAGAGTATGCATAAATTGTAAAACATGGTTATAGTAATGGAAGGCAAGTTAGTTGAGAAGAAAATAAAAAACAAGGTCATCTTGGTGATAGTTAACAATAAATATTTTGATGTGTATATGTTGGAATTATAAGTTTGCTCTTCTTGTGTTTTTATCACTTCTAATGTGTCTATAGAATTTAAAGAATGTGAATCTCATTATACTTAAGATTAAAAAATGTGTTAATGTTAGAAGTGAAGCCATGTAACCTTAAATAAATAACCCATATGTAAATGATGTAACTATACAAGTATGGATTCTTGGTTAGAGCTCAAGATTAAGGCTCAACTAGTGAATGGCAAGGAATATATAATGTAAATATACTTGTTTGGATAATGTGGTAGGCTTTCCACACTAAGCTCAAGCTATGTAAAAGTTAATGTTGGAATATAATGGTCCAAGATGCTTGTAGAGAGCATGAAAGGGGCTATGGTGGAGGGAAAGAGAAAAGAGGACATATGAAAAAAGAAATTCCTCTATTTTCAAGTGTCATGCATAGATTTCATCTCTTTTCCACCATGCCATTGATCTCTATTTACTTATAAAAATTAATCCCTAAATGAATGCAAAACATTGGTGGGAAAGTTTTTCATGTAATCATTGAAGTGTGGGTCAGGTACAATCATCATGAGGAAGTCTAATAGTACTTCATTCTTCATGGAAAAAGGAATGTCTACCATCATTTCTATTAACTCTCATTTTCATTCATTCCATTCGTACTACCATTCTTCCTTTCAAGCTCATGCTTCTCATATTGTGTTCTGCATTGCTCACCAACAACCAACTTGGAAATTAACCAAATTAACATTAGGAAGAGATAATTGCAAACTTTGGATGAGAGATGGAAGGTTATAGGAGAGCATTGGGGATGAGCTAGTGAGGAATCCTTCACTGACTTTATATTCACTGCTCATGGGGACCTTGAAGGCCAAATTCTATTTTGTAGGATATTCCTGAAAATGCATTCAATGAATTTGACTCTTTCTACCTACATTAAAAAAAGTTGGAAGGGAAGAATATCCTTGAGGAATTATTGAATAAAGAAGAAAAATATCCTCTTATGTTATGTGGGGTATGAGAATAGAGTACCACAATTGTTTAATGGCTAGATGAAATCCTTGAAATTCTTTGTAATGAGAATATAGGCTTGCCATGAGACAAATGGTTGCATTTAGTGGTATCTACACTAAATGCTTATGATAGGGTGGAAATTTTCTTGTATCCAATAAATTTCTTGGAATATCTTCTATTAAAAGATAAATGTTATGTTTTTGCTTATGAATTCACAAATTAATGTTATATTTTGCTGTGAAAATATATGACATCATATGGTGTGCATGTATTTATGATTTAACTTTGAGTATGGGCACTTAATTTCCATGAAATGTATTAATCCATATTTATATGTTTCGCACTTTTTAATTATTCTGCAATACTCATGCATTGTTGTTAATTTTGGTTTTCTATGGGAGACCTCCATTGAAATTATGACGATTTAGTATTTTGAGGGTAAAAATTCAAAAGCCATATTCAATGGCTACCCATATCGTCACTCCCCTAGTGAGAATCAAATCAATATATTTTCATGCAATTTGAGTGACTAGATGTAAAACAACTTTCTATGATTGAGCAAGGTTACCACATTGAGAATGAATGACATTCTAGTGGGTTCATCGTGTCTATTGTAGTTATGCTTCTTGTCCCATGGCTCTTTTTCAACTCCATTCATTTTTTGTTTGTGGTTAGCCATCTACATCTTAAAATGACGTTTTCACAATATCATTCTATGAACATGTATTTGCACTTGAAGGGAAACTAGTTTAATTACACTTAATATAACCATTGAGGTGATCAGAATTGTGACGTTAAACTAAGAATTATCTCTTGAAATTATTTGGAATGATCATATAGGCTTGCCATGAGACAAAGGGTTACATTGAGTGGTATCTACACGAAATGCTTATGATAGGGTGGAAATTTTCTTGTATCCAATAAGTTCTTGGAATGTCTTCTATTAAAAGATAAATGTTATGTTTTTTCTTATGATTTCGCAAATTAATGTTATCTGTTGTTGTGAAAATATATGACATCATATGTTGTGCATGTATTTATGATTTAACTTCGAGTACAGGTACTTCATTGCCATGAAATGTATTAATCCATATTAATATGTTCCACAGTTCTTTAATTATTCTGCAATACTCATGCATTGTTGTTAATTTTGGTTTCTATGGGAGACCTCCAATGAAATTATGATGATTTAGTCTTTTGAAGGTCAAATTTCAAAAGCCATATTCAGTGGCTACCCATATTGTCACTCCCCTAGTGGGAATCAAATCAATCTATTTTCATGCAATTTGAGTGACTAGATGTAAAACAAATTTCTATGATTGAGCAAGGATACCACATTAAGAATGAATATTAAAGACATTCTAGTGGGTTCATCATGTCCATTGTAGGTATGGATCTTGTCCCATGGCTCTTAAAATGACATTTTCACAATATCATTCTATGGACATGTATTTGCACCTGAAGGGGAAACTAGTTTAATCACACTTAATATAGCCATCGAGTTGATCATGAGTGTGACATTAAACTAAGAATTCTCTCTTTAAATTTTTTGTAATGAGAATATAGGCTTGCTATGAGACAAATGGTTACATTTAGTGGTATCTACACTAAATGCTTATGATAGGGTGGAAGAACTTGGAATAAGTTTCCAATATGTTTCTTGGAATATCTTCTATTAAAAGATAAATGTTATGTTTTTGCTTATAATTTCACAAATTAATGTTAACTTTTGTTGTGAAAATATATGACATCATATGTTTTGCATGTATTTATGATTTAACTTTGAGTACGGGCACTTCATTGCCATGAAATGTATTAATCCACATTTATATGTTCCACACTTTTTGAATTATTCTGTAATACTCATGCATTGTTGTTAATTTTGGTTTTCTATGGGAGACCTCCATTGAAATTATGACGATTTAGTATTTTGAGGGTCAAATTTCAAAAGCCATATTTAGTGGCTACACATATTGTCACTCCCCTAATGGGAATCAAATCAATCTGTTTTCGTACAATTTGAGTGACCTGATGTAAAAAAAAATTCTTTGATTGAGCAAGGATACCACATTGAGAATGAATATTAAAGACATTCTATTGGGTTCATCGTCTCCATTGTAGGTATGTTTATTGTCCCATGGCTCTTTTTCAACTTCATTCCTTCTTTGTTTGTGGTTAGTTATCTACATCTTAAAATGACATTCTCACAATATCATTATATGGACATGTATTTGCACCTGAAGGGGAAACTAATTTAATTACGCTTAATATAACCATCGAGTTGATCAAAACAGTGATGTTAAACTAAGAATTCTCTCTTCAAAACCCATATTTTTTGGTCAAAAACACCAAAATTAACCCTCAAATTAAAAAAGCTAGTGCTACTAGAATCATCATAATTTTTCGAGGTCAAAATTACAACATTATGTGACCATGGTCTTAAATATATGTAAAGTTGCAATTAAAAACTTTAATATCAACTCTAGTATCAAAAAGTAGTGCTTCCAAACTTAGCCCATTTTTTTTTTTTTTGGGTTAAAATTACTTGTTTGAAATCATGACCTTAACAATCGTTGTCATTGCAAACAAAAAAACTCAAAATGAAAAGGGGTGCTACCAAATGTACTCTCTTTTTGTCCAAGGTTAAAAGTATAACTTTTCCATTTTAAACAAAAACCTTAAAATCAATTCTCAGGCTAAGAAGTGGTGATGCTAGTAGCACCCACCTTTTTGTTTAAAGAAAAAATTTCAATTTGTTGGATACTGTGGTATTGACAACTGGTGTCATCAGGAACCAAAACCAGCAAATCTATGTTTTATTCAAAATGAGATGCTACCTGTATCACAATTATTTTTTTGATCTAAAATTGTCACTATAAGGAAAGATTGTTTTTTTTTTAATGATTGAAAAAAAACATTTTAAATTAAAATCTTTTTTTTATTTGCACTTTTTGGAATTGCATTTTGCCTTGTCCTCACTCTTTCTAACCCTCCCCATGTGTCCACCTCATCCCTTGTTTTTTACCCACTCACATTGCATCTTTAAGTGGAGGGTGTAGGTGGGAGAGGGAGGGGTAGAGTAAGTGGCAATTTATTTATTTATTTATTTATTTACACACACACATATATAACTTTGTTTTATATTTATTTAATATATTTTTAATATTTTAATTATTTTAATAATTTTTTAATATTTAAAGTATTTTAATATTTTTTATATGTGCACCTTTCAAGGAGGGTGTTCAGTGGTGGGTGGAGGGTGTAGGTGGGAGAGGGAGGGGTAGAGTAAGTGGCAATTTATTTATTTATTTACACACACACAGATATATAACTTTGTTTTATATTTATTTAATATATTTTTAATATTTTAATTATTTTAATAATTGTTTAATATTTAAATTATTTTAATATTTTTTATATGTGCACCTTTCAAGGAGGGTGCTCAGTAGTGGGTGTTCTTTCTCTCTGCCTTGATATGATGTTAGCTCACATGAAAAGGATCTCACTATACTTGGTGCATTGATGTGCTCCCATCACTTCATCGATCATGGCACGAAGTCGACATGAGGTTAAACATCGTTTGAATATTGCAAGTGGCATAGGGAGGTACAAGAGGATTCAACAAGAAAATTCTATCAGAATGGCAAACCTAGAGCAAAAAATTGACAGCTTTGACTGCAACTTGACTATTCTAGCCAAGAGATCAGCCAACATCTCCTTCTCCTCGGATGAGGGTAGTGAACAGCCAGCGTAGATGCCTGGAGATTCTACGCAATATTTGCTATGACTTACTGGTTTTTTGCTTGCAGCAAAATTAGCCTTTTTTTGTCTTTTCATGTCGATGTATATCAAGGTCTTGCACAACCATCCTGTTTTTATAAGTTTCTATTTACAAGATGCTCTAGTTAAATGAGGTATTAGCAACATAAAAACTCTAAAATCATGTTGTTGGTTTGGTTTCCCTTTGGAAAAACATGTAGCATAAAAAAAATTATCTATGTAATTCTCATTTGATGTAATGCAAAGTGCCTAGCTTCCAAAAAAAAGTTCTATGTGTACTTTTTTTAAATTTTCTTACATGCACATACACACACAACAGAACTTAAAAAAATAAAAAATAAAAATAAAAAATAAAAAATTAACATTCATCTTCTCAAATAAAAAAATTCATAATTTGAAATTTTAAAACCAAAATAAAAAAGAAAATGCTACAATTTTTAGCACCCTATTTTGATTTAAATGTTGATTTTAAGGTTTTAGTTCATAATAGAACCAGTTGTCAAGGTTATTATATCACACACAGAAAAAAAGATATATTAGCAACATCATTTTTTTTATTTGGGAATCCATTGTAATGTTTAGTTTATAATCTAATCAAGTCATCATTTTTTTTCAAAGTCAAAATTAGAACATTATGCCACCATGGTATTAAATCTATGTAAAGTTGTAATTAAAAAAATTAATATCAACTCTATTATCAAAAAGTGTTGCTTCCAAACTCACTTTATTTTTTTAATTTTGGGTTAAAATTTACTTGTTTGAAATCATGACCTTAACTATCGATGAAAAAGGGTGCTACCCATGCACCCAAATTGTGTTCATGTTTAAAATTGTAACTCATTTGGAATTGTGTTTTTTGCAACTGGTACCATTGTAAACAAAAACTATAAAATCAATTCTCAAACCAAAAAGTGGTGATGCTAGTAGCATCCACTTTTTTATTTCTAGAAAATAATTGCATTCTATGGGATACAGTGATCTTGACAACTAGTGACAATAGAAACCAAAACCTCAAAATCAATGCTCTAATCAAAATGTGGTGCCACCTACACAAATATTTTTTTGTTTTCGATCTAAAGTTGTTACACTAAGGATAATTTTATTTTTTAAAGAAAGAAACAAAATTAAAAACTAAAACCTTTTTAAACTTTTCTTTAAAAGAAAATTTTATGTCTAATATTGAAAAATAAAATAAAAACAAAAACAAAATAATAATAATTAAAAGAGAGTCATGTGCAATCTTGGAATCACATTTCCCTCCTATTTTTTACCCTTCTCCACTTGTCTCACACTATCCTTCACTATTCTTTTGGTGGTGAGTGCAAGTGAAACAAGGAGGGGGAGTAGAGCTAGGGGCAATTCCATTGTCCCTTTTCTAAAAAAGATTAAATGTTTTTAAAATATATCTTTTATATTTAATCGTGTTATCAGATTTCTTTTGGTTGACTACACTTTCCAGTTTTCATATATATATATATATATATAGTCAATTGGGATTATCTTGGGTGGTTGGGCAGAATGAGTGTTATCTTCCTCATCTAAGTTCAAAGCTCAGCTAGTGACATGATGAGTTGTAATGGTTTAATATTGTTGTATTTACTTCGAGCCTTATGAACTCTTAAATGAGTATACGTGTGTGTTGGCCTAGTACCAACAACCTCACTCTAGCCCTCGAGCTTAGAGGGAAGCTAATTTCTTTCCGCAAAATATATATATATATATATATAGACTTCAAGCCTTACGAACTCTTAAATGAGTATACATTTGCGTTGACCTAGTACCAACAACCTCACTCTAGCCCTCAAGCTTAGAGGGAGGCTAATTTATTTCCTCTCTCTCTCTCTCTCTCTCTCTCTCTCTCTCTCTCTATATATATATATATATATATATATAATTGTTTTGTTTTTTTAAATACTTTTCTTTTCAATTAAAAAAAATGTTGCAATTAGCACAACAATTTGATTCAAGTGTTGATTTTGAAGTTTTAGTTCATAATAGAACCAGTTGTCAAAGCCACCACTATATCACACATGTTGTAACCCCAAAATAGAAAATAAAAAATGAGCTATTAGCAACTATCACTTTTTGAATCGGGAATTCATTAGTGGTGCTTCTAAACTCATCCATTTTTTTTTTGGGTTAAAATTACTTGTTTAAAATCATGATCTTAACAATTGATATGTTGCAAACAAAAAACTCAAAATGAAAAGGGGTGTTACCAATGGACTCTCTTTTTGTTCAAGGTTAAAACTACAACTTGTTTGAAACTATGGCCTTAGCAATTAGTACCGTTGTAAATAAAAACTTTAAAATCAATTCTCAAACCAAAAAAAATGGTAATGCTAGTAGCACCCACCATTTTTATTTTGAGAAGAAAAAAATTACAATTTTTATTGGATACAATGATATTGAAATTATTGTCACTAAGAACCAAAACCTCAAATCATTGCTCAAATCAAAATGCTATAACAATTTTTTGTTTTCAAACCCTCAAAATCAATGCTCAAATTAAAATGTGATGCTACCCACCAACACAATTTTTTTTTAAATTTAAAATTGTTACACTAATGAAAATTTGACTTTAAAAATTAAAACCTCTTAAAACTTTTCTTTAAAAGGGAAAAAAAAAACAAACACACAAACAAAAATACTGACTTAAAACCAAAATGAAAATTAAGATCAAGTGCATTTCCTAAAATTAATTGTGATCACTTTTCTTCCCACATGTCTGATCCCATCTCTTTCCCTTTACCCTTTCCCACATGTCTGATCCCATCTCTTTCCCTTTACCCTTTCGCACTTGGAGAGTGAAGGTGGGACAGAAAGAGGGAGCAAGTTGAGGGACAGTTCCATTGTCTTTTTTATAAAGTTTGTTTATATATATATATATATATATATATATATATATATATATATATATATATATATATATATATATATATATATTATTTTTATTTAAAATATTTATCTTTAATTAAAAATTTTGCAATTTTAAAACCAAAATAAAAAAAGAAAATGATGCAATTAGCATAGCACCCATGTTGATGTATTGATTTTGAAGTTTTAGTTTTTAATTGAACCAATTATCAAGACTACTATATCATACATGTTGTAACTTCAAAATAGAAAAATGATCTATTAGGAGCATCACTTTTTTTTATTTTGGGATTCAT
Organism: Pinus albicaulis; assembly: GCA_034641835.2. NCBI lineage: Eukaryota > Viridiplantae > Streptophyta > Pinopsida > Pinales > Pinaceae > Pinus > Pinus albicaulis. The sequence continues at coordinate 440,269,564 of CM076570.1, forward strand.
TGTAAAGTTTTTGTTTGTAACCTAACCAAATGTTATGGTTATAGTTTCAAACAAGTTCTAATTTGAACTCTAATTAAAAAATTGGTGCTATAATTTTATTTGGGGGTTGATTTTACTGTTTTTGTTTGTGACATTACAAATTATAGTTAAAAAAATTTTGAAGTTCCAACTTTAAATAAAAAAATAAATAAATAAATAGATGGTATTGTAATATCACATTATTTGGATTTAAAAAACCAGTGAATTTAACTTTTGAAAAAATAATAACTTTGAATAATTATTGTCAAAATGATAATAGTGTTACTTATTTTGATATCATCTTTCAATATCCATCAATAAAAAGTAGGTTTCATTGCAATCTACAAACTTTAAAATTTAATAAAAATGCAATGGATATTCTAGCATGAAAGAGATGATTAATTGAACAAAAATGCAATGTGGACATCTATTCCTTTTAATTTATAGGAGTTTTCTTCTAGAAAATATTGAACTTCAAATTTATTAATGGGGTTGTGATTTATTAGAGAGGATTGCACTACATTATGCCATCCATTGAAAGTTTGATTTTTTAAAGACATTTTTAATAATCAAAACCAAATGTAAGTCATGGATGTTTCCAACAAAATAGTGCTACCTATTATGGCATTTCCATTAAATGTAAACTTGATGTTGAATGTAAAGTGTGGTTTCGCAAGAGGAAACATTTAAAAATATGATTGCTATAATTAGATTAATTTTCAAATAGTTAATTCATCAAACACTTGTTATAGCATCATTTGACATCATCAAACCACTCAAATGGTCATTGTAAATCATTTATTGTGATTATTCATGTTAATGCATTCCTAAAGATCATGTTGCAGTCCACATGTTCTTTCCCCCCAAAAAATGAACATCTATACCCCTTCCTCTTCACAAAAGGTGCACATAGATTAAAAGGTGGATTAAAAAAAAAATGCATAAAAATCACGCACTCCTAAATGAGGTTTATGGAACCCATACACATGTACTTTCTAAAACTCATTACCAATTACCTCAACTAGGTCACAAAGGTATAAAGAGAGCTCTAATGTTGGGGGAAGGGATAAAACTAGCATAATTGGTAGAGCTACCATAATATTGTCCTCACACTAGAGCAATTAGAGGTGATTGTTATCTACTTTTGTATGACTTTCTAAGGGTTGGAGCTAGCATAATTGGTAGAGCTACCATAATGGTATCCTCACACTAGAGCAATTAGAGGTCATTTTTAATGGAAAATCCTTATTTTCTAAGTCAGATAACTACCAACTTTTCCTCAACCTCTTACATCAAGAAGAGTCAAAGTCTAAAAGTTGTCTTAAGTGGCTCAAGATAAGAGGAACTTAGATGATGATTCGAAAGGTACCAAAAACGAGATATCATGTATACTTTTGTTTGGTTGTTTTCATCAATAAAAAAACTATCTTCTTTCCCTCCTCTAAATACAATGGTTTTTCTTCTACAGTTGATTTCAATTTGTGTTTCACTGTGTACACTAATTTTCCCAATTTGTTCACCAAAAATAGTTATACTCACATTTCTATAACTAATTGCATTGAAAAAGTTTGTTGTCTCTGTGTGCATATCTTAAGACTTGGATCAAACTGATGACAAGCACAACTAGATTAGCATTGGATCAGATTGAGGACAAGCACAACCAAATTCACATTCAGGATTCACTTCAAATCAACTATCAAAATGAGGTATGTCATTTCTCTAACCAAAAATTAATTATAATAAGTAGTCAAAATCTAATATTAGATAATGAAGTCTATTTTTCTTCAACCAAAGTCCTCATTTTTAATCAACTATAACATACTTCAACAAAATATTATAAGTAGAGTTCTATTCAATTTTATTTATTTTTCATATTTGATAAGTTTTGTTCGATTCAGACAGGGCCAAAACCCAAGAGTATAGTTTTCTTATTAATGGAATTCAAGCTACCAGGTAGTGAGATTTTTGACCAAATTTAACTCAAGTCACCAAAAATGGGGATGCTTCAACTGTCCCTTATCGTAGACCTTTGGTACCATAATACATATGTTTGACTTTTGAATATCTTTATATTCAAGCATATTGACGATGACTTCTATTTTTGTAAGTTAAATTTTGTATTACCTCAAAATTTGAAAATACAACATCCCAATCAGCGTAGTTCATACTATTATCGGTCTCAAACTGCCACAAGGAAACCAAATTTTTTGACCAATAATTTAATAGAAAGTATCGAATTAAAGTATCTAATATTGAAAATAACTAGAACTATCACACATTGAATTACATAGAGAAGCAAAATAGCCAAATAAATGCATATCATGTGATCAACAATCTGAAGAGGTCACTAGAGCAGGGTCTTGGGCACTTGTACCACCAAGAGCAAAGGGCTTGAGCTCACATGAAGATGATTTTCTAAGTGAGTCAATTGATCATCCAAGCTAGCCAAACGTAAGTGTTGATATTGTTACACCCGCTTAATCTCGTTCAATGAAGAGATGATATCATTATGGTATTTTTGCTTCTCTTTCAAGACTCTAACCAAAAGAGTTTTCATTTGCCAATGGAGGGTGATGGAGTTCAACACTGGCTCTGTCTTCCCCTGGTATGACCAAGGTCAAGAACCCAATTGGCTACTTCCTCCAGAATTTCAGAGTCAGGGTATGCTTGGTCGCCATTAGTGGCGAGGGTTTCAAGCTAGGGAATTTCTTCGTGAATTTCGGGAGGAGTAACAGAGTGAAATATAGGCATGGCTTCCTGGCCCTGGGCATGGGGCCAGCCTTGTGGACCTCTGCCACCAGCACCCCTGCGACTATGCATACATTTTCGAGGCATTTTACACCAATAGGGAGAAAACCAAGCAAGACAATATTTGTCCCACAACAGGCTTGGACTGAGGAGATTGAAACTAAACAGGGAAAAATAGAAAAAATAATTTAAAAAGAAAACAGGAGATACAGAGAATTCGGGACGACCCAAGCCTACAAGAATTGAAAGACCTGTACACCAAATTCATAGACAAACACCGCCAGGCAAGGACACCCTCTCACCAGGAAACACCAAAAAGTAGGTAACATTGAACCCCTGAAAAATTTAAAAGGAAACCACTAGACTTAAACCATAATAACTCAAAGCCATAACAAAAGAGAAGATGGATAGAGAAATAAGTTTGTAACCTACTAACATTGTCTTGTTTTGTCAAAGCTAACAAATTCTCAGATACTGAGAGCAGGGTGGCGTCGCCAACAATTTCCACCTTCAACCCTAGTGAATTTTGTAGCATCTCAAGGTGTGAAGTCTCTGTGTGCCCAGGGTTTGGCTCTAGTTCGTAATACAACATCCCACACGAACAGTTGTTCCTTCTAGACTCAGAGGTCAAATGAGCTTGCATGCAAGCCTAGGTCATTGCCACTTCAATTCTAGAGGCAAGCGACTCAGTCTTAGGAAAAGGCGAGGGTCACACCATGGTTCTGCAAACATTCCTCCAAGCACAAGCCCAACATTGCCATATAGCAGAGACAATTATCCCACCACCAATAAGGAAGGAATCTAGGAACACCATAAATTCTGGAGCGCAGAGTCTCGGTTCACAAGACAAGAGAACAGAGACGAACCTACCATCATAGAGAATGAGGAAAAAAATGATGTATGTATTTTGCATGGGGCGGGTTGGACATGCCACCCACCCTCTTAAATGAAATGGGAAGTGATAAGGTAGCAGGAAATTTCTTAGCGAATGTCAAGAGTAGCAGAGAGAAAGATAGTCGTGGCTTCCTAGGCCTAGGCACATAGTCGACCTTGTGGACCTCTACCGCTAGCACCCCTACAACTATGCATACATTACTAAGGCATTTTACACCAATATGGAGAAAACCGAGCAAGACAATTGTCATCACATAACCATACTGAGGAGATTGAGCTAAATGGGCCCAAAAAACATAAAAATCGGGAGATATAAAGAATTCAAGTTGACCCAATTCTGCATGAATAGAAAGGCCAATACACCAAAGACAGACGAGCACCGCCAAGCAAGGACACCCTCTCGTTAGGAAACACCAAAAAGTAAGTCACATTGAATCCCCGAAAAATTTAAAATAAAACCACCAGACTTGAACCCTAAAAACTCAAATCTATAACAATAGAGAATGTGGATAGAGAAGTATGTAACCTGCTAATAGTGTCCCACTTTGCCGGAGCCAACAAATTATAAATTCTTAGATACTAAGTGCAAGGTGGCACCGCTAACAGTTTCCACCTTCAACCCCAATAAATTTCGTAGCGTCTCATGGTATGAAGTCTTTGCAAACCCAAGTTTTGGCTCTGGTTCATAATACAACATCTCATGCAAGCAATTGTTCCTTCTATACTCGGAGGTCAAATGAGCTTGCATGCAAGCCCTAGTCATTTCCACTTCAATTCCAGAGGCAAGCGACCCAATCTCAAGAAAAGTTCGAAGGTCACGCCATGGTTCTACAAACTTTCCTCCAACCACAAGCCCAGGATGGCCAAACAGTGGACGCAATAATCCCACCAGCAACAGGGAAGGAGTCCAAGCACTCAACTTCTGAAGAAAAGAGTCTCAGTTCATATGAAAGAAAAACAAAGGGGGACTTACCATCGTAGAGAATGAGGAATAAAATTTTGTGTCATGTATGGGGCAATTTGGCCACACCATGGTCCCTCTTAAATTTTGTGGGAGGCAACAACATAGCGTCCCCCCCAAACCTCATTTGGTACATCTCTTATCACCCCAATTAGGGGAAGCATATTGACTTTTGACTTTTCTAAGATGCGTTTGATTATTTCATGCAACAATTGTGTCATCCCATTCTTCAATTACTACAGTGGAATTTAATCCCATTATAATGCTCTATAAAGATCCATCAACAAATAAATCATAGATTGGGATCTTTAATTCCACCAAAATTATCAAAGAATTATATGGAGCAATATGCTTGCTCAAACAAAATGAGCAAAAAAGGAGAAAATTGTCTAAGGGATTTGAAATTTGCAATAATGAATATATGGTTGCAATCGCTGAAGAGTCTTCTTGTTGTATCACCTTAATCCATGAAAAATATTCTACCTTTGCTTGTGAACTTGATAGAAATGTGTTTGATTATATGATTAAAGAGTTGGGTGCTTGGTTACCTCAACAAATATACAAAAATTGATGGAAAATAAGTATACCTTTTAAATATGGCTAGAAGATTGGATGCTTGGTTACAAGATAAAATATACAACTAGAAGATTGGATGCTTGGTTACATGAGAAAATATACAAAAATTTAAAGAAAATAAATACATCTTCATTTTAGTTTTTTTTATTAAAAAATACATTTTATATTTTTTAATCCATTTTGATATTTAATAAAATTAAAATAAAGATAATTAAAAACCAATTTTAGCTTAAATATATTGTACCATATATGTTTGACATATAAATCATATTTCTTCATATTTCTTTGACTATCATTTCAAGCTAAATATATTGTAGTATACATGTTTGACATAAATCATATTTCTTCATATTTCTTTGACTATCATTTATTATGTGAAAAAAATGATAATAAAAACAATAAAAATAGAAAGTACCAAATATATTTAAAATTTTAATATTAAAAAACAATTTAATAATAATAAAAATCAAAATGAAATAAAGAGTCAAAATAAATAATAATAAAATTATCCGAAATAGAAAGTGTCAAATATATTTAAAATTTTAATATAAAAAAAATAATTTAATAATAATAATAATCAAAATGAAATAAAGAGCAGAATAAATAATAATAAAATTGTCCAAAATAGAAAGTGTAAAATATATTTAAAATTTTAATATTAAAAAACAATTTAATAATAATAATAATCAAAACGAAATAAAAAGTCAAATAAATAATAATAAAATTATCCGAAATAGATAGTTTCAAATATATTTAAAATTTTAATATTAAAAAACAATTTAATAATAATAAAATTTAAAATGAAACAAAGAGCAAAATAAATAATAATAAAATTATCCGATATTCTCTAGGATGGAAAATGTTCAAATATAGTATATATAATGCACGGAAAATGTTCAAATTAAGCTAGAGATAAACTTATTAAAAAATAAAAAAATAAAAAAATAAAAATAAAGTTATGACCGTGAGAAAAAAATATATATATTTCAAAAGATTTGATTACCTTTAGTACAGAATTAAAGTATGGATTTTGCAGCGAACTATTAAAATTCAACTTTTTTGTTTTTTTTTTTTTTAAATTGAATTGTACTTTCACTTTTAAAAGAAAGAAATCGAACAATATGACCTAATTTCTCATATAATGATTGTGAAATGCTCACTTTTGCATTTCAATGTTGGAGAAGATGCATGTATATGATGTTTCTGTCTATTCTTGCAATATTCTTTAGATTTGACATTTTCACTGAATCTACAATTGAGAAGTCCTGTCAATTTCAGTATCCATCCATCGTTGAACAATCAAAAAGAGCATCCAAAGCATTGTGTTTCAATTGTTGCTTGTCGTTACATTGTTTTTCCTCTATGACATTGATGCCTGTAACTGCTATCCTTCGAAAAGAGCATCCAAAGAAAGCACTGTGTTTCAATTGTTGCGTGTCGTTACATTGTTTTTCCTATGTGAAATTGATGTCTGTAATTGCTTTCCCTATCCTTCGTCCATAACCACTTTCCTACATGGTTTGACTTTCTATCTTGCTAGGTCTCCAAACCAATTTCTTCAAAAATATTTAGCTGTAGTCATGGAAATTTCAGTCAGATTTTAAGAAAATCCAGTCGTATTTTTGTAAATCCAAATTATAGCTATCAAACTTCAATATTTTGACTGTCCTAGAGGTCTTTGATGGTGCTGAATCCACTTCCACCATCAAAAACATGATTCAAACACTGCTACTGAAGATTTCTTAATAATATTTTGCCCAGATTCCAACCACTTTTGGCTGTGCAAGCAATTCCTCCGACTCCATAAACAACTCCAAATATTTATGTCCATGACCACCTTCCTACATAGTTTGACTTCCTATCCCACCATGTTTCCAAGTCAATTTCTCAAAACAATGAAAGTGGTACGTCTGCTTGAATGTAAATTCTTCCCAGCTGGGAATAAATTGATGCTTAATCTCATTGCCATTTGTGTTCTTGGAGCAGCGAGAGAAGAACGCACAAAGCATTTTCTTGCCATTAACACAATATGCCTCTCCACGCCACTGATCAATATGCCTTTATTTTCAGTATGAATATCTGCTGTCCATAAAAATCAATTATTTGATTCAAGGTTTACTGGTAAGCTTCCAAAAATATGTACTCTTTTATTATTGCTTCAGTAAACACACACAAGGTCAGCTCTGTCACATGACAAAGCTTTCAGATTAGGTCTCAGTCTTAAAATCTATCTCATCAAAATTTTAAAACATGCACTCAGAGGATAGATGGCCTAAGGTTGTGTTTAACGACAGATTGTGCAAAAGAAAGAAGACTTGGATGCGGGAAAATAGCAAATGGTTTAGTAAATGTGGTATTTGCTTGAGCATGTGGTCCTACAAACAGTAAAGAGATAAAAAAAAAATTGTTATGGGTAAGTTCCACAAAAATACTTGGGAGAAAGAGCTAGTACTACATTGAATAGTTTAACCCCATTCATAATCATGAGCAAAAAGCATACATAGGGAACAATATTTCTTGGAGATCTAAAATTGTGTACATAAGGGACAATATTTCTTGGAGATCTAAAATTCTTATCGCTCAATTAAGGACTAATTCTCATCAACTCCCTTGTAAAACAAGGCTCTGGAAAATGCCAAAAGAAATGTGGGAGGAAAGAGTAAGTAATTTTTGCTCTCACGGAAAAGTGGAAACTGAAAAACATTGCATTTTAGAATGCAAGGCCTTCAAAGACAGCAGGGAAAATTATGCAGATATTCTGGCAGCTAGCTCTCGAGATAATCTATTCAGCGAAGAGTTTCTCGAGTAGCTGGGAGCATTTATTGTAAAACTCCACAGGAAAAAAGCCGAATACAAAAGCCAGATGGAGAAACAATCTGTCCCATAAGCTATTTTTAACCTCGTGGACGTTAAAAATTCTATTTCTTTCTTTCTTTCCCTTTTTGACATGGACCAGAGAGAGGTTAGAAACTGTGGATGGCATATAATCTTCCAACCACCTGTTGACCTACGCATTGTATCAAACGTATAAAAAGAAGAAGTTAAGTCATCCATACCTATAGACACAGTAATCAAAGATAAAACTTTAAAACATCTCCTTAATCAGGATTTATCTATCCTGCATTTTGAATGTTTGGTTCGAAGTTGCTTTTTAATTCTCCCAACTCTCCAGGGTTTCTTATCTGCCATCCCTTCCGAGGAAAGATCCTGGTGTTTGAATAACCTAACACTCTTTAACTGTAAGACGGAAAGGGAAGTGTGTCCTCCTGAAAGACTTTCTTTTACCTCTTCATGTTTAACTGCCTTGCCCTAGTTCTCTTATATGTATCCATTTTCGTATAGAGTTGTACAAACCTTAAATCCAAATAATTTCAGAGTTGTACCTCTTCCTCTCAATATGGAACGGGACAATTAGGGAGTCTCACCCAAACTGTGGTTTAGGAGATACGCAAGGTAGCCTAATTGAAATTGGAAATCCAAGGCATTATAGAAAGAACATCCCTTCAATAGACAGTCTCTTGTCTCTTCACAATTTTCAAGTTAACTATTTCTTTCAACCATAGGCAAAAAAACACATAATGCTACCACTATCTGTCTAGTGATTTGTCAACCATTTTACCAGCGCATCTAAGTTTGCCACGGATCATCAAATCTAAAAATTAAAACATTTTCCATAAGCTTGAAGATTTGTTCTGGTTGCCTTGAAAGAAACTTGAAGAACCAATATAGTCTCTGGCTTTTACACGAAAAAATTCCTGATAAAGCTTATGGATTCTTTGCCCGGGGATGGCAAAAATCATTACTGTTGCCCAAACATATGCCAACTCCAATTGTAAGACTGACTTTGCAGTGACTGTGAAATGTATGCATCCTCTTCAACTAATTAGTAACGCTAAAGTAAAGATGCACCAAGGATGCAATCAAAAGAAGCAAACAAGCAATAGACTTGCTATAGCAATATCTATTATCGCTTTTTAAAAAGATAATATAGAAAACGTAGGATATTGGTCAGTTCCAGACGTAGATTTTTTTTTTTAAAACGTAAAGATTATGAAGTACAAAACAACATAATTGTTCCGAAAGGTGTATTCCACTAAAATAAAATCAATAAATCAAGTATTCTGGAAACTAAATTGAGTATACCCATTTTCCGACTCAGACTACTGTAATTGTTAACTCAAAGAAAACAAAGGTGCCATCAAGCTTACGTTTTATTATTTTTAGAGAAAGGAAAACAATCAAGTTTTTGCAAATAAGCAATTTGTTAAAGAATTAATAGCTGGACATGAACAAAACATCTGCAAAAGGATGCATTGTGACTAGCATTGCTTGGGTGAGATTTTACAGTCAATCATCTGTTGCCAAAATATAAATAGGGTTTTGGAATTTCAGCTGACTAAGTTCAGGGCCCAAACACAACTCCACTTATTAGGTGCCCGTGTTTCACTACAGGTTTGGGGTTCTGCATTACTGGCTTCTTATTGATAAAATACAGCAATCATGCATATAATTATAGGCCATATCCATTCAGGTTAAATTTATTCGTACAACATTTATATAAATATCCAATTTCGATTCACCAGTTGTGCCATGAGAACCCTCTTTTACAATGCATGATGAAAGCATATATGGCATAAACAGTTGAATATAGAATACACTATAATGTTTAATAATATTATTGAAGGAAAAGGACCAGTTTTGTTTTTAATCCTGAGATGCATACCTCCATCGGATGAAACATAAAAGTTCACGAGTTAAATTTCTTTCAGGTAAGGAACGGAATAGTATTTTTGTGAAGAAAGCCTTTTTTTCATAGGACATAGTAGCAGTAGGCGACACTTTTAACATGGTGAGAACAAACAACCAATATGACATTTATATTTGACACCACATTTAATAATAATAAATATAGAACTCTCAAAATGAAGATGCAGAAAACTTCAACAAGCATAATCCTTGGGTTTCTACAAGCTGGTATAAATGGTGTTCCATCTTGTATCCTGCATCTCATAATATTACAATTAAAACTTGTAGTGACAGATCTTGACACATTACCTTGTAGTTTGTACAAAGTTGGGATCCTCTTTCACTCAGACAAAGAAACTCTATTGAAGTGAAACAGTTGTCAGTAACCTGCTTTGCATTTAATTCAGGCTGATAAAATCATCAATTTAGGCCTTAAAAAGTGCCATACAACCAACGAAGATGTATATGGATGATAATCTTCTTTAGATTTCATTGCCAAAACACACAGCACTGGGTAAATGTTTAGAAAATGTCCTGCTGAACAATACTGTAAGTTGCTAAATGAAAAACATACAAAGCACTTGTCCCTGTTACCCCGTCCAAACTCCATGTCTAAAACCCTTGTCTGTCACTCACCCCTGTTGAGAAGACTATTCTTGTTGCCTAATTAAATTAGAAAAACAACACACTGCTCATTATTACAATCTCTATACAGGTACAATCCCAAATCTTCTCCAGTTAAAAGAATGAGTCAGTAAGATGTATTATGGGCAGTTCTACCCAGTCAAGCTTGAGTTATAATGACAAGACTCTATACAGAAATACCAAACTACACTCACACATTAGGCCACTACCAAATCCATTGAGGTTGAACAAGAACGAACAGTAAACTGGAACTCAATTTGCAGTCTATGATGTAGTGGGATCCTTCCCATCAACCCCTTTTTAATGTCAATCTGTAACTCCCGCAATGGAAGTGCTGCCCAAAATCCCTTGATGAACTCTTTGCATGACTCCTTCCCCTTACAAACCAACCTTTCTTTACACTCTCTTTTTTCAACAATCTCAGATGAATCTGTCTCTTTATCTTTAGGGGTTTCCTTTTGTGATCTATTCCCATTGGCCACTGGTGAAGGTTTTGAAATATCTACAGGCATAGATTTCAAATTCTCTGTTGGTGCAGATTGATGTGTGCTGCTACACTTTTCTTCTTCCAACTTCTGTTCTTCTGGCAACTGATAGACAGTTGTCTCCTTATCAAACTTCAAGACATAAGCCTGGTTGCACCCTTCAAACAATCTTTCTCCTAGGGTGTCAATGATGTAGTATGCCTCCTTTTCAACCTTGAGCACAAAAAAATGGTCATTCCAGCTGACAATATAAATCTGTGGTTCACTGTTCTCAGCCTCCTCAGTACATGCACTAGTAATTTCTTCCCAGATATTATCAAAAGACATAGCCCCTTGTAGAAATTCGAAGGAATCTCCCATTCCTTCATCTTGAAAGAAGCCAACAAAGGACTTTCCTGGGGCCACAGAAAGAGGACGTACCTTTGCCTGTAATACTGTCTCCAGATCAAAGTGCCTGTCTGGGAACTTCTCTCTGTAAGCTTCTACATCACAAAGATTCCTCCACTCTAAAGATCCATCTCGTATCAAGGTATCAAACTGAGATTTTATAGGCATGGAATTTGGATTATCATGCAACCAATCAGCAATAACAGCCACCAAAGCAGTACAAGCACTCTCCCCTGCAGCCTTTTCACTACGCTGATCAATTGAAGCAAAAAAGACTTGGGATGACAACTTCATCTGACCATCTCTACTAATAAAATCTTTCTGTTCCCAGCTGCCTATGGTGAAATGGTCATCGCCAAAGTCTAGACATTCACATCTGTCCTGCGCTACTCCATTGTCATTCTTATGATACTGCAAAACATATCCTCTGTTGTTAATGACCATTCCTGATAAATTGCTATAAGACTTAGTTGCAACTACAGCTAAAAGCCGGGAATCACGAACCAGACAGTTGAAATTTCATGTTTTACGATCCAGAAAGAAAATATTAACATCATATATCCAGTAATGAGGTTTGAAGAAAACCAAAGAGCGAGAAATGCAAATAAAGCCATGAACTTTGAGATTGTAAACTTGAAACAAAACCTATATCCAATATCATATATGCACCCCAACTCCTAGAATATGCTGCCACCAAATATGCAGTAAAAAATATCAGTGAATGAAACAGGTGGGAAGGAGAGAGCACCAAAGGAAGAGAGTCAATAGGGCAGCATAATTGTCGGCGATCAAAGTCAATATCATCTCCACCCTCTTCTCCATATGCTTTATTCAACAGCGGCTCTCCCCTTGCTCGTGGTGACCGGAAATTCAATTTCCTCTTTTTCCAAGAAAGAAGGCTCCGCATGGAAGGAGGCTGTACAATAGCATAATCAGAGTCTGATGAACATGGCTCCTCGATCACCTTGGAACTTGACTCTATATTTGCTTTATGATTAATGATCCAATTGTCATCATCTCCATCTTTTCTAAAGTCCAAATAGAGAGCTCCTTCAACACGATTAGCTGCAGCCAAAGTCCCATAGCTAAAGGAATTCCGAACACTAAATTCATCCTTATCCTCAGACTCATCCTCATCACATTCATCAACAGAATCACTGTCAAACACATATTCACATCCATCACTCCTTGCAGACAATCTTCCATCACTCCCATCCTCTTCTCTACAAGCCTTCTTTGCTCTTCCTACTCCTACATAATCTCTAAAAATATTAACTTTTCTCAGACCTGCTTTGAGAGCAGAAAGCTCCTCCTTTTCTGACAATGGTTCGCCATCAGAAGATGATGATGGCACAATAGTTCTATTAACTGGGTCCATTACTTCCTGGCCAGTTCGAAGCTCCACAAAATTGAGAGCAACCTACACAACACAAGATGAGTAATGAATGACCAAGGATTTTGAAAGGACTCCAAGGAAATTTTAGCTACAAAGAAAATACAAAATACAGAAACAGTGTAGATGTATGTGTAGATGTTAGCAAAGGCTTTTGATGCATGTCTAGATGTTAGCAAAGGCTTTGGATGTATGTGTAGATGTTAGGAAAGGTGCACACATGCTATAGGGAAGGGAAGACTTACAGTAAGTGCTGCTTCAGGTGCCATGCCTCCAGTAAAGCAAGATACAGGAATCTTGGTAGTTTTGATTGTATTCTCCATAGGCAACGCATACTCCCCAAGGTTGAGGGAAGCTGTTCCTATAACAGATGGCTTGCTCTTTGATTCTTGAGTCAAACCCTGCCAATTTGAAACAGAGCACATCAAAAATACTAGTATATATCATCAAAAAGGTATTCATATGTTGTGTTGTTCTATTTGATGCCACAATTTTCTCTTTGAGAGTCTTTCAATTGCGAGATGGCAAACATATGTCAAATAAGAAAGTTGCGAACATATTTTCAATCTAATAGATGCACAACCTAATTAGCACTAAACTTCATTTACATGCATAAGGCATGCAGAGAAAGCATGCTTGCTCCCACCATTAGAAGTAAGGCCCTGGTGCAGGAGCTACTTTTAAAAAACTAACTACAAAGGAGTCCACAAATTACTACATATGTCTTATGCATGTTTAGTGGATTGTTTGATTTTTTTACTGGCTTCCATGTGATGTATGTGCATGTGTAGGTTTGCCTTGTACATGTTTAATGGATTATTCTTCTTTCTGGTTAGTTTACTTGTGGGCCAATGCATGTGCGTGTGTAACCTAGTTCCAATCTCACCAACTTGGTATGTTCCTTTGTCAAACATTAGCAATATGCTGTTATATATATTACTCAACTCAGAAACAGACAAGTAGACTATATTTGTTGATCCTAAATTTGCTCTGCTGCATTAATACTCCTATATACAACCAGGTCATCATTATGCCATAGGAAAATTTTGTCTCCTCACAGTGGCGAGTGCCACAGTGCCCAGACCAGTTATCATGAATTCAGTCCTTCACAAGAACTGTAAGGGCTATATACCTATCCAAACAATAAAGACAGTCCAACATTATGAACATTTAAACCAAGATTTCTGTAGCACCCACTGGTATACAATCTATATGCATGGGCATCGAAACCATACCTTTCCAAATCGAAAATGCAGTCCAGCATTTTAGAATTTATGACACAACAAAATCATTGGCATTTAAACCAAGAGTTCTGTAGGACCCACCCACTGGTATATATAATGTATATGCCATAGGCAATGAAAACAAAAGCAGTGTGGCACCTAGTCATATGTCATAACTTCTATCATTATGTCGTAGCATAGAGCCTGGGTCCTGACAATACATGAAGAGTCTAGCCTTTTATGGTGTAGCACAAAACATGAAATAGATCTCAACAACATAAGCAGTATAGAACTAACCTATGCATTTTAGAAAAAGCTACCATCCAGTGTGGGAGATGTCTCCCTTACAAGAACATCTCCAGATTCTGCAAATGGCTTCCAGAATGTTTCTAGAAGGCTGGAAACAGCTCAGCAATTTCTGGTCATTGTGAAAATTATCAGAAGTTTCCACATTTCTTCAACTCCTTTTAGTTAAACAATCAGGAAAACAGAGACAATAGCATGTATACCAAAACTCGATGCTCGTCTCAAATTCAAATATCTAAATCTGAGACACCGGACAATATGTACATACCCATACCCGAAATCATGACTCCTCAAGTAAAGTCAAATTCAATCCTAGGTTGTGACTTGTAAGTTATAATCACTGATCTAGATAAACATGCCATATTTGTGAAGAATAAGTAGAGGAGAAAAGATAAAACCTGTAAACTGTGAACAGTAAATACATGAGCCTGATGACTAATTAACTTAAAGTTGGAGAAAACTTGATAACAAAAAAGATTGCAAGGCTGTATAATGTCAAAATACCTGACAACAAGACAGTTTATAAATGTGTGCTGTATTATTTTTGTCTAAACTGTAAATGATATTATGTATTTCAAAATTTACATATTTTTTATGTAAAAGTCCATAAGGATAAAATAAAAATAAAAACAAACAATTTCCAAAAAAAAAAATGTTTTCAAGAAAACCCATTTACTGACATCAGTCCCTCCACTTACCCACCATCACTTCCCCATTTCCTGCAGTTTCCTATGTCTACCTTAAGTTTCCTGTCCTTACCAGACCTTGGCTGTTCATGTTTCCAGCCATTTCCCATTTCCTGTTTTTCATAATTGAAGACAAGAAAGACATTGGCACCATCCAGTGCTGCACAAGACACAAAATAGGTTTGAATACCAAAAGTGGGAACTTCAGTATTATAGTATTATACTACAACAGTGAATAACACCAACAACCTGTATGCCAAAAGAATAGAATGGCATAAGTCAAAATGGCATATCATAAATCAGAATGGCATATTATGCATAGCTACCCTGCTACATGCATAGCATGTTAACAAATAAGATACAATGAACAACAGACTACTAGTAGCCTACACCACTTCAACCCTCTGTAAGAATGGGAAATTGAGAGCAGACTCAGAAAATAGAGCATTAGTCTCACAGTCACGAACGAACTACAAGCAAGATCTGGTAGATGACTCATAAATCCCTTGGTGGAGTGTATACAAATAGGCATTTGGCGAAAAAAAAGGCAGTAACCCCACTACAGACGAACAATGTTAACAAATACAATACAATGTAAAATAAACCACCAATAGGCTTTAACCCTATTAAAATGGGAAATTGCAAGCAGACTAAGGAACAGTGCATTAATCCCACAATCATGAACAAACTGCATCAGCAAGATCTGCTACAAATGACTCGCAAATCCCACAGTAGGAGTGTATATAAGTTATATAACTAGTATTTGGCAAAAGAACTGCATAAACCTCAACCACATGAACAAACTGCGCCTAAAAGTACACTAAGATGTTGACATGCACTGAGCCAATGCTGCCAGTAACCAGCATAAAATGCACAAAAACAAATGCATCTCCTTAGCAACTAATTTCTTATTAATCCTAGGCCAAGCATTAAATAAGATCTCCTTAGCAATTGATTTGTGATTAATCCCTGGCCAGACATTAAATAACCTTACTTGCCAAGAACAAACTATACCCTAAGATCACAGAGCAGTAATGTGTCCAAATGCCATGGGCAGATTGTGCCAGTGACCAGTATAATATGCACAGCACAACATACATCCCAGACCTAGCAAAATGAACCCTGAAATCACATAGAACACTAAGATGTCCATAAACCATGGGGAGACTGTGCCAGTAAACAGCATAAACAACATACATCCCACGGAAATATGTTGATGACAGTCCTATACAGAACACTGCATGAGCCCCACTAGATATGACCAAAATATACTGGAAAAGAACCAAACACATGCAAAACATCACATAGGCATAAAATCCACCAATACCGCAGAATACCAAGAATCAGACAGATCGTAACATCAGTGGTACACTACGAGAGGGATCATAGAAACACAGGTTATATCTCAAGTTCTCAACAGCAATCATAAACTAAATGGTGACACTACAACATACAAACTACAAAAATCACAAAAGACATATTCATTACTAGCAGACAATGAATGATTGCTTCACTTCAACACAGTGCAACAACCTTGTAGCATCATCAGCTGCTCTGCATATGAGACACTACACAAACCTCGACATAATCAATGGACCATGCACAAATTTAATTGCATCATTGCACACACCACAAGCAAAAGTCATCAAGAGCTTACAGGAAAGCTAGAGCGGGAAATCCACATCTAGAGAGTTCCTTTTAGGACACAATTGCATGCCAAAGGTCCAATCTCAGAAACTCAGGATCATATATGGCCGAAACAGTCATCAATTAGCACATAGATACTGCAAACTTTACAAACCCACCAAGAATTTCAGTTTCATAGGCACCTCCAAAAGACATTCAAAAGATTTCTAATACTGCTACTGCGAAGCAAATGAAAACAACTGCTTCACTGGCAGCTCAAAGCCTCAAACAACCATCTAAGAGAATCTAGATACTTGAAATTTAACAAGTCCAATGAGAATCTTACAATGGACAGGTGAAACAGCTATCTAAAACAGCAGTTTTGGAAATTAATATCTACAGCCTATGAAGAAACTTCGGCCAAAATGCCATCCACAATAATATAGATTCTTAAAATTCTGCAAGCTGATAAAAAAAAACCAGGAAGACCAACTAAAACAGCCTAAGTGTGGGTACTCAAACTTATGCAATATTACAAAACTTCAGGTTAGACAGCAGAATAAGGTCCCTGGCACAAGGTAAATCACCTAAATTCTGCAAGCCAACCAAAAACAATTCTGTTTGGCCAAATATAACAAAGAGAGTATTGGTACCCAACGTTATGCAAGGACACCAAAAATTCAGTTTGACAGATAAAACACCCATTCAGGTACTCAAGCTTCTGCAAACCCACTCCAAAAAAATCAGATTAGACAAAGTTGAAACTCGAAGTTGTGGCAGCCATGTCAAAATTTATTTATTTTTCTTCAAGGAACAATAATAGTGGGTACTGAGAAACTACCAAGAAATTCAAGTGAGTAGACAAAACAGATATCTAAAAAAGCATACGCCCTTAAAACTCTGCAAAACTACCAACAAACCTGCCGAAAACAAAACATCCACAAATGAAGCAGGCATATATGAGAACTCAAAATTCTCCAAACCGGCATAGAACCTATCCATAGCCCTTGGAGATAACAATACACACCTTGATGTTGAACCGGTAAAGATGGGCATTGTGAAAGGGCATGTAGGTCAACCTCATAACAAGAATTCCTAACCTGTCCAATTTCCAACATGGTATGCAGTCGTTAGGTTGGTTGGTGACAGCTAAGAAGCCTGAGCCAAAGTGTCGCTCCAGGTGTGTAGGAGATAGCAATTCACACCTCCAGATCAAACCAGTATGCACACCCACGATGAAAGGGCATGTAACTTAGTTGTAGGGCAGCCCATCAGATGGGCTAGGATCCCTGGCCTGTTGAACTTTCAACATAATAGTAGAGCCACCTGTTCAGAGTAGTAAGCAACGGCTAGAAGGCCTTATACAAAGTATGGCTTGAAGGGGATGTCAGAAATACTAATCCACACAACCAGTAAACATGCTCATCACGTAAGGGCATGTAGCTTAGCAACCTACAGATTTGTGAGAACCAGATAGAAGGCCCGATCCAAAGTGTGGCTTGGGGATGTAAGAGATACCAATCCCCGCCTCAATATCAAAGAGGTAAAGATGCCAATCACCAAAAGGCCAAGTCTCTCAGCAGCCCTTCTGTCAATGGCAGGTCTTCAATTTTTCCTATGCTGTTTCAATTTCAAACAAAAACAACAGACTCGCCCCAAAAGGGCCGAAATAAAATTGAAACCTACAACTACATGGGTACCTTGCACTCTTCAAACCCACCCAGAAATCCACGAGAATATGGGTTTATGAAAATCAACTAACCCACCACTAAATCCACCCAATACGACAGACCCATGATTTCCTTTTGATGAAAAAACCCCAGAAAACGGCTCTTTAAACCAAGTTCTTCCTTGTCAGTTCACTGATGAGGTTGACGCAGTATTAACAATGTCCCCCGTGGCTTCATTCTCACTGCGGTCTCCACTATCCAAGTGACATGAAATTCAGAGCCATGAGCCCCCAAACCTTACGCAATTTTGGTGAAATAGTCACCTCATAAACCTGACACCTAAGCCAAAGCAACCTTGTTCTGTATTACAGCAGCAGAATGCAATAGTAATTGCGAATTGCAGTGTCTTCACCATCAAACAACAATTAAACAAACCCAAATTTTTCAGCAACACGAGTCAAATTTCAGATATAAAATCCCTTCAGGTCCTATCTGAAAAGAAGCAGGCCCTACCTATATGGGCACACTTAGTATACCAGTAAGAGAAGCTATCTATCAAAAATTCAAACGCCATGGGAAATCCCCAAATAAATGAACGCTCAGATTTAAAATAATTAAACAACAGAGGAGGAACCAAAAAAAAAAAAAAATTAACCCAAAAATAACTTACACTGATGACAGAGAAGCCAACATCCCAAGGTTGAAACGCCGAAGTGTCCTTGTCTTTATCCTTGAACATGGTGAGAACGCAAACATTATCAAACTCCTCGTTCCACTCCCAAACGCCATCTTCCCCAATGCACTGCTCAGCCGTAAAATTCCTCTTCACAGGCCGTCGCTTGAAGGGGGAACTGAGCTTGCCCTTGACACCCTTCCACTTGATCTCAACAGTCAATCTCGGATTCTCTTCTTCGTCATCAGCGTCCAACGAGAGGCCCTTCAAGCTCTGCACAACCATATTAACATGAAACTTCTTCGTCGCCATGGGCGGCCATGGCCGCCATTTCATCATTTTCACTACCATCTAACAGACCCGGGATCGATTTCCCTGACAATGCAAACCAAAACCACCCAACCAAAAGAACGTATGTATTTCCTCCTGCAAACTTGCTGGCGAATCTATGGCACCCGAAGTTTTTAACGGAGATCGAGGCCCGTTGGTCTGTGAGTAGAGTAAGGGAAAGCGTGTGAGACGAAAAACAGCGGAACGAGCCTGAACCGCGTCTGAAGACTGGCTCTCTGTGTGCGCAAGGAGTAATTAACCGCGGTTGGGGTCTAGGCTAACCGTGGTGGGGACACGGTTTGGTCGGTGCCTCGCGGGGTAGTGAATATGTGAGTTGCGTCAACTCGAGTTAAAGGTGGGATTAGATGGATTGATTAATTTAAAATGATAACAATGATTATTGACCTAATCCACGTCTGGAAATTTGCGAAGAATAGAAACAGCGGATTATGATTGTGATGTGGTGTGTTTGTGTCTTTTTCTCGTTCCAATATATTTGGATAATGCTTTTTTGCTAGGTTTGGGAGGACCGTCCATCTTGTTTTTTTATGGACTGTCAAGATTATTCATCTAGACAATCCACGTGTTCTTTGTTTTTAAGTGATGGTTTAATTTTTTTAATAATAAAATTTAACTTAAATAAGAAAAAAAAATTAGGTGTATATCAGTTAGTTTGTGTGGGGCTTAATTTCTAGTTCAAATTTCATGGAGAGAGAGGATAAGAATAGAAAGGATAAGAATGGAAGCCAATTTTAAGGAATTAAGTTATTTTAAGGGAAGTCCAAGCTTATCCAAGTTTCAGAATCCTTGTGATAGCATTTTATTGGTGAGTTCATCGTTTTTTTTTTTTTTTTTTTTTTAAGGGGTGAACTTTATTATCTGCTAAAACTAGGATTTACATAGAGGATTACAATAAGTCAAGTTGGTCTATCACAGGGGAGACTGAACCATAGCCAAAAGTATACACTCCTTAGATAAGAGAGAGACATCTGAGAACTAATAGAAACTAGAAAAACCAAACTAACACTAAGATATTGGCCTAACTGGCCTCGTACAAAAGTAGATGCAAAAATACAATTACAAACCACAACCATATCATTATCAAGTTGAAGGGTCGGAATTAGAGCCTGCAACCATGATAGGAGTTGTTGAATCTACCAGAGGTCTTCTTACTGTTAGGGGAATGTTGAGGTGCTGCTCTATCCTCTCCATCCTTCGGTCAAGATCTCTCAAATGTGTGTGCAAGTGATATAGGGATTGAAGAATGTCCAAACAAGATTCATGTCAATCCATAAGAGTTTTCCCGAGTAGGAATTTCATTTTCCAATACAGATTCACCATTTGCATGTATTGATTAAACTAACCCCTCGTATGGTCAATGTTAGGGATGCAATCAACCCACTCAGTTAGGACTTTAGTGTCTGAGAGGGAGGCTTTATAAGAGGAGGCTTCCCCTTCCAACCTGGCAAGTTCTTCTTGTACATGGGCCTGAGTATGCTCCCAATAACTTGAGGCAAATTCCTCAATTAGATGATGTAAACGAGTGTGTCCCCAACGGTTCTGCTCTTGATAATATGCATCCCCTCTTCTGACTTAAGCCCTCTATTGTGGCATGGCATATTAGGCGCCTAGAGATCCAAAGTCAAACCATGTTCTACACTGACCAAGACAAACACTACACACACGGGGCCGCCTCAAACTAATACATCCAAACACCAATAAATGGATGACACAATGACATGCCTGAATGAAAACCTCTCTAGCTAGGCCCAAATGCACAAATATTTTTGAATCACACAACCGCCAACCATCTTTCTCACTCCAAACAACACAGTAATGAATATGCCACCGAACAGTCAAAACAACCACTATAACACTACCTAGAAGAAAGAAAGACACAGACGACATTGCCCAAATAAGTTATATAATGCCAATAACATAACATAAAACCTTTAAACAAGAAGAATTCGCTCGCCACTAAGCCCAAGACTGTCGCCCAACCCAGCACAAACTCCACGATGTCACGAGAACACAACCAATATGGAAGAAAAAGACCAAGCCCATTGACAAATAATCCCAAAATAACCAAGATAGGAAGTCAACCCTTTTAGCCTCCATAACCTTCCCCAACGACTAGCCTTCAGGTAACGGCCATCACGCCAAAAGAGCCCAACAACGACAATACCCTTGCCAAAAGGAGGGAACGAAACCAAAACTACTAAATGAAATAAATCACTGCAACCATGTACAAAGTAAAGGAACGAGAATGGAAAGTGGATATCACTTGATAATAAATATGGAGAACTTTGACTTGTATGTCATAAGAAAGAAGGAAACAACAACAATAGCTTCCCTTGCACTTGATTTGAGCCAGATTTGTTGCAATTTAACCAATTGAGCTCATAAATACTAAAACCAAAGCTTCAGAGATAATTACCTCTTTCTAAAGGAGTCTGCGAAGTATGAGGGCAAGAGTTATCCAATCGCTAGTGGGCTTGCAACTAGGTGGAGAGATCCTCAGCATAACATTTTCACTCATGGTCACTCTTATCCTAGCGCCCCACATTCCCAATTCCTCCTCCTACATTAGGATTTCTTACTGGAAATGGAATTCCTCCGCCCACTGTCCAAAGCTCGGTGTGTGACATAAGATTTAACAGTGCCAGAAACTTCATAAGGGCCTCCCTCTCCACACACTTCTTGCTTTCGATCAAACCACGGTGTTGTCCCTTCATTTGCTCGCTTGAGAGAGTTTTAATGTTTCACATATCAGTTTTATACTTGCTTGGGGCATTTTGCCATGTCCCTTAGCTCATTAACTAAGTGGTGCGATGGCAACCCTCCCCTACCCCATGCCCTCCTGTCTCGATCATCGTTATTCCATATAACATCAAAACTTTATTTTTTTTATTTTTTTATTTTTTACTTTTATTTATTTAGACTTAGATTGAATCCGAGTAGAAACTAATTTTATTATTGCATCCCTCACAAATAACTTCCAATATCAATTTATTTTCATTAAATTTAAATCAATCACCACATAACAATTACTAATAAAATACTTATTGTTATTATAAATTAACCCAAAAAAATCAAACTAAAATTTAATATATATTACGGGTAAAGTTTTATTTTTATAACGACATTTCAATAGTTTTATTTAATTTTAAATAATTTAAATAAAAATATTATTCCCACAGAGAAATATATATAGAATCTAGATATATAATAAACAACTCTTTTTACATCATAATATGTAACACAAAATTTCCAAATCTAATTTAAAACAAATTAAAAAATAATAAATAAATAAAATACATTTTCTTTTTAACTTTTTATCGTATTAAGGTGGTGGGATATTCGATTCTTTAATGAAGGTTGGTTCTATGTGACTGCTCATTGAATGAATAGGATTCAATTTGCGATTAAATTATGACACGTTTATCATTCTTAAATTTAAAATTAAAAAGAAAATAAATATTATGAAATTATAAAATATTGTATAGATGAAATTTTATTTTTATTTAAATTGTGTGCATGGTATAACAGTATCTTTAGAACTTCGTTCGAATCTAAATTAATTTAATTAAAAAATAGATAAACCTTTTGTCTTTTATATTTATTAAAAATATTATAAAATTAAACAACTTTTTTCAATATTATTACAATATAATATAAAGTTTATCAAAATTCAATAAAAAAAATACATTCGTAACTTCTTCAAAGGAGGTAGTGGCATATTCGATTCTTTGACCAAGGTTGTGGCTACTCCTGCGATGAAGAATGGTTCAATTTTTAAGTGAAAAAGTTGAGGTTTAAACATAATTGTCTTTCTATTAATAATTTATATTTTTATATTAACTGGATGATTTATATTTTATAATGAATTGAAAAATAAGTATATATAGATTATTTATGAAGTTTAACTCTTTTCAACATTATCACAATATAATATAAATTTTTTATCAAAATTCAATTAAAAAAAAATACATTCCTTAACTTATCCTAAGGAGTTGGTAGCATTTTCGATTCTTTGATCAAGGGTAGTTCCATATTTCTACTCATTGCGATGAAGAGGGTTCAATTTTTAAGTGATGAAGTTGAGGTTTAAACATGATTATTTTTTAATAATGATTTGAAATTTTATAATAAATTGTATGATTTGTATTTTGTAATGATTTGAAAAGTAAGTATAAATAGATTATTTATGAAGTTTTAATTTCTATAAGTGTATAAGTGTATTGTAATACACTTATAATATAATATATATTTGATAATTATATTTAAGAAAGATGTAATTATAATAGAGTTAGTTTGTGTTAAAGAAGATGTAATAATGTATTTTAAGTATGTTTTATAAGAAATATTTAGAAATAAAATATATTTTATAAGGAATATTTTTTTAAGATAAAAAACATTTTATTGCATTACACGAACTAAAATTACATAGAGAATATTAGCAAAAGGCTATCAAAGTTGTAAAACATGACCGCCTTACAAGAGACTAGCTACCATTCCTCTAATCATATAGATAAGAAGAATAACATTCATCGTGATCATCATAAGAAGAACCATTACAAATAGTGAACACAACAACATTGTAACCACCACCATCAACTCAACACCACAAGAACCATGACAAACAGTGAACACAACAATAGTATAACCACCACCATCAGCGACCGAGAGCATAAACACCAAAAGAAATAAGCGAGGAACCACATGGTTGGCCATGCCAAATTTCCAAGATTGTCCTTCACCACTCATCGGAAGAACCTTTAGATCAATTGTGATAATGAAGGCAACACCCAAACTGTAGGCCAAAGGGTTCTAGATGCTCCAATTGAAAACTATGTAAGCTTAACCAGTGCTCCATATGCGAAATTGTCCCAAAACACACCCAAAGGACCACGAAAGACAATCGAACCAAACTGCAAGTGCCATACCCATACATACAAAAAAAAAGTACGACCCGAAAGCTAGAGAATCCTCCATTTAATTTGACCTAGGAATTGAAGAGTCTAGAGAGCTAGCAAACAAAGTTCTAGTAGGGTCTCCCGGAGGGTTAGTGAGATCCCCAGATTCTGAATCTGACACCAAAGTTTTCTCCACTTGACACAAACATGCATCCATATCATTAACCTTGAATCTCACATTTCAAAGAATTCGCTTAATTTCCTCCAAACTAGAGAAAAGGTTGTAGTTATTAATTTGGTTGTCTTTCATAACTAAGTGAGATAAAGAGTCCAATTGCAGCCTAATAGCCAACGAATTCAAGAAAAACAATTATGTTTTCCTCATTTTACCAGGGTCTGAGAGCCCTACCAAATTTTCTTTGACAACCTTAAAGTCCAAGAAATAGGGGGTTGTCCCCAGATTCCTTGTCTTCCATAAATAGAATCTCCCTACACACCTCCAAGGGAACAACATTGAAGAAAGAAACAAGTGATTCACTTGCAAATCGACGACATTGTCTGACCTTAACAAGACAAAAACCACTCTGATGACTTAACAAACATTGTCAGGGATTCATGACCTCCAATGCCAATAAAATAAGCAGACACTCAACTAAATAGCCACACCTTAAAATACTTACCAAAGGAAAAACCACTAACTTGTTAATAGTTGAGACAAGAATGTCATCCCCGAAAGACCAGAATAGAGGTTGCGATGCAATAGCTGACCATTGATGGACGAGCACATGACGAAGACCAACCCTAAAGGACAAATTGCAAGGGCTGGATTGGAAGTAATACCCAAATCCCCACGACCCCAAAATCCTAGCAACAAAGGCTCAGACCTTGGAGACAACACAGTAAAGGGCGATGGCTGCAAAATAAACCCCCCAACCACCAATAGCCAACACCAGGATGAAAAATACAAAAAAACAATCACGTGGAATCCAACCTATGAATTGAAATTTGACCCATTTCAACAATAGAGTTTAAGACTTATAACCATATTGAAAAATCATCAGAATACCAATTGTCATAAACCAACACTGGACAAGGGTATGAGATACCTGAGAATTCAAACTCCACAAGATGTGAATTTGACAGAACTTCCCCCAATTCAAAAGTCGGCTCTTGCTCTGTAGTGTGCAATAACATAACGAAATACATGGGTTCCCCGCTCAAACCACCATGGATAAAACCAATCACATAAAAGAGAAAAAAGCTCCTAGAATTACATCCATAAACAACACCGCATGACAGGTATATCATATGCCATAATCTATGCCACTAACACCTCGTTGCAGATTATCATGGAACCATAAGTGTGGGGGTGGGTGGCATACCTCACCTCCACTGTAGCTCAGAGATGCTTTTCGCCACCCCACGTGCATGTATTTAACATGAGGGGACGTCAAATGTATAGCTCAAAACCCACATTCATCAACGTACCACACCATATGCATTAAACGCCAAATGTCCAACCACATTACACATTTCAAAGGGTTAATTAATGGTAAATCAAGGTTAAGTAGTGGCACCCCATCAAGGAATAATTTACAAGGAATATTTAGAAATTAGATGATTGTGTATTTGTTTAGCTTTATAATAGAGAAAATTTGTTTTAGTTAAATTATATCAACGTGGGTGTGGGGGTAATGGGTTAAATTATTTAATCTAGCCCTTTACGTAGTGGAAATTTAATATATTTATTAATGATCTAAATAACAATGTATAGGGGAGGGACTAAAGGAGTTGGATTCAATGTTGATAAGTAAGAAGTTTTTTATTACTGGGCAAGGTTTGATTCTTTTGGTGTCCTATGCTGGAGCTTTAGGAGCATTTTGAGGTAGTGATCAAACATGTGGTTGCACCCGAAGAGATTATATTAACTGGTCTCATGACCTGTGCACAAATAAGTGGATCAAAACCCACCCACGTATCCTCTTTTAAAGTAGGGAGCCCCTGAGTTGTGTGCTAGTCGTTGATAAAGTATATTGGTAAGGCACTTCTTATGTAAAAGTCGTTCAAACCCTGAATTACGTGTGTTCACATAAGGGGCATACATGGGAAGTTAGAGCTTACTGTGGTAGTGGTCCAAATCAACCCCATGTCACGTGATTACAGGTCTGACCTAGTTATATATATATATATATATATATATATAATTCATTAACGAAATTAGAGATTTTAAGCAACTTCTCTACTCAATGAACTAGCAAGTGTTTAATGACTTGATGGACTTTACCTTGGAAACATACTCTCATAGATAAGTAAAATATCCAAACTCCCAATTTTTCAACTTTTTAACCCAATCCTCTTTAAATCTTTAACAAAATTAAAACTAGACAAATATCTTCAATAATACATATCCTCTCAACATCATCCATATGTATCACTTTAGTGTAAATTTACCTTTTATTCTTGTATCAAACCTTAACTATCATAACAATAATACACTTATAACTTTAACTTCCACTTACATCACTTGAAACACATTGTTTATCCATTTCATATTTTGTACTTAGTCTTAACTTATACATCCATTATTCCCTTTATTTATACAAAAATATTGTATACTATCTCTTATCCATCCATTTTACAAGCACCAAAACAATGTTCCCCTCTTGTCCATCTATCCTCACCATCATTTACACCTTAACAACTTTTATGCATGCTACTTATTATTATTACATAAATTAATTTTAAAATTTTAAAATAAAATCCAACCAATCTAAGCCACTCTTTAATTCATATCAAACGAATGAACATTATGCAAGTAATCAAAGGCAAAGTACTTTATCTAAAATTAGGGTTATATGGTGTTAGATTAAGTGGCATCAAACCTTGCATTTAGTCAAGTTCTCCATCATTTGTTGACAACATCATTACAGTGTTGCTAAAAGTCCAAAATTCCCCACTAAGAGAGCCACTCTGCAAGTGTTCAAGTTCATGATGAGACCCATTAGTGTAAACCATAAGGACATATTTGTATTTTGTGATTGAGGATCAAGTCATGTGTGGGTCCTACTAGAGATTTATTAATCAACCTATTACTTGGCTTCACCCGTGTTCATACCATTGTTCTTTTCTCTTGTATGTATCCTCCTCAAGAATAGAATATATAACACATGGGGAATTACTTGGCCACTTTTACCATATCCACTCTACGTCTTCCCATATATGCTTCTTACTTGTGTCCATGGAAAATTCTGCCACTTAACTTTCCAGTGAATAAAGCTTTTCTAAAGTTTGTTTCTATTGGAAGATGATGGTGTTTTTTTAACCTTCCCTAGTGTTTTTTTTAATTGAGTAGAGGTTTTCCAAGGGCTGTTTCAATTGGAAGATACTAGTGTTTTCTACGTCCCTCCCCAAGATTGTGTTACATCATGTGATGTCAGTGTGATGAATGCCTTGCAAATGGGGTTGATGTGAGCATGAAGGATGCTTACACATGGGTCCCACTTTTATTAATCCAGCCTGCTAGTCTTAGCTTGCAAGCATAAGGAACTTTGGAAGCAAACATTCTCCCTGTGTACTTTGGGTTTTCATTTATGTCGCTTTGCTGTATTCAACATTTGTTGCTAAACCTAAGTTGGGGAACTTTTAATTACTTAAAAGTCTTTATAATGTGCTAAGCTTTCAATTCCATGTGCACGCTTTTGAATTTTCAAAGGAAAGCGAAGAGAAAGTGTGTTTAACATTATATTATGAGAGTAACATATGTCATGCAAGAGACTCTTTCATGAAAAGTAGTTTAGAACTCGTGATTTATTTAATGTTCGTTTGTCGGAATGTGATCGTGATTGGTATTAAGTATGGTTATGATAAAGATACAGATTCAAACTTCGACCAATATAATATATTTGATCACTTTTATATTAAAGCGGGATTATAATAATATAATATATATTAAAGTTTTTGGTTATATATATATATATATATATATATATATTTTTTTTTTTTTTTTTGTGAAGTAGGTTAATTAGGGATATTTTAGGTGGTCGAGAGGAAGGAATGAAATCTTCTTCACCTAAGTTCTATTTCCTCAAGTGACATGATGTTGATTATATATATAATTTTAGTTTAATAATTCATTATATAATTTTAGTTTTTTTAAGTAATTTTTTTTTTAATATGGTTTATGGGCCTTAGAGATTAGTGACTATAATGTCCACAAAATATTTGTACCAAGTGACATGATGTTGATTATATATATATATGGTTCATGGGCCCTCGAGATTAGTGACCTATTTTTAGTTTATAATTTTGGTTTTTTTTTTTTTAATGTGGTTTATGGGCCCTGGAGATTAGTGACTGCTGCGTCCACAAAATATTTGTAAGAGGCAGATCCACTTGAAGGGAAGCGAACAACTCAATCATGGAGTCTAACCTCGAGAGTCAACTCAATCATATATTAGAACTCAATCAAGGAGTCTAACTCCGAGAGTCAACTCAATCATATATTTGTACGAGGTATATCCACCTGAAGGGAAATGAACAACTCAATCATGGAGTCTAACCCTGAGAGTCAACTCAATCATATATTTGTACGAGGCAGATCCACCTGAAGGGAAGTGAACAACTCAATCATGGAGTCTAACCATGAGAGTCAACTCAATCATATATGTGTACGAGGCATATTCACCTGAAGAGAAGTGAACAACTCAATCATGGAGTTTAACCCTGAGAGTCAACTCAATCACATATTACAACTCAATCATGGAGTCTAACCCCGAGAGTCAACTCAATCATATATTTGTATGAGGCAAATCCACCTGAAGGGAAGTGAACAACTCAATCATGGAGTCTAACTCCAAGAGTCAATTCAATCATATATTACAGCTCAATCACGGAGTCTAACCCTGAGAGTCAACTCAATCATATTTGTACGAGGTAGATCCACCTGAAGGGAAGTGAACAACTCAATCATAGAGTCTAACCCCGAGAGTCAAAATATTTGTACTAGGCATATCCACCTGAAGGGGAATGAGCAACTCAATCATATATTTGTATGAGGCAAATCCACCTAAAGGGAAGTGAACAACTCAATCATAAAGTCTAACCCCGAGAGTCAAAATATTTGTATTAGGCAAATCCACTTAAAGGGAAGTGAAAACTCAATCATATATTTGTACGAGGCAGATCCACCTGAAGGGAAGTGAACAACTCAATCATGGAGTCTAACCCCAAGAGTCAAAATATTTGTACGAAGCAGATCCACTTGAAGGGAAGTGAACAACTCAATCATGGAGTTTAACCCCGAGAGTCAAAATATTTGTACAAGGCAGATCCACCTGAAAGGAAGTGAACAACTCAATCATGGAGTCTAACCCCGAGAGTATCGAGAGAATTGAACTCGTCGCATCTCAATAACAGAGGTATTTTTATTACATGGACTCAACCAATTAAACTAACCCTCAAAGCCATTTGTTGAATTTTAGTTATATAAATAATCATAATAATTTATATATTTAAATATTATGGAAATAGATTTATGTAAATATGCATATTATACTTTATTTAATACTTTATCTATTTGAATATTATGGAAATAGATTTAAGTAGATATGCATATTATACTTTATTTAAATTTGAAGATATAACCTTTTTAAAAAAAATTATTCTTAATCTTTATTCACATTATCTAAATTATTATAAAAATATGTCAATTTCAGCAAATCAAATTTTATATATATATATATATATATATATATATATATATATATATATATATATTAAAATAAATTAAAAAAAAATTAAAATTAATCTATTAAAATTAAAAAAAATTAAAAAATTATTAAAAAAAAATAATTTTAAATTAATGATATTACCAACCCAATCGATCGATCCACCCTGCATAATATAGTGCACTTTAATCCTTTCAATGCAATAATTGATGCATGTTTCCTCCCATGTGGGCCGGTTATTGTTCCTAGCTAATGTTTCGTATTAGTTAGTCAAACTTAAGCATATGGGGACCCTTATTTATTTACAAAACAGTGTTGGGAGGGAAATTATAAAAATTCGTTTGGTAAAATTATGTGTTATCTTGTTATGTTTTTAAGTTGATTTGTGAAGAAATATATTTTTAAACAAATGTTATATATTTTTTAAATAAATGTTATAATTTTTAACATTTTAATGTGTAATAGGTTGTTTATATATATATTTTTTATTATACATTATTTATATTTATTGTGAGGTTATTAGTTTCAATATATTGTGATTTTCATATTAATATAAATGTTTATAAAATTATTAGTCATCATATTAATATAATGATTAATTGGTTGAATATATGTTCATGATTAACGTATTTTACTGTTATGTAGGACATGTTGTGTGCATGTTTGTGATAAGAAATGATTTGATATGTTTTGTCTAATTGTATGGAATGCTATAGTCTAAACACTTTATGAATTGGTGATTTTTTTGGGTGTTAAACAAGCACAAACAGAAATTGGCATTTTTGGTTTGGAATCTAACAAGAATAATTTTGGATTGATGGAATAACAAATATCAAATGTTAACATTGTACAATTCTATTGCAATAAAGTATTTGAGGATGTTGAATCTCTTTTCACATGAGAAACAACATTTCCATCCATTCGTAATTGCAATTTTACCAAAGATTACCTCTTTGCATTTTGGAGATGACAAATAGAAATAGATAAAAACATAAAATAATTAGTTTTCTTTTCTTTGAATAATTTCTATGAATTTAAAATCTAATCTTCTCTCATCCCTCTCTATGAGATTTGAATATAAACCTCATCAATAACATTTGAAGCCATTTGGTCCACGTGATCTTGGATAAACGATGAACGAGAGCTCTGTTAAGGCAATCATTGATGTGAAGTCACCAATTCAATTCCCTGCCTTGATCAGGGTGATATATTAGACATGATGAAGATGTAGTCCCACCAAGGTTTAAAAAAAAAAAAAAAAACAAACAAACATTTGAAGGCATTTACAATTTGACCTCCCCCATTAATCTTATATAAGTTTATTGCAATCTATGCTTCTGTGATCCATCATATAATTTGTAAAAAATCTTTCGGTAATAATCACATGCAATGGAACATTGTCGACGCGTTTCGAACCAACCAATGTGGTTCATCATCAGGACTAGGTGAGAGATCAGATCAGGACATTAAGTTTAAATAGATGTAGAGAAGCTAAACTAGCCGTTAGGAAAACGACTAGTTTGACTTTTATTTTATTTTAATTATTTATTTATTATAAATAATAAAGACCCTAGCCATTGGTCCAACAGTGTGCGTCTTCCGTTCATTCAGGGAACCACTGATAAAATTGCTAGGGTCCTTCGGAAGCATAAGGTGTCTTCGTCGTTCAAGCCCCTAAACACGATTCGCAGCTCTCTAAAATCGGATAAGGATCCGATTGACCCTAGGGATGGGAAAGGTGTCTACATCATTCCTTGTTCTTGTGGGACATCCTACATTGGTGAAACGGGACGGTCTATAAATCAAATAACTTGCGAGCATACTGCTGACATTAAACATGGAAGATCTCGCTCGTCTACCCTAGCTGAACATGTAGAAAAGACTAACCATCATATCTGCATCAAAGAGGCTAAGGTCATCGCTAGGATCGACCATTTCCATCATCGGAAGCTTAGAGAGGCCTTAGAAATTGAAAAAAGACCCGTTAATCTCAATAGAGATGATGGTTGGATCATCAGCAGGTGTTGGATACCTGCCTTATATTCAAGAATTTTTTTTTTTTAACCCCTCCATGCTTATTGTTCCTTTATATTATTTATTTATTTATTCATTTCATTATTAGTATTATTGATTGATTGATTTATTTATTTATTTTTATTTTATTTATTTATTTTTATTTTTATTTATTTATTTATTTAGTTATTTTTATAAAAAAAAAATTTAGGTCATTATTGATTTTTACTTGGACCTCAC
The DNA here is from genome assembly GCA_034641835.2 of Pinus albicaulis. NCBI lineage: Eukaryota > Viridiplantae > Streptophyta > Pinopsida > Pinales > Pinaceae > Pinus > Pinus albicaulis. The sequence continues at coordinate 440,301,826 of CM076570.1, forward strand.
GCTTGGATAATTAAATAAAATTTATAATTGAATAATTAAATCAACCAAATAAAATATGAAATTTATATTTATATTTACTAAATAATTATTTAATATGTTATTGATTAATTAAATAAACTAATCAAATATTTTAATAATAAAAATGAAACTAGTCGCTAAAAAAAACAAAACAAAATTATATATATATATATATATATATATATATATATATATATATATATATATATATATATAAGTCAAACTAGTCGTTTTCCTAACGGCTAGTTTAGCCTTCTCTACATCTATTTAAACTTAATGTCTTGATCTGATCTCTCACCTAGTCCTGATGATAAACCACACTGGTTGGTTTGAAACGCGTCGACAATGTTCCATTGCATGTGATTATTACCGAAAGATTTTTTACAACTTATATAAGTTTGTTCGAGTATTATGTCGTAAAGTTGTATTAGAACAACAACAACAACAACAAAAACAAAACATATGAAAGCATTTATCATTTAACCTCCCCATTAATCTTATATAATTGTGTTCGTGTATTATGTCGTAAAGTTGTATTAAAACCACCCCAATTGTAGTTAATGATTATTTATTACATATATGATGGTTTATATATTAGAAATGTGATTTACTTTATTTATTTCATAGAGGTGCTCCAGCACAATATGGGAGAGATGTGAAATTTTATCCCATAACATTACATTAAAATAAATAAAATAATACCTATATTTAAAAAAAAAAAATGTTAATAGCCCAAAAAAAAAAAACTTTCAACAATAAGAAAGATTTTTCAATGTCAAATATTTTAATTTCCACTTTAAATAAATAACATAATTTTACATCAATTTCATATATAAAAAGGGAAGAAAAATGATAATAAAAAAAATATAATTTCTTCCATAAGTACTTTCTACTGTTTATTATGAACAAGATGAGTAATTACTTCAATCTTTACCTTAAATAACATAATTTTACATTAATTAACTTTATATAGAGATAAAGTAATAAGTGTTTTCTACATTTTAGTATGAGCTAGATATGTAATTCCTTCATTGAAAATTTTAATTATTTCTTACTCATTGTGTTGGAGATGTGTATTTGAATACACACATTAAGTAAAATATTTCAGTTATAACTATGTATATATTATATAAAATAATCTTAAAAAAAAAACTTTATAATTTAACACATTTCTTGGTGTATTGCTCAAAATCAAAGAGATGTAGACTTCACACATGTTTGATATATATATATATATATATATATATAATCTATTAAAGGCAACAATGAATCAAAGTTCTCTAAATGTAAACTTTATTTCAAATTTTATACTCTAAAAAAAATACATCTTCAAAGATTTGATTTTTTTAAAATTTGGTAAATCCAAACTTAAAATAAATCTTTGCTAATATTTATTAATTTTCATATAGCCACGTAAAAATATACAAAATATATGTAAATATATTTATGTTCATATATATATATATATACTTACAAATATAAGTAAAAAATTTCTAAGTATGAACTAAAATACCATTAATTTAATATTTTTCTTCCATGACAACATAAAAAATTATTCAAAACTTTGCCCAAAAAAATAAAACTCAACTTTATTTATTATATAAAACACTAATTTAATAAATTGATAAATCCAACCTTTCCAATAAGTTTATTCATTCAATACATACATAGTGCTGGCTAATATGACTTTATACTTGTCTTTTCCTTGAGGAATTTTCTTATCTTATAATAATTCCAATGATGGATGATTACTTCAAAACCAAACTAGGGAGTTCAATTACATATTATGGTTTTACATTCTTATGTTGAGTTCTCATTCTATTATTGTGATGGCTAGGAATAGAAGACTTGTGAGTTTGCCACAATGGCAATTATGAACGCAAATTTCGAGAATAGTTGTCACTTCAATCGCAAGCGATGATGTCCATAAGAAAAATAAACTCCACCAACCACGAAGGTGTTTGTGGATACCACAATCGAAGACTTGTTGGATTATATGAGCGATGATGTCCACAAGAGAAACCCCCACTAACCACGAAGGTGTTTGTGGATACCGCTATAGAAGACTCGTTGGAATACGAGAACGTTGGTAGGCGGGACAAGGAGAGGAGCTTGCGAGTCTTTAGGATTGCCCACAATTTAATCTTGTGATGTCACAAGAGAACCATAGATTTGTCCGAGTTGTTAGTTGCATGAGGAAAGAATTTGAGGCTTATGAAATCATATATCTTGACCATTGACCATTATAGATAGTGGTTGCTATAGTTATAGAAATTGGACTTTAACTTTGTCCAAAGAATACCATCATAATATAACTTTGACTAAAGTATATCATTCGGATAATGTGGATATTATGCAACATTAATAATATAAAAGTTCATTGAGTTAAGTTGAATGATAGATATTCAGTTTGTATTGGAAGGTGTTTTTCAGTCAATATAGGGACCTCGTCTAGGTTTGAAACTTGGTTACTTATTTAGCATGGCTTGTGGGCAACTATGCTAGATTTAGGAGTATAGTGGTAGTCTTATTAACTTAATCCCATGTCTTCTCGATGACAAGCAACAAATCGACCAATTATCCTAATAAAAAATATATTAACAATATGAAACACAATAATAACTTTGTTGAACCTACCTACCAAAACGTTTTAAGTACATGTTAGTAGGCTTAGACATCGAATCAGGGAAGTGAAAGCAGTAAAGGCCTCGCCTGAAGTAAAACAACTTCGTTTAGACTCAAATATTTTTTGGGATTGAGTCTCTGGATTGCAAAAAAGGGCGCTCTTCAACCATTGGGAGTTCGCGAAAATGGATGGCTCTAGGATGCAAAGTTGGGTGGAAAAGAATTAGGCATTGATCTTAACATACAAACCAAAAGTCGGCATTCTCATGAATTGGTGGTTTTGTATACATTTTTTACACCAAGAAGACGTTGACAACATTCTTCGGTCTCCTTGGCTAAACAATTATAGTTTTCCTAATCTACATGATTGGTACGTGGGTTTCAACCAACTTATTGAGATTCCTAGTAGGCATATGATTTGGGTCAAGCTACCAGGTTTACCCCTGAAATAATGGACGAGACAACCATATGTTATTGGCAACATGATAGGTAAATGCATTTTCCTAGATGATCGTGGTTTATGTGCAATGGAAAAGCAAGTTGCATGGGTTCTAGTGGAACTAAACTTTATGGGAGGCTTGCTGGCAGAGCTTGATCTTGTATAGGGGTCATCCTCTTTCAGACAATGGATTGACTACTGGGACATCCCTTTTCATTGTCTTGCATGTCATCAAACATGCCATGTACTTGCAAAGTGTCCACGATGCCTCTAAGTTTATGATCGACAAGAGCGGCTAGGGAATGTGATGGGACGAGCTAATGTTTTGAATGTTGTCTAGGAAAATGCGGGGTCTATGCCATGCGGCGATCGGGTGACTAATTCTTCCCAAGGTACAAATAAAATTTCCTCTCCTTCTTCCCCTTTTTCTGATTCTGGTGAACCTATTTCTATTATATAAAAGGATTTGTCTCCAGTTCATGGTGGTGATGAATTAAGTGATGATCCTCCTCATCGCTTTATTAATCCGACGAGTAGTTTGGTTCTAAATTTCGATTCACTATTTTCAAATCCTCCGGCCTAGACCCCTCTTGTTTTTTGTGGGGTCACCATAGGTATTTCTACCTGTCTTGCCCATGCATGGAGACGCATCTCCCATTCGATTCAAATCTTTTATAAGGCCATGTCTCCTATAAATTCAATTGGAAGTGACAATGGATTCCAGTGTCAAATTTCATCTATGGACTTACAACCTATTTCTATCCATAAGGCGTTTGTCTCTCCATCCGAGCCATCTATCAGTCCCAACTCCACTATGAATGTTACTATTAAAAAAGAATGACATGGTCGATGCAAAATGACATCGTCGGGGGTGAAACGACTAGTGGCTAAACCATTAGACTTTGTTGATGATTTGGACCTCCATGAGGTCTCTATCTTAGACAGTGGGGAACCGCAGGCCCTTAAAGAAAATTTGCTCGCAAACCTCGTTTCCATATGAAGATCATCTCCCTAAATCTTTGCGGTTTTTGGAATGCCCCAAAACATAATTCCCTCAAACACTTAATCAAGTCGATTTGTCCTTTGGTTATCCTGATTTAGAAAACTATGATTTTGGGGGCTAAGGCCAAGTTTTTTTTTCTAACTTCATGTCCTGATTGGAAGATTGTTTCAACATAGTCAAATGGGTTCTTGGGAGGCATGGTTGCGTTGTGGAATCCCCATTTGATTGAATTTGTGGCCTTCAAACTTTTTGCAGGATTTTTTTTCAACGGTTTTGTTCGTGGGTCACCACGTTCTTAATATATATGCTCCTTACAATGCTAGAAGGGATTTTTAGAAAAGAATGGACAAATGTGGTCTTTGATTATTGTCGGGGACATGAACCTCATTGTCTCTTGTGATAAATGTCGGGGAGCTTGATCTAAGTTGAATCCCATAGGCACATATTTTTAATATTTGTTTGCTGATAACAACTTGGTGGATATACGTCCACACCCTATCTCTCTAACCTGGAAAAATGGACGTGCGGCCCACAAGAATATCACTAAGAGGCTAGACCATTTTCTTATGAATGAGAACATATTGGAGCAATTGGGGTTTATGAGATCATGGGTATCACCAACTATTTTATCTGATCACACATCTATTATCCTACAATGGAATGGAAACCAGGTTTGGAAGGGTCTTCCCTTCAAGTTCAAGCATTCATGTCTCAGTGAACAAGACTTGTGTCAATTGATATGACACACGTGGACAAATGAATTGGATTCTATAGGCCAATCATGGATGAAGGTGGTATGCTTTAAACTACGAAATTTAAAAAAGGTGGTGTGTATCTAAGAGCGTAAAAAAAAGAACATAGACAGGAGTTGACGGATATTGAAAAGGTTATGGCTCACCTCAATGATCCATCTACTCCAGGTTATTTATCTTCGGCTCATCATCAGGGGATCATGGATTTTGAGGCTCGTAAAAGACACATATTTAGATTATAGGAGGAAGAATGGCCCTTGAAGAGATGCGCTATATGGATTGAGGGTTGGGACAAAAACATCTGATTTTTCCACAAGTTTGCCTCCCATAGAAGGAACAAAAATATCATTTTTTATTTTAAAGTTGGATCATGCGAGAAAATATCCAAATTATTGGATATCCACAAGGAGGTTGTTAAATACTTTGGAAGTTTTTTTCAGGCTCAGGAGGTTGTGGACATAGATAATCAACCATATTATATTCAGTCTTATCCTCAGATGTTCTTTGCGGATGATGACGTGTCTGTATATGGGCCGATCATGATTGAAGAGTTTACTTATGTGCTTAAATATTTCACGAGGGACAAATTCCCTGGAGTGGACAGTTAGACAGATGAAATATTTACACACTTTATTGATATTATGGGAGGCGATTTGTTGAACTTGGTTGAGGAAGCTCGATGCGAATGAGATATATCGGGTGCTGTAAATGCTACATTTATTGTGCTTATTCCCAAGTCATCAAATCCTACCTTATTTTGTGATTACTGACCCATTTATTTATGTAATATTACCTATAAATTGATCTCCGAGATCATCGCGACCCAACTGAAGGGAAAAACTTTTAGCTTATATTTCCCCTAAACAATTCGATGTCTTTTGGAATCAACAAATTTTGAATCTCATGGCCATTGCCCAAGAGATTGTACACTCTATAAAGACGTGAAGAAAGGAGGCTTTCATTTTAAAATCATACTTCCAATGAGCTTATCACTATTTGTACTGGACTTTCCTTCCACTGATCCTGCATAAGATCGAGCTTTCTATTGGGGTCATTGACTGGATTATGGCGTGTGTAACCATGGTTAGCCATGTAGTTTTGATTAATGGCATTCCCTCACTATTTTTTCGAGCATACAAGAGTCTCTGACAAGGATTCTCTATTTCTTCATTATTGTTTATGCTGGTCAATGATGGGCTAAGCACGAGTCTAACGAAGGCAGAGATTCAGGGACAATTTGTAGGTCTACAACTAAAGATATATATATATATATATATATATATATATATATATATCACCTTATGTTTGTTGATGGTGTTCTTCTATTTGGATAGGTTTGCTCGAATCAATGGTCACATTTTTTTCACATCATTTCAAAATTTGGTGACACTTCAGGTTTATACATGAACAATTTGAAGTCACTGCTCATCCATGCATCTAACGATATGGACAAAATTTCGGAGATTTCAAATGTCTATAATGTTGTTTCCTCTCCTCTAGATGCCAGTTTCACATACCTTGGCTACAGGATGAAACGTAACAAATATCTCAACTTAGATTGGAAATGGTTGTTAAACGAATTTGATTTTAGATTCTCTACCTGGGCTCACAAATGGCTGTCGACTGGTGGTATATTGATTCATGCTCAATCAATTTTGTAGAATATTTTGGTTTATTGGATGCATTTATACTTGCTTCCCATATTTATCATAGAAAGAATAAACGCCATTATTGCAAACTTCCTCTAATATGGTGCAAAGGGTGAGAAAAAATATTCTCTTTGTGCGATTGAAAGGAATCACCAAGCAAAAGGAGATGGGTGGATGGGGTTTAAAAAAAACCAAAAGTGTTGGTTGGGCTCTTCTGACAAAAAAAATTGGTGTGCGATATCTCGCTTTGGTTTATGGCAAGCGATAGTTAAGGAGAAATATTTAAAAAAACCTATCTCTACATGATTTTTTAAAGGTTGGGGCACAAAATACAAAGAATGGATCCTATATCTAGAAAGGATTTACGAAAATCAAGTAGTGGCTTATTGGAAATATTCATTGGGAGATAAGCTCTGACACAATGGTTGAATGTGTGTAATAATTTTCGGTGAAAATCACTTAACGTACATTTCTGTCGACGCGTTTCGAACCAACCAGTGTGGTTCATCATCAGGACAAGATGATGATGATGATGAAGATGATGACGCGTCGACAGAAATGTACGTTATGTGATTTTCACCGAAAATTATTACACACATTCTATGGATCACAGAAGCCAAATTCCTAACAATGGTTGAAGTCGAGATTGATCCCATTCATGGCTTTCAGGGTGATCACACTTTGCAATATGAGACCATACAACATATTCGTGGTAGGGTTTTTTTACATTAACCAAATACAAGATGATTTGGATTCTTTACATATATATCCCACCTGGAAGTGTGTTGTGGAAATGGGATTAAATGGTGATTACGTTGATATATGGGATAAATACATTTAACAATTAACATTGGCGGGTATTTCAATTGGGAAATTCAATGATAAACTCAGTTGGAATGGTAGTCTTGTCCAGGGTCAAATATCAGTTAAGGAGATCTATTGTTACATTACTTCTTCCCTTTAGGCACAATTGAAGAAATACTGGTTCACGAAAGTGTCGAATGGTGTTTTCATTGATGAAAAAATAAGTTAATGAACACTCTTATATTTGTATGGATTACATCAGTTGGACGCTTCGATATCAAATATGGTTGGGAACCCTAGCTCCAGGGTTTGAATGTCCTGGTCAATGGACATACCCTGAACTTGTTCAAGGTTTTCAAAGAAGTAAATCATGGACTTTGTCATGGATATCCTCACTAATGGATTCTACTCATCAAGGTGATTCTGGTGGTATGTGGCATGCCTTGAGAAGCCTCCTGGTTTGAGAAATACTTGCATTCGAAGTTGAAGACCCCATTCAATGGGTCAAAACCCTAAGGGATGGTGACATATCACACTATTATTGGCCAAGTCAAAAGTAAAATTTGAAAATAGGTGTTGAAGTGGAAGCATTTCTTTTGTCAAAGGCCCCAAAAGTTAGTCCAGGTTAAGGAATGAGATAAATATTAAAGTGAAAGGAAAGTACATAATGGCCCTAAAGCATTAAAGGCCAATGATCAAAATATTTTTTTGAAGACTAAATTAAAAAAAATAATAAATTTGGAAAATTGGTCTATATTTGACAAAAATTGCTTAAATTTAAATATGACACACACACACACACATCAAAGTCTAAAATTTTAATTGTGTTTGAATAAAATTAAACTTTTGAATTTTTATTCTCATAACCTAGGTTGGATTCAAATTATTTTTCATAAACTATGGTGTTTGTTAGCTTTACAAAATCTATAAATATACGATACTATGATTTTCCAAAAGTATGTATCTAGTGTTTATCTAAATAATATTATCCTCTGAAATTTGTTTTCAACCCTGTGGCACTTTGAAGATCAAACAAAAGGTCTTTCGTAGCAAGGGTTAATTTTATTTGGGAGTTATTTTGGGGTATACGCTTATTGCATGAATATATGGCCTTGATAAAAACGACGTGACTTCTCGGAATGTTGTGTAAGAGCATCCACCTTCAATTCATCTACGACAAATGGGATCATATAACCTCCATCTGGAGAAGATCAAGGATTATGTGGTGCAATTTTTTTCTGACAATCTAGCACAATTTTTTTTAGATTTGTCTAATTTCCAACGACCTTGTTTCTGAACACCTCTATGAAAATTTATGAGCTCCTATCTTTGTGATCTAGGGATGATATTCGCTCCGTGGTTTAAGTGAGCTACATTCATATCCACAAAAGTCTAGTTTAGTTGTGGTCTTAGTCTTGATAAACATATATTTTGTGCAACACCATTTTCTTGTTGCCTATTCTTTGTAGTAGGAATCCTGAATTATTATATCCTCTACGATTGGAAGCAAGGCGAGACCCAGATTCAATATTAAACCTGACCATAAACGCCAGAACCAAGAATCATTTCTCTACGCAATTTTGAAATAAATGTATTGTATTTATAAAGGTATTAAGGTGTTTATAAATATATGTCTATATAAGGTGGAAATATATTTATTGCCTTTTAACTATTGAGAAATGATATGGTATCTTTATTATGGTATGGTTATCTTATTTAAAATGTAGGGTTTCTTGTTGACGTGATGTTGTTTCTTTGGCACTCACTTTATATATTGCTTTTAAAAGGTTTGTTACAGGTCATTTTGTCACATCCAATCAAATGGCCTAAAAACCAGAACAATCAACATCCAATGACACCTTGCATTCATCCCCTGCAAAGCCCAAAACTCTCTCTCTCCAAAATGTCCAAGAATTTTGGGTGAAATAACTTAAAATCCTAGTTTTTGGCCCCACCACACTTTCCTTTTATTCAACCTGCACTGTTGCATGTTCTACATTGAGCAACTACATTGACCAACACACGTTTCCTTTGTTGCAGGTGCGACAACCTTTAGAAACCGATAAAAAATAAAAATAAAAATATTTTGAACCTTCTCTTTCCAAAAGCTTCCCGAGTGGTTTTAACCATTTACTATTAAATTGAATCTCGAACTCCTATGCTTGAGGTATTATCTCTTATACCTAGATATTATCCTCTCCCATATGTGGATTTAAGTCCTATATTGGTAAATTCCAAAACTCCCTATTTACCCTATAAATTCACTGCCTCCCATAGAGTTTGGGTTGACTTTTGGAGACTCTTAGTTATGCCCTCATACTGCTGCTTTGTGCCTAAGGATCCATTATCCATCCATGCATTTAAGTTGTGATTGAAGGATTTCTTTGTGGGAAAGGAAGGAAAAGTGAGTTGGGAGACATCTACAAGGTCAAGATCTATAAAGGGTTGTAATCTCTCTTAATTTCATTAATACAAAAAATGCTTTGTTTTCCTATACTTATGTCTCGTTGATGCATATGTATTACAATGACTTCTTGACTCATTGCTTAGAGATGTTAACACATGTTATTTGTATGTTGTAGTTCTCTTGATTCTTTTAGTTTTCTTTCGGGTCCTATTTATAACATTTGGAATTGGAGCCAAAGCTTGCAAGCAAGGAGAAGATGAAAACTTGTGTTGGACTCCAGGTAGGTATTTCATCCATGTTCTAATTTCTCTAAGGAAAGCATTAGTCATTTTGTCTCTGTTGTTTCTAGATCAAGCCACTAGATCTAGGGAGTTCACTTATGCTTGCAGAGGAGAATTATTTGTCAAACAACTTGGAAATTCCACTGGAGAGTGTGTGTTCATTTAGTGGTTTCCTTTGCCTAGTATTTTTATACCTTTGAAAGCGACTCAATTTGACTTGTTCAGACAGTAATCAGTCTTAGGAAAGTTTATTTTTTTACCTTGGTAGGGTTTTTGTTTCACATTTTGAACAAAATTAGCCCTAACGCATTTTCTAGTCTAAGACAGAGTGACCTAATGCACTAGTCTCTCTCTGTAAGTACGATGACTCGCATTGGTTGTCATATATAGCCTGTGATGGTCCTCATAGAATGAAAAATTTGCATTTTTATGCCTTTATTTGAGTTCTGATTTGGTACAATGTTTTTTCCCAAGTATTTGAACTGGTCATTGTCTTTGTAAAGCCATCAATGTGTTTACATTTAAGAGTGTTTGCCTTTTGATGAGAGTTTGTTTGATTTTCTTTCTTCTTTTCAATTAGGGTCTGTGAACACTTGGATTGATTTTTTATTTGATAAAATGAATTTTAATATTACAGTCCCAATCAGTGTGAGTTCTTTTGATCAATGATCTAGTTGCATTTCATTTTTCTTTGCATTTGAAAATTGAAAACAAAACAAAACAAAACAAAAGAATTATTTTTTCATTGCATTAGGGCTTTGAATTGAATTGGAATATCAAAATTGAAAGATATAGTTAAGAAGATCTTGTTTGCTACATCTTTTTTTGTTGCATCATTGTTTATTTCTTCCTTCCTATAGATAGATCTTCATTGAAATAAAAAGTATTATTTTTATCATGTTAGTTGCATCATAGGAAGCGTTATCACTCCATTGGATCTCTAAGGCTGAGAAATTTTCCAAACAGAGGTAACCACAAACCAATATTTTAGCTTGGTAGCTAGCCCTACCAAACCGGAGAGGGCTCTCTCTACAAAGTCACATCCAAGAGGGTTGGATGAATTAGGGTTTTAGGCTAGGTATGAGTAAATGGATTTGTTTGTTTGAATTGGTTTGCTAGATGAGGATTAGGTCAAAGAGACTAGGTCAGGGAAAATAAGATTAGGGTTGCAGAGATTCAATGGGGAGGTAGGTATGAAGTCTAACACTTTAGGGTTTCATGGTGAGATGGATCAGACTGATGAGGAGCTAGAAAGAGCAAGGAAAATCATGTATTATTTCTAAACTGTAGAAAATGAACAAACTATGAAGATTTTCCCAAAATAGAGCATGAGAGATGTATTCTAATTATCAAGTTGAAAACCAACATATAATAGAGATGAAATGAATCATGCATACAAAACCTTCATACATATGTGACATAAGAAGAAACTATGCTAAATTTCCATACCACAATTATCCCAAATAAATAGTTGTAACTCTTTCATTAATTTCTTGCCAAATACTAATTACACTAGAGTCATTGATTAATGCAACAACATCCAACCTCTAAAATGAGTCAAAAAGCACAAGATATAGACCACAAATAATTTCTCCCAACCTCAGGGGTCGAATCCCTGAGTGGAGGACCAGTTCCACCAAAAACTGAACTGAAACCTAGAGTGTAGGGAGGTCTAACTGACTCATCCCTCACTTTTTTGAAACTGATTCATTACATCACATCAAGAGTTTTCACCTAATGTATTTACCCTTAGGTAAGTGTAAAAACTTCAAAATTACATTTACATTACAAATTACATTGGTAAAAACACCATTTTCTAAGGTGAAAATGAAAAAACTGAGAAAATTTGGAAATATCAGCAAACTTAGAAAATTTGTCAAAAGCGCAGCGCCAACCTCCAAAATAGGGCATAAATGTGATTTTTTGGGTGTTTTTTGACTTTTTGACTGCTTTGTTGACCCAATTTTTTTTTTGTAAAGTTGCCAGGGAGACTATATTTGGCCTTCTAAATCCAATGGTGCTTTCAGTTTGTGATATGAAAGGACTATATTAGTTTTCAGTGCTAAGTGTCTTTTCAGTTATAAAACATGTACATATTTGTCTCCATTTGTTTGCTTAAGGATTAAGGAATTTAACCATGAAACATAGATAAAATTGTGAATTTTAAGCATGTAAATAAGCCTAAATAACACTGAAAAATAGTGTATAACAGAGAAATAAAACCACACATAATATTTACACAGCAAGCATGATGAAGCAGTTCACCCCTCCTAGGCTACATCTGCTGGTCCAGCTCCCAATGACATGTTCGTCTTTCATTATGCTCAAAATTTTGCAAATAAATATGTTTACAAGCCTCCAATGGCTGTTTTCTCTGCACCAATGGCTCTAGAATGCTCAAATTAGTCTAGGTAGACTCTTTTTTCACCCAAATTGGTCGAAAATTGACCTGGCTAGGCATTTTCCCAATGTCCCCTACAAAACCTCCACTAAATTTGGAGGACTGTACTTAACTGCAGTTAAATTCAACATAAACCTCCAAAATTTAGTGGCGCGCTAACAATCTCGCCAATCGAACTAACCATCGCATTAAATGTGGGAGTGCGCATGTGATAAGCTTGAGGGTCAACCGTCATAGTTAACATTTATGAAACTGTCAGACCACAACAAAGTCGCGATAACCGCGCATGTCACATGTGATATCATTACAGAGTTTAAACACTGCCGGGTGTTACAATTTCCATAACCATCGAGCCCTTGTAGTTAATGCTACGGTTTTGCACATATCATGTGAATGCAATTTGTGGACCGCCGACAGGTTGGGATCGCGTGCGGTACCCCCGTCGCCAAATCTAGAACTTTGAAATTTGATGGGCTTGGAGTAGTCTGGGATATGAAAGGACACCTCCTTGTCATATCCAAGACCTATTTTGTGCTTGTTGTGGACAAGCTCTTCCCAAGGTTTGATGATGGGCTTGGGAAGTGTAAGGCTGGATGTTTGCTTCTGCATGCAATTCGACTCTTGTACAAGGAACATGATGGGAGTCAACCTCAATGTTAATGACTTGACCATTTGCTCGTTATTGATGGGTGTCATGATGCTTATGCTACTGTAACTCATGTTGCTGAAGCTGAGACTCAAGCTGCAAAAAATCTATCTTTTCTTGTGCATTTTGTAAGCAGGTCTGAATGTCTATGAGAGTGATTTTGTTGACTTTTACCATATCATCAATAGTGGTCTATTTTATCATGGTATTCAATAAGTCTAATACATTATTCATTCGAGCCATTTCGTAATCTAAAAAATCAAAGGCTTCAACTAAAAATGCACCAGTATTTACATATAAGAAATACTGAACATTTTGAGACGAGGGCTAGTATATCAAATCTCAAAGGATCCTACTAAAAATAACAATCTTGATTATGCCAGTCAGTGGACCATGAGAATTTTAAGAGGGTATCGCTCCAAACAACCGGCACAAATTCAATGAAAATAATTCCAATTGAAATGACGACAACTTTGGTTGAAACAACTCCAATTGAAATGACCTTTCAATGATTCTCCTTTTTAAAATATATATTCATCAAAATGCATCAATGACTCAATGTTCTAATCGGCGTACACACCAACCACTAGCAGTAATTACTAGTTCTCCATGCATGGCAATGCTCATATAATAAAACCCTCAACACTATTCCAATACAATGCAAAGGTATAAATTTTGACTGGTCACTTCATCACAGGGAATCAATGTATATGAACCAGCACATTGAAAATCATCTTCTAACAGTCATCACCTTGCTTTCTCTGACTGTACATCATCTGTGAAGAACCCCTTCCCCAACACAAACAATTTACTTAGACTAACAATTTCTCTCGCAATGCAAGGAGGTGGGGATGGAAATCCAGAAATGGGTTTGTTGGATATCGAATCTATGGATTTTGGCTAGTTTGACGTTGTGGATGGAATGCAAATTTCGCGGGCACCCTTAATTTATTATCCACTGGCTGTCTCCTTATAAAATGTCGCAGTGCTAAGTCCTTATTCTCTCATATTAACACAGAAACACATGGGTGATGCAGAATATATTCACTGGTTAGTAACAGATATTCTGTGGACCAAATATCCTGGGCCTACAGAGGGAAGGGACATTCTGGAATACAACCCTCCCCAAGAAGGTACACCACAGGTGGAGCACATTGTCAAGGAGTCAACTACAGTGTTGGAGGAGCATGGGACTGGTGTTGAGGGAGCATATTACAATGGGCGAGAGGAGTGGGCACGTTAGATAATTATAGTACGATATAGAGAAACTCGATGTCATTCCAGAAAATTCGAATTGGGAGGTAATGCCGTGGCTAAGATTCCTAACAGGCTGGAGGCTCTGTACTCCGATTATGACGCCAAGAAGACCTACTTATTTATGAGAGGTATGTATTTAGAGAGGAGCAACATGAGGAGGACCAGTGTGAGAAAATGGTGGAAGGACTGCGTGCATATGGAGGCCAACTGCAAGAGCCGAGAGGTGGAGGCTGGATGCAGGTGGAGGTTGCGTAATGGTGGTCGTTGCGTGTATGTGTGGAGCTCAAGCGGGACTGTGCTGAGGAGAGGCAACGAACCAGAGTGCAGAGTGGGAAGGAGTTTGGAGTGGTTGCATTGCCAAGGAGGGAGAAGGACTGTGTGAGCAGCGTGGGAGATTTACACATATTATGATGAAAGCTCTGTAATGGAGGATAACAACATATGGAGGATATGCTGGTAACATAGGCGGTGCTATTGTGTATCGATGTGCGGTGTTATATATGGACCGGGCGGTGTATATACTACTCCAAAGCCACGCAACCATAGTGGTAACTGTGTGAGGAGCGAGGAGGTGTTATAATTGTCGGCAAGGAGGAGCGATACCGCAACAGTTTGGTGGAATAGGGTATACCAACAATCGGATGGATAATCCCATGAGATACGAAGAGAGAGCGATGATGGGTAGGGGAGTTACAAACATTTCTCCAGCTTGGGTACAATGAGCGTTAACATAGTAGAGAACCAACTGCAAAATCGTAGGTACTACTGCAAAAATGTAAAAATGCTTGAGCATGTATTACTAAAAATGCTTAAACCATAATAACAAATCCGCAGAGGCAGAGCAGCATATGGAGTGCTTTGCATGGAGCATTTTGATGGAAGACAAAGCAACGATGGAGTCAGCGTATTATGCAGCAGATTAGGTGCTGGGGAGCAAAGAATCTGACGGTTTGTCAGGAAGGACCAACGCTATTCAAGGAAACGAAGAGCGCAACCCTATGTTTCACAATGAGGAAGAAGAAGGCCACCCATCATGGCTCCGATACCATGTTAAACATTTTTGGAGAAGACAACCAACAAATGAAGATAATCATGAGATATTATTTTATTAACCATAGATGTGTATTTATATTACATTGGCATGAATCTTGGATTCCACATTCCAAGATCACTTGGACTCCTCTTTGACTGTTCGGCTTCCACACCTACCCATAGAGGATTAGGTGTCCAACATTCATCATATTAATATAATTAATTGGTTGAATGTATGTTCATGATTAACTTATTTTGTTGTTATACAAGACATGTTGCATGTGTCTGTTTGTGATAAGAAATGACTTGATATGTCTTGTCTAACTGTATGGAATGCCATAGTCTAAACACTTTATGGATTGGTGATTTTTTAGGTGTTAAAACAAGCACAAATGGAAACTAGCATTTTTGGCTTGGAATCTAACAAGAATAATTTTGGATTGATGGAATAACAAATATCAAATGTTAACATTGTACAATTCGATTGCAATAGAGTATTTGAGGATGTGAATCCCTTTTCACATAAGAAATAACAATTTCATCCATTCATAATTGCAATTTTACCAAAGATTGCCTCCTTGGATTTTGGAGATGGAAAATCGAAATAGATAAAAAACATAAAATAATTAGTTTTATTTTCTTTGAATAATTTATATGAATTTAAAATATAATCTTCTTTCCTCTCTCTCTCTATGATATTTGAATATAAACCTCATCAATAACATTTGAAGGCATTTAGTCCACGTGATCTTGGATAGACGATGAATGAGAGCTCTGTTAAGGCAATCCTTAATGTGAAGTCATCGGTTCAATTCCGCGCCTCAATCAGGGTGATATATTGGATAAGATGAAGATGTAGTCCCACCAAGGTTAAAAAAAACAATAAAAAAATCAAAACAAAAACAAAAACAAAAAGAACAAAATAATAACAAAAACAACAACAAAAACAAACAAACAACAACAACAACAACAAAACAAAACATTTGAAGACATTTATCATTTGACCTCCCCCATTAATCTTATATAATTTTGTTCGAGTATTATGTCGTAAAGTTATATTAGAACAACAACAACAACAAAAAACAAAACATTGGAAGGCATTTATCATTTAACCTCGCCATTAATCTTATATAATTTTGTTCGAGTATTAGGTCCTAAAGTTGTATTAGAACCACCCCAATTGCAGTTATATATATATATATATATATATATATATATATATATATATATATATATATGATGGTTTCTATATTAGAAATGCGATTTACTTTATTTATTTAATAGAGGTGCTCTAGCACAATATGGGAGAAATGTGAAATGTTATCCCATAACATTACATTAAAATAAATAAAAATAATACCTATATTAAAAAAAAAGTTAATAGTAAAAAAAAACTTTCAACAATAGGAAAGATTGTCAAATATTTTAATTTCCACCTCAAATAATATAATTTTACATCATTTTAATATATAAAAAGAGAAAAAATAATTGATAATAAAAAAATTATATTTTCTTCTATAAGTACTTTCTACTTTTTATTATGAGCAAGGTGTGTAATTACTTCAATCTCAACCTTAAATAACATAATTTTACAACATCTTTATATAGAGAGATAAAGTAATAAGTGTTTTGTACATTTTAGTATAAGCACGATGTGTAATTCCTTCATTGAAAATTTTAATTATTTCTTACTTAGTGTGTTGGAGATATGTATTTGAATATCACATTAACTAAAATATTTCAATATCAACTATGTATATATTATATAAAATAATTAAAAAAAACTTTATGATTTAACACATTTCTTGGTGTATTGCTCAAAACCAAAGAGATGTGGACTTCACACATTATATATATAAGAGCAATAATGGATTAAAGCTCTCTAGATGTAAACCTTATTTCAAGTTTTATACTCCAAAAAATTTGCACCTTGAGAGATTTGATCCCTTTAAGAATTTAGTAAATCCAAACTCAAAATAAATCTTTGCTAATATTTATTAATTTTCATATATCCACATAAAAATATACAAAAATATATATAAATATATTTATGTTCATATATACATGTACAAATACAAATAAGCAATTTCTAAATATGAACTAAAATACCATTAATTTAATATTTTCCCACCATGTCAAAGTTGCCATGACACCATAAAATTTATTCAAAACTTTGCCCAAAAATATTGTTGACACCTAATCCTATGGATGGGTGTGCACATGTATTTTTGTATATTATTTATTATTAGGAAATAAGGAAGGCCAAGAGTCATTGGGAGCTGAATCCCAATAGCCTCACCTCCCATCTATATAAGCATGTACATTCTTCAGCTAATGGACAATTCCAGTTTTGAGGAGTTACCTCCTGGTTTGACATGGTATCAGAGCCAGCTCCACATTTGGCATTTTTGCCCTGTGGTGTAACTCCCTACCCTTTGCTCAGTTAATATTTTTTAATGTTTTTGCTGCTCATTAATTGCTAGACTGTTATTCTATATGTTTT
Source organism: Pinus albicaulis (assembly GCA_034641835.2). NCBI lineage: Eukaryota > Viridiplantae > Streptophyta > Pinopsida > Pinales > Pinaceae > Pinus > Pinus albicaulis. The sequence goes on from CM076570.1 coordinate 440,319,643, forward strand.
TTTCCTATTTATCACTGACATTTGCAGCTCCAGCTCCTGCAGACTGCAGGCTCTGTCAATCTGCAAATTGCAGGCTCTGCCATTCCAGCAGTCCTGCAACTCTGTCTTCTGCAGATTCAAGTTCAATTTTTTTTTAAGTAACGCCCTTTTGGGCCTCCTCATTCATCCCTACGCTCCATTCACCTCTCCATTTATCCCTCACCTCGTGGCTATCACTCGAGCCCCTACTTGCTACCCCATTCCCTTCCACACCAGCGCTCTCCACGCACATTCGCCCCAACACCGCTCCTCAACTCCCTTCCCCTCTTCCTACAACCTGCCGCCTTCCCACGCCGGCTTCTCACCACGTTTCAACGCCGCCCTCCCCAACGGCCTTTCGGCCCTACCTCCATTCCTCCTTGCAAACTCTTATTCCACCCTCCGCTCAACAGTGCTCTTACCCACGCCTCTCACCTTCGCGCTCAACTCCCAATCTCTGCGGCCACCCCCTTACGCCGCTCTCCCATTCACATCAAAACACTCCTCACTGCTCTACGTATACACCTCACTCCCTGCTGCTACGCCCACAGTTTCTCACAAGCCGCTCCAGGCACGTTCCCATCGCGTCCAACTCTACACCTGCGTCTCTAAACTTCCGCTCCCTCCCTCACGGTTATTTTCCCTACGCCTCCCTCTATCCAAACGCTTCACCAATACACGTTTCCGCTCATCCATCTATACCTCTCCTCCCATAACGCCTGCGCATTCAATTCACGCTATACATATCACTCTAGTTAATATGACATGGCCTGTCCGCTTATCATAAACGTGGCCTGTCCGCCTATCATATATGCCATATTCATATAACGCCACTTACATTAAAACGCTGTCACCATACTATTACCGTCGACCATACCATTTAAATGCTGTGTCCATTTCATATTACCACGCTGTCCGTTGCATCATATATATACAGTGACATATTACCTCGACCTCTGTCCGTTGTCAACACAGGTATTATATTTGTCATACGCCTTCATATAATACAGTTTGTCATATAAAATGCTGTGCTATTCTATGCATTGTATTGGCTATTCCATAACGCTGTCAATTCATATTTCATGCACCGGTTTGGAACGCACAACTGTGTTATTTAAACATTGTGCTCATGGTATGCGCCCTTTGTAACGCTGTCGACATACGTTCAATACGCCGTCGTTCCCACGCATTACAGGGTTTAAACTCTGTTGATATATATTACAACGCAGAACGCAGAAATAAACACAAGTCACCATGGTTTTAGTGTCATTTTAATACATTGTCACAAAGTTTAATATGCAAGTCTCTTATATAATGCGTTGTCATGGTATGTGTAATGCGCCCCCTCCCATAGTCATTTAATTCCCGTTGTCATGGTATGTGTAATGCGCCCCCTCCCATCCTTCAATACCTTTTCCCATAAATATTTCTGCCCCCTCCATTCATAATTTCGCTCCCTACCTTTGAAAATTCCACCCTTTACAAAACCATTCACCTTTTTTCACATACATTTTTTCCCAAAACAAAAAAAAAAAATACATTTTTTTTATGCAGAATTCAGTCTATAGCATAGAGTCTTTTTTTTAAAAGTCAGTCTCCAGCAAAGAATTTTTTTTTTTGAGCAGAATATTTTTCCAGCAAAGAGTTTTTGTCCTTTTTAAACTGAGTGCATTTTCCAGCAAAGATTTTCTTGTTTTCTCTCCTTCAAGAGAAATTTTCCAGTAGAGTTTTTTCTCTCCTCCTTCAAAAGAAGATGACAGTCCCTTCATCTTCTAAAGAGGCTGCCTACTTGGCACAGAGAGAAAAGAGACACGCTTCAGGTCCATCCAGAGGAAGAGAAGGCTGAAGACGAAGAAGAAACTTCAGAGAAAAGGGGGGCAGACAATCTAAAGCTCAGCAGCAAACAAATCAAGACAGAGGTAAAACTGATGACAAAGACAAAGGTAAACCAGCTGAATCAGCTCATTCTGTTCTAGCACATTGTAACAATGGAGTAACTGAAAACCTATTTGATGTTTCATTTACTTCATGGAGATATGATTGGTTGCTAGATTCAGGAGCAACATGTCACATGACATTTAGAAAAGATTTTTTTGAAGAATTCACTGACAAAGTTGATGGAGCAGTATATTTCGCAGATAAATCCAAACTCAAGCCATCAGGGCTTGGCACAGTCAGGCTTAAACTTCCTTCTCTTCCTGATCATATCCTACATGAGGTTCTATACCTCCCGAAGTTGAAGAGAAACTTGTTGTCCCTGATCGAAATCCGGCAGCAAGGACACTCAGTTCACTTGTTTGATGGCAAGGCAGAGGTCAGATCAGCATCAAATCACTCACTTGTCATGGAGGGAATAGAAGAAGGGAGACTTTTGAGGCTGAAAGGTTCATCTGCTCATGCTCAAAACTTTTCATTCAGTTCATATCATGATGAAGGTACATTTCCATCAAGTCTTTTATGGCATGCTAGATTTGGACACTTAAATTATGACAGCCTTCGTTTGTTGAAGAAAATGGTGTTGATGGACTGCCTACAATTCCTAGAAAACCTAAGGAATGTGATGCATGTATTCTAGGAAAGCATAGCAAACAGCCATTTCATGATTCACACTCAAGAGCACATAGGAAACTTGAACTTGTTCATTCAGATTTATGTGGCCCTATGCCTATTGCTTCTGCAAATGGAAACAAATACAGGATGACATTTATTGATGACTACACCAGAATGTGTTGGATTTACTTACTGAAGAATAAGTCTGATGCTTTTCAAACTTTCAAGAATTTTCATGCATGGATTGAAAATGATGCACAAACACATATTGGCTCTCTACGTACCGATAATGGAAAAGAATACACCTCAAACGAATTTGAAAATTATCTTCGTCAACATGGAATCAAACATCAAACAACTGTGCCATATAATCCACAACAGAACGGTGTAGCTGAAAGAATGAACAGAACCATTTTAAATATGGTCCCCTCCATGTTATTTTTCAAGAATGTAAAATTGATGTTTTGGGCTGATGCAGTTCTATGTGCTGTTTACATAAAGAATAGGTGTCCTTCAAGTTCAATTAGAAACAAAACTCCTTTTGAAATGTGGCATGGCCACATTCCTTCTGTAAAGCATTTCAGGGTCTTTGGGTCCACCTGTTATGCCTTGATACCCAAGGGTCAAAGGAACAAACTTGGTGCTAGAAGCAGAAAATGTATCTTCTTGGGGTACTCCAATACCTCCAAAGGATATCGTCTCTATGATGAAGCAAATAAGAAGTTTGTGATAGCAAGAGATGTCATATTTCTTGAATCTTCCAAGAGTGATAAGGTTGTTGAGCGGCAACTTGATCGCCTGGATAGATTCACACATGCAAAGTCTTTCCAAGAATTTGATAATGTGATTCCACACCTTGAAGGGGGGATTCTGATATTGAATCAAACTGTGGAATCATATCCTGAAGCACTCTCTCCCCCACATGAAGAAACAACCACGGATGATACATTGGATAATGTGATTGACAGAATTGGGAGATTGAATCTTGAATCAATCCCAACTCAGTCAAGTGACCAGCCTGGGCCATCTCAGAAAGGTCCTCCCAAATGGCTGACAAAGACACTGGAGGATGTTCATCCTGATGAGGTTGGAAAAACAGGAACAAGAAGTTCCACTCAAGAAATCGAAGGTGATGTAGATAATTCTGATTCCCCTGTTGATATGGATATTGCTTATAACCGTGAATTGAGTTTGTCTACAGATCATGAACCAACTTCCTTCAAAGAATCCGCTTCTCATGATGAATGGAAAGAAGCGATGCAGAAGGAGTATGATGCCTTGATAAAGAATGGCACTTGGAAGCTGGTTGATCCGCCTTTGGGAACGAAACCAATTGGCTGTAAGTGGGTCTACAAGAACAAGTACAAAGCAAACGGCTCACTTGACAAGCACAAGGCCAGGCTTGTGGCAAAAGGATTCGCACAGAAGGAAGGAATTTATTATGAAGAAACGTTTGCTCCCACAGCAAAATGGACCACCATCCGGACTCTCTTTGCCTTAGCAGCTCAGAGTGGATGGAAAGTCCATCAGATGGATGTAAAAACAACCTTCTTGAATGGAGATCTAAAGGAGAAAGTTTATATGTCCTAGCCAGAAGGATTTGTGATAAAGGGTCAAGAACACAAAGTTTGCAAACTTGTAAAATCCTTGTATGGCCTCAAGCAAGCACCACGAGCCTGGTATGAGAAATTGACCGAGCATCTTCTGAAACTTGACTTCAAACATTTTGATCTTGATGATGCAACTTTGTTTGTTAAGAAAGTTGAAAAAACAGTTGTATATCTTGTGGTATATGTAGATGATCTTTTGATAACAGGAAACAATGAGAGCTATATTGCATCCATGAAGAAAGAGTTGAAGAAAGGTTTTGAAATGACTGATTTGGGTCATGTTCATTACTATTTGGGTATTGAAGTAATTCAAAATCCTAAATTCATATTTCTTTCTCAAAAGAAGTACATTGGAGATCTCTTGAACAAGTTTGGCATGGATGAATGTAATCCCTTAACCACTCCAATGGAACAAAACTTGAAGCTCACATCTATTGAAGGGAAAGAATTTGAGGATGCAACTAAGTATAGACAGCTTGTAGGAAGTCTTATCTACCTGACCACCACCAGACCTGACATTTCATTCGCTGTTGGAATCCTCTCAAGGTTCATGCAAAAACCTTGTGAAGGACATTGGTCTGCTGCAAAAAGAGTGTTAAGGTACTTGAAGGGGACTCAAGACTTTGGACTCAAATATACGCAGGTAGGCGACTTCAGCTTGATCGGATACTCTGATTCAGATTTTGATGGCGACAAGGAAACAGGGATGTCTACTACATGTTACACCATGAGTCTTGGATCAGGAGCTGTCTCATGGAGATCACGCAAGTAGTCAGTTCCAGCAGATTCCACGACCGAGGCAGAATATGTGGCAGCAGCTGAAGAAACAAAGGAAATTGTGTGGCTCCGAAAAATCCTGGAAGATTTGCAGATGAAACAAATGTATTCCACACCACTCATGATCGACAACACTTCTGCAATAAAGTTGGCCAAGAACCCAAAGTTCCATGATCGAACAAAGCACATCAATACAAAGTACCATCTAATTCGACATCATGTTCATGCCAAAACCATCCATCTACATCATTGTTCCACAAATGAGCAAACTGCTGACATCTTCACCAAAGCACTTGGAAGAGAAAAGTTTGAAAAGTTCAGATCGATGCTTGGACTCACCAACATCCCTTCGGATTAAAGGTGGGAATGTTGACACCTAATCCTATGGATGGGTGTGCACATGTATTTTTGTATATTATTTATTATTAGGAAATAAGGAAGGCCAAGAGTCATTGGGAGCTGAATCCCAATAGCCTCACCTCCCATCTATATAAGCATGTACATTCTTCAGCTAATGGACAATTCCAGTTTTGAGGAGTTACCTCCTGGTTTGACAAATATAAAACTCAACTTTATTTATTATATAAAACACTAATTTAATAAATGGATAAATCCAACCTTTCCACTAAGTTTATTCATTCAATACATACATATAATATAAAACACTAATTTAATAAATTGATAAAAATCCAACCTTTCCAATAAGTTTGTTCATTCAATACATACATAGTGCTGGCTAATGTAACTTTATACTTGTCTTTTCGGAATTCACTGCTCTTATAATAATTCCAATGATGAATGATTACTTCAAAACCAAAATAGGGATAGTTCAATTACATATTATGGTTTTACATTCTTATGTTGAATTCTCATTCTATTATTGTGATTGCTAGGAATAGAAGACTTGCGAGTTTTCCACAATGACCATTATGAACGCAAATTTCGAGAATATTTGTCATTTCAATGGTAAGCGATGATGTTCATAAGAAAAAGAAGTTGTCTACCTAGGCAATGGAATAGCCCAGACAACAGTTTTTTGCCCGAATTCGGTCAACTAAAATTCAAAAAATCAGGTAGTTGGAGTGTTTGGAATCCATTTTTGATAGTGGAAATGGATTCAGCACTATAAAAAACCATTAGGGCACTCAAAATACTAAATTTTAACAACTATAAACAAGATTCTGATAAAATATTTGCCGGATTCTGAGCCAAAACGTTGCTTTTTAACCACGAAGGTGTTTGTGGATACCGCTATAGAAGACTCGTTGGAATATGAGAACGCTGGTAGGCAGGACAAGGAGAGGAGCTTGCAAGTCTTTAGAATTGCCCACAATTTAATCTTCTGATCTCACAAGAGAACCACATATTTGTCCGAGTTGTTGATTGCATGAGGAAAGAATTGGAGGGTTACGAAATCATATATCTTGACCATTTGACCATTACATATAGTGGTTGCTATAATTATAGAAATTGAACTTTAACCTTGTCCACAAAATACCATCATAATATATAACCTTGCCTAAAGTATACCATGAGAATAATGTGGATATTATGCAACATTAATAATATAAAAGTTCATTGAGTTAAGTTGAACGATGGATATCCATCTTGTATTGGAAGATGTTTTTTAGTCAATATAGGGACCTTGTCTAGGTTTGAAACTCGATTACTTACTTAGCGTGGCTTGTGGGCAGCTATGATAGATTTAGGAGTATAGTGGCAGTCTCATTGACTCAATCCCATGTCTCCTCGATGACAAGCAACAAATCGACCAATTATCCTAATAAAAAATACATTAACAATATGAAACACAGTAATAACTTTGTTGAACCTACCTACCAAAAAGTTTTAAGTACATGTTAGTAGGCTTCGACATCGGATCAGGGAAGTGAAAGCAGTAAAGGCCTCACCTGAAGTAAAACAACTTCGTTTCGACTCAGAATTTTTTTGGGATTGAGTCTTTGGATTGCAAAAAAGGGCGCTCATCATCCATTGGGAGTTCGCGTAAATGGATGGGTCTAGGATGTAGAGTTGGGTGGAAAAGAATTAGGCATTGATCTTAACATACAAACCAAAAGTCAACATTCTCATGAATTGGTGGTTTTGTATACATTTTATACACTAATAAGACCTTGATCACATTCGTCAGTCTCCTTGGCTAACAATTGTAGTTTTCTTAATCTACATCACGGGTACATGGGTTTCAACCCACTTATGGAGATTTCTAGTAGGTGTATTGTTTGGGTCAAGCTATCGGGTTTACCCCTGGAATTATGGACGAGGCAAGCCATATTTGTTATTGGCAACATGATAGGTAAATGCATTTTTCTGGATGATCTTGGTTTATGTGCATTGGAAAAGCAGGTTGCATGGGTTCTAGTGGAACTAAACTTTATGGGAGGCTTGCTGGCAGAACTAGATCTTGTATAGGGGTCATCCTCTTTCAGACAATGGATTGACTACTAGGACGTCCCTTTTCATTATATGACATGTCATCAAACATGCCATGTACTTGCACAAGTGTCCACGATGCCTCTAAGTTTATGATCGACAAGAGCAGCTAGGGAATGTGATGGGACAAGCTAATGTTTTGAATGTTGTCTGCACAGATGCGGGGTCTATGCCATGCAACGATGGGGTGACTAATTCTTCCCAAGGTATAAACAAAATTTCCTCTCCTTCTTCCCCTTCTCTGATTATGGTGAACCTATTTCTATTATATAAAAGGATTTGTCTCTAGTTCATTGTGGTGATGAATTAAGTGATAATCCTCCTCATTGCTTTATTAATCCGGCAAGTAGTTTTGGCTCTATATTTCAATCCTTTATTTTCAAATCCTCTAGCCCAAACCCCTCTTGTTTTGTGTGGGGTAGCCATAAATGTTTCTACTAGCCCTAATGTCTTGCCCATGCCTGGAGACACATCTCCCATTTGATTCAAATCTTTTATAGGGCCATGTCTCCTACAAATTCAATTGGAAGTGACATTGGATTCCAATGTCAAGATCTGCCTATTGACTTACAACCTCTTTCTATCCATAAGGCGCTTGTCTCTCCATCCGAGCCATCTATGAGTCCCAATTCCACTATGAATGTTACTATTAAAAAAAATGACATGGCCGATGCAAAACGACACCGTAGGGGGTGAAACGACCAGTGGATAAACCATTAGACTTTGTTGATGATTTGGACCTCCATGAGGTCTCTATCTTAGATAGTGCAGAACCGCAGGCCTTTAGAGAAAATTTGCCTGCAAACCTCGTTTCCATATGAAGATCATCTCCCTAAATCTTCGAGGTTTTTGGAATGCCCCAAAACATAATTCCCTCAAACACTTAATCAAGTTGATTTGTCATTTGGTTATCCTGATTTAGGAAACTATGGTTTTGGGGGCTAATGCCAAGCTTTTTTTCTAACTTTGTGCCCTGATTGGAAGAGTGTTTCAACAGACTCAAATGGGCTCTTGAGAGGCATGGTTGTGTTGTGGAATCCCCATTCGGTTGAATTTGTGGCCTTCAAACTTTTTGCAGGAATTTTGTTAACTGGTTTTGTTCGTGGGTCACCACATTCTTAATATATATGCTCCTTACAATGCCAGAAAGGATTTTTAGCAAAGAATGGACAAATGTGCTCTTTGATCATTGTCGGGGACATAACCTCATTGTCTCCTGTGATAAATGTTAGGGAGCTCGATCTAAGTTGAATCCAATGTGCACATATTTTAAATATTTGTTTGCTGATAATAACTTGGTGGATATACGTCTACACCCTACCTCTCAGACCTGGCAAAATGGATGTGCGGCCCTCGAGGATATCGCTAAGCATCTGGACCGTTTTCTTATGCATGAGAACATATTGGAGCAATTGGGGTTTATGAGATCATGGGTATCACCAGCTATTTTATCTGATCACACACCTATTATCTTTCAGTGGAATGGAAACCAGGTTTGGAAGGGTCTTCCCTTCAAGTTCAATCATTCATGTCTCGGTGAACAACACTTGTGTCAATTGATACGACACACATGGACAAAGGAATTAGATTCTATAGGTCAATCATGGATGAAGGTGGTATGCTTTAAACTACGGAATTTAAAAAATGTGGTGTGTATCTGGGAGCGTAAACAAAAAACAACACAGAGAGGAGTTAACGGATATTGAAAAGGTTATGGCTCACCTCAGTGATCCATCTACTCCAGGTTATTTATCTTTGGCTCGTCATCAGGTGATCATGGATTTTGGGGCTTGTAAAAGACACGAATGAAGGAGGCTTTCATTTTAAAATCAGACTTCCACTGAGCTTATCACTATGTGTATTGGACTTTCCTTCGACTAATCCTGCACAAGATCGAGCTTTCTATTGAGGTCATTGACTCGATTATGGCGTGTGTAACCATGGTTAGCCATGTAGTTTTGATTAATGGCATTCCCTCAATGTTTTTCTGAGCATAAAAGAGTCTCGGAAAAGGATGCTCTATTTCTTCATTGTTGTTTATGTTTGTCATTGATGGGCTAAGCACGATTATAGCGAAGGCAAAGATTAGGGACAATGTGCAGGTTTACACCTCAAGATTTTTATTTATTTATTTATTTTTATATATGTCACCTTATGTTTATTGATGATGTTTTTCTATTTGGACAGGTTTTCTCGAATCAATGGTCACATTTTTTTCACATCATTTCAAAATTTGGTGACACTTATGGTTTATACATGAACAATTTGAAGTCACTGCTCATCCATGCATCTAACGATATGGACAAAATTTCGGAGATTGAAAATGTCTATTGTGTTGTTTCCTCTCCTCTAGATGTTGGTTTCACATACCCTGGCTTTAGGATGAAACCTAACAAATATCTCGACTTAGATTGGTAATGGTTGTTAAACAAATTTGATTGCAGATTGTCTACATGGGCTCACAAATGGCTGTTGATTGGTGGCAGATTGATTCTTGTTCAATCGGTTTTGTAGAATATTTTGGTTTATTGGATGCATTTATACTTGCTTACCAGATTTATCATAAAAAGAATAAACACCATTATTGAAAACTTCCTCTGATATGGCGCAAAGGGTGAACAAAAATATCCTGTTTGTGCGATTGGAGGGAATCACCAAGCAAAAGGAGATGGGTGGATGGGGTTTAAAAAACACCGAAATTTTTGGTTGGGCTCTTCTTAAAAAAAATTGGCGCATGATATCTCGATTTGGTTTATGGCAGACGATAGTTAAGGAGAAATATTTAAAAAAGCCTATCTCTACATGATTTGTTAAAGGTTGGGGCAGGGAATACAAAGAATGGATCCTATATCTAGAAAGGATTTATGAAAATTAAACAGTGGCTTATTGGAAACATTCGCTGGGAGATAAGCCCTGACACAATGGTTGAAGTCGAGATTCATGGTTTGCAGGGTGATCACACTTTGCAAGATGAGATCATACAACATCTTCATAGCAGGTTTTTTTTTTACATTAACCATGGGAGATAAGCCCTGACACAATGGTTGAAGTCGAGATTCATGGTTTGCAGGGTGATCACACTTTGCAAGATGAGATCATACAACATCTTCATAGCAGGTTTTTTTTTTACATTAACCAAATACAAGATTAGATTGGAGGTTTATGTGGTGTAGTTTTTCAGATATAAAACTCGGAATATCCACAGTTGTCATTTTTAGTCTACGTTTCAAGTCTAAATAAAGACTCATCTTCTGGACAACCTACTAAGAAGAGAGAAGATCAAAGTTAATAAATAGTGGAAAGAAGGAGAATGAAAGGGCCAACTAGCTCTTAAATATTTATAAATTAATTAGTTATTTATTTTAGTTTATTCAATTTTTTTTATTAATTATTTCATTTTTTAATTTTTATTTATTTTAGTGATATTTAATTTTTTATTATTATTGTTTATTAAGTTATTCGTATAAAATTAGATTTGTTTGTTAATACTAAAAATTTTGAGGAAAAGTTTAGGTGGTTATGATAATATATATTATAATGGGTGAATATAAAATTTTAATTATTGATTATTTCATTTTTTATTTTAGTGATATTTAAATTTTTTATTATTATTGTTTATTAAGTTATTCATATAAAATTAGATTTGTTGGTTAATACTAAAATTTTTGAGGAAAAGTTTAGGTGGTCATGATAATATATATTATAATGGGTGAATATAAAATTTTAATTATTGATTATAGGGGTTTATTTGTTATTATTTTATTAAAAATTATATATATATATATATATATATATATATATATATTTTTTTTTTTTTTTAATGCTAAAAAGGGAGAGGGGTGTTAATAATTAAGTTGGTTGTTACTAAAACTAAGGGATACTATTAGGGTTTATTTTAATAAATATATTTAAGAGGGTAAGTAAAGGGATGCCCCATATTAATGGGCAAATAAAAATTGATCCTAAATATTGAGATAATATGGAGTTCAATATTAATAGAATTAGAGGGGCTTATTTATTTAATAGTATTAGAGGGGTTTATATATTATTAGAGGGGTTTAAAATTAATAGCATTGCAGGGGTTTAATATTAATAGTATTAGAGGGGTTCATATATTATGTAGCGTAGCCTAACTACCAAGCTATATAATAATGGAAATAAGAAAAAAGGGGGGTAAGGCAGGTTAAGGAGAGTTTTAAATATTAAAAGAGGATAAGAAATTCATCAGGTTAGTGGGGGGAAAGGTGACAGGAGATGATATAGGGGAGAAAGGAAAAAGGTGGATAGAAGGTAGGGGTATGGTGTGCGGGTCGGAGTATATGAGAGGGAAACGACAGGAAAACACGGAATGGACAATGACAAGTAGGAAGATGGGTAAGGTGCCGACAAACAACATAGGGGAGGGTAAGTTTATTTGCCGGAAAGACTATGAATCCAATTCCTACTAATCTCTAAGCCTCCATCTCTATTGAGGTTGTGGGGGTGTTTAATGATTTCCAGGGCTTCACGCACCTTACACTTAAAATGATGCTTCTCATTGGTAATGACCACTACATATTCAAGGCATATGTGGTGACGCGTCTTATTAGAGTGTTCTACCAAAGCCGAGGTTTTGGTTCTTCCTAATCTGATGTCCGCCCCATGTTCTTTAAACCTTATTTTGAAGGTCCTACCTGTTTCCCCAATATAGCAATCTTCGCACGAACAATTAATTTTGTAAACCCCTTTTTGCTGGAGGTGGCCAGGGTCATCTTTGACATATTTCATCCTTTTTCTGATGGTAATTAGAGGTTTGAAGGACACTCTAATGTTTTTCTTAGCTAGAACTTTGGCCATCTTGTCCGTGACCCCTTGGATATAGGGGAGGTATGCTTTTGTTGTTGCGGAATAGTCAGTTGAAATTATATTATTTCTGGATCTCGCTCTTTGAATAACTCTGTTGATGTCTCTATTACTGTATCCTAGGTTCATGAATGATCTTCTTAGATGTTCTATTTCTTCCTCAATATGAGTATTGTCTGATATTCTAAAAGCTCTTGTAAAAAGTGTCAACAAAACCCCCATCTTCTAGGTAGGGTAGTGGTGTGAATTAGCATGTAGGTAATTGTCAGTGTGAGATTTCTTCCTGAACACTTTGTGTCCAAGGGTTCCGCCTTCATTTCTCGAGAGGAGAATGTCAAGGAAAGGGATCTGATTATTTACCTCACCTTCCATTGTGAATTATATATCTTTGGAAATGCTATTGAGGTGGTCCAGGAAGCTCTTTAATTCTTCATCGCCATGTGGCCAATTGACATTGGTGTCATCCATGAACCTAATCCAAAATTTGGGTTTCAATGGGTAAGAGTCAAGAGCTTTCTTTTCAAATTTTTCCATGAAGAGGTTGACCACTATGGGGGATAACGGAGATCCCATAGCAACTCCAGATGTTTGTTCAAATATTTCACCTTGGAAGGTGAAGAAGGTGGAGCGGAGACAAATTTCAGCAAGCCTTGCAGTCTGGGTGTCTGCGACTTCTTTTACTACTTGAACAGCTTCATCCAGAGGGATTTTAGTAAAGATTTGTACAACATCAAAGCTTACAATTCTATCTTTGGGATCCAAATTATATTTTTTAATGAAATCAACGTAATGGTTGGAGTCTTTAATGAATGAACTAGTTTTGCCGACCAGAGGGGCGAGGGTGCTGACCACAAATTTGGCTAATTCATATGTTGGAGCTCCGATGGTATTGACAATGGGTCTCAGCGGAGCACCAATCTTATGGATCTTGGGGGCACCATAAATGCGGGGCATGATCTCACCCTCCGGTATAGGCACTTTTTTATTTTATCATCAATATTTGACTCCTTGATAGATTTTTTGACCTTTTTTATGACCTTGGAAATGGGGTTTTCTTCAAGTTTCTTATAGCTGCCACTATTGTGAAGGTGATCTCTCATTTTATTAACATACTCCTCTTTGTCCATTACCACTGTAGCTCCTCCTTTTTCCAAATACAAGACGATTTGGATTCTTTACATTTATATCCCACCTGGAAGTGTGTTGTGGAAATGGGATTAAATGGTGATTACATTGATATATGGGATAAATACATTTCACAATTAACATTGATGGGTATTTCGATTGGGAAATTCAATGATAAACTCAGTTGGAATGGTAGTTTTGTCCAAGGTAAAATATTAGCTCAGGAGATCTATTGTTACATTACTTCTTCCCTTAGGCACAATCGAAGAAATACTGGTTCAAGAAAGTGTTGAATGGTGTTGTCATTGATGAGAAAATAAGTTAATGAATTCTCTTATATTTGTATGAATTGCATCAGTTGGACGCTTCAATATCAAATATGGTTAGGAACCCTAGCTCCAGGGTTTGAATGTCCTCGTTAATGGACATACCCTAAACTTGTTCAAGGTTTCCAAGGAAGAAAATCATGGAATTTGTCATGGATATCCTCATCAATGGATTTTACTCGTCAAGATGATTCCAATGGTATGTGGCATGCCCCGAGAGGCCTCCGGGTTTGAGAAATACTCGCATTCGAAGTTGAAGACCCCGTTCAATGGGTCAAAACCCCAAAGGGTGGCGACATAGCACACTATTATTAGCCAAGTCAAAAGTAAAATTTGAAAATAGGTGTTGAAGTGGAAGAATTTATTTTGTCAAAGGCCCCAAAAGTTAGCCTAGGTTAAGGAATGAGATAAATATTAAAGTGAAAGGAAAGTACATAATGGGCCTAAAGCATTACAGGTCAATGATCAAAATATTTTTTTGAAGACTAAATTAAAATATAACAAATTGGGAAAATTGGTCTATATTTGACCAAAATTCTTAAATTTAAATATGACACACACACACACACATATATCAAAGTCTAAAATGTTAATTTTGTTTAAATAAAATTAAACATTTGAATTTTTATTCTCATAACCTAGGTTGGATTCAAATTCTTTTTCCTAAACTATGGTGTTTGTTAGCCTTACAAAATCTATAAATATATGATACTATGATTTTCCAAAAGTATGTATCTAGTATTCATCTAAATAATATTATCCTCTGAAATTTGCTTTCAACCCTGTGGCACTTTGAATATCAAACAAAAGGTGTTTGGGAGCAAGGGTTCATTTTGTTTGGGAGTTATTTTGCGGTATACGCTTATTGCATGAATCTATGCCCTTGATAAGAATGACGTGACTTCTCAGAAACATGGTGTAAGAGAATCCACCTTCAATTCACATGCAACAGATTAGATCATATAGTCTCCATCTGGAGAAGACCAAGGATTGTGTGGTGCAATTTTTTGTGACAATCTAGCACAATTTTTTTAGATTTGTCTAATTTCCAACAACCTTGTTTCTGAACACCTCTAGGAACATTTATGAGCTCCTATATTTTTGATCTAGGGATGATATTTTCTATGTGGTTTAAGCGAGCTACATGAATATCCACAAAATTCTAGTTCAGTTGTGGTCTTAGTCTTGACAAACATATATTTTGTGCAACCTCATTTTCTTGTTGACTATTCTCTGCGATAAGAATCCTGAAGTATTATATCCTCTACGATTGGAAGCAAGGAGAGACCCAAATTCAATATTAAACCTGACCATAAACACCAGAACCAAGACTCTTTTCTCTATGCAATTCTAAAATAAATTTATTAACGGTATTGTATTTATAAAGGTATTAAGGTGTTTATAAATATACGTTATAATATATGTCTATATAAGGTGGAAATATATTTAGTGCCTTTTAAATATTGAGAAATGATATGGTAGCTTTATTACAGTATGGGTATCTTATTTATAATGTAGGGTTTTGTTGTTGACGTGATGTCCTTTCTTTGGCACTCACTTTATATCTTGTTTTTAAAAGGTTTGTTATAGGTCATTTTGTCACATCCAATAAAATGGCCTGAAAACCAGATCAATCAACATCCAATGACATCTTGCATTCATCCCCTGCAAAGCCTAGAACTCTCTCTCTCTCTCCAAAAAGTCCAAGAATTTTGGGTGAAACAACTTAAAATCCTAGTTTTTGGCCCCATCACACTTTCCCTTTATGAAACCTGCACTGTTGCATGTTGTACACTAAGCAATTGCACTAACCAGCACGCGTTGCCTTTGTTGCAGGTGCGACAACCTTTAGAATTCAATAAAAAATAAAAAATAAAATTTCGAATCTTCTCTTTCAAAAAGCTTCCCGAGTGGTTTTAACAGTTTACTATTAAATTGGATCTCGAACTCCTATGCTTGAGGTCTTATATCTTATCCCTAGAGCTTATCCTCCCTCATATGTGGATCTAAGTCCTAGATTGGTAAATATCAAACCACCCTATTTACCCTATAAATTCACTGCCTCCCAAAGGGTCTGGGTTGAGTTTTGGAGACTCTTAGTTATGCCCTCATACTGTTGCTTTGTGCCTGAGGATCCATTATCCATCCATGCACTTAAGTTGTGATTGAAGGCTTTCTTTGTGGGAAAGGAAGGAAAAGCGAGTTGGGAGACATCTACAAGGTCAAGATCTCTAAAGTGTTGTAATCTCTCCTACTTTCATTAATACAAAAAATTCTTTGTTTTCCTATACTTATGTCTCGTTGATGAATATGTATTACAACGCCTTTTTGGCTCACTGTTTAGAGATGTTAACACATGTCATTTGTATTTTGTAGTGCTCTTTCTTCTTTTAGTTTTATTTCAGGTCCTATTTATAGCATTTCAAATTGGAGACAAGGCTTGCAAGCAAGGAGAAGATGAAAACTTGCGTTGGACTCTAGGTAGGTATTTCCTCCATGTTCTAATTTCTCTAGGGAAAGAATTAGTCATTTTTTCTCTGTTATTTCTAGATCAAGCCACTATACCTAGGGAGTTCAATTCTGCTTGCAAAGGAGAATTTATTGTCAAACAACTTGGAAATTCCACTGGAGGGTGTGTGTTCCTTTAGTGGTTTCCTTTGCCTAGTATTTTTATGCCTTTGAAAGTGACTCAATTTGACTTGTTTAGACAATAATCAGTCTTATGAAAGTTTAATTTTGAGCTTGGTAGGGGTTTTGTTTCACCTTTTGAACAAAATTACCCTAGCGCACTTTCTAGTCTAAGATAGAGTGGCCTATCACACTAGTTTCTCTCTGCAAGTGCGATGACTCGCACTGGTTGTCATATATAGCCTGTGATGGTCCTCGTGGAATGCAAATTTTTCATTTTTATGCCTCGGTTTGAGTTTTGATTTGGTCCAGTGTTTTTTCCCAAGTCTCTGAACTGGTCATTGTCTCTGGAAAGCCATCAATGTATTTACAATTAAGAGTGTTTTCCTTTTGATGAGAGTTTGTTCTTTTCAATTAGGGTTTGTGAACACTTGGATTGATTTTTTATTTGATAAAAGGAATTTTCATACTACAGTCCTAATCTGTGTGAGTTCTGTTGATTAATGATCTAGTTGCATTTCATTTTTTTTTGCATTTGAAAATTTAAAAGAAAAGAAAAGAAAAGAAAAATTCATTGCATCGAAATTGAAAGATATAGTCAGGAAGCTCTTGTTTCCTACATCTTTGTTTGCTGCATCATTGTTTGTTTCTTCATTCCTGTAAATAGATCTTCATTGAAATAAAAAGAGTTGTTTTTATCATGTAAGTTGCATCATAGGATGTTTAGGTGAATTTTTTTCTTGAGCCTTGAAATTGAAACTTAATTGAAGATCAACTTTAAAATTTAGTCAATTAACCTAAGGAGTATTTGGAACATTAACGACACACATAGTGGTCTAGGCTAGAAGATGTGATCTCGCGTCGTTAAGCGTATGATCTAGGTGGATATCGGTGGCCACCCACCTATTACATTTGGATCCGCACCATCAATTCTTGCAGCTTTTCACTTTCAGCACAACTTACTATTTTTAGCAAGTTTTCGAGTCTTGCAGTCCCGGAGCCGTTTTGGGGCCCTAATGATCCAGGTGGATATTGGTGGCCGCCCACCTATTCTATTTGAAACGCCACCATAATTTCTTTCAGTTTTTCAGTTTCAACACAACTTACTATTTTTAGCAGTTTTTCAGGTCCAAAATTTCTGGAGCCATTTTGAGGCCCTAAACAACAATTTTTGGGAAAACCGGGAGCAACATGGGTCCATGGATTGATGTTGTTCACACCAAAAGTTGTACTCCTCGGATAGATATTTTTAACGAGGTATGGTGCGTGTCAAATAGAGATCGTATGCCAAAGTTACGTCCCTGGGAAGTTGAAACACCAATTTACCTAAATGGGGCCCATAATTTTGACGCTTCATCTCCTAGGGTTATGATTTTGGATGTTTAGAGTTTTCCATTGTTTCTTAATAATAAATAGGCCCTTGAGCCTCATTGTAACACATTTCAGAGGCATGAAGCCACCACATCTCTTCTCAGAGATAAGCTACCAACGCCCTAGCTATTCTATTTCCATTATGTCTGTAAGCATATTTTTGTTATTTGATATTAATGAAATGAAGCATTATTTTTGCTGCATCTCTGTGTTTATGTCTATTTTTTTATTTTATTACGTTCCTGCATAAATCCGGATAAGTGGTATCAGAGCGGTTTTCTCTTTCTCTGTTTTTCTTTGCATGTCCCCAATGCGGTCAGGGTATAAGGAGTTAGGGCTCGATCTAGTTGAACCCTTGCAAGTTCAACCTTGCAAACCTCGACAACCTCCCATGGCGGAAGAAAAGAAAGGCGAGGGAGCAGGAGATCCTATCAAAATATTTCTCGAGGAGGCCCTCGAGAAACAAAGGAATGAGATGATGGATAAATTTGCTCAGATCCTTCAACGACTGCCCTCCTACGATGCATTTGCATCCAAAAACCACTCTGGAGGCACCACTCCCTTCAAGGTACAGGTAAATTTTGACATTCTTGTATTTTAGGGCCAGATATATGCAAACGTCATCGATAGATGGTTGAATTTTATAGAAGGGTATTTCTCAGTCCATGATTTCTCTGATCGAGAACATATTATTTTTGCACTCCTCAAAGTTTCCCCCCATGTCAAGGACTGGTGGGAAACGTACTATGAGAAAAAGGATGATGGGGAACCCTCTCTGTTCTTGGCCGCACCCACTTGGAATTCGTTCTGAGATGGCATTAAGGAGCAATATTACCCCATGGGGAGATATGAAGAGAAGTACATCCAATGGATCACGTTGCGGCAGCAAAGGGATCAAGATGTGCACGAACTGGCGAATTTCTTCCATACCCTGCGCACAAAGTTGGGTATTAAAGATTCAGAGAGACATTTGGTGCTCAAGTACCACAATTGTCTGCACAGACACATTCAGGAGGAGGTGGATTTCCTTGACATTAAATCGTTTGGCATGACATATTGATATGCCACCAAGATCGAGAAGAAATTTAAGTAGAAGAAGCGAGACTTTGGATCTGCGAATCCGAAGCCAGGGAAAGGCACCCCCAAACCGTAAAACAAGGGGCAAGGCCAAAGTGGGGCGACTTAGAACAACACCACAAATCCAAAGAAGGACACAGGGAAGTGGTATTAATTTCATAACAGCCCCACTCACACCACAAATGAGTGTCGGTCCAAACAGTTGTTGGTGGCCGAACTAAAGGCACCCGAATCAGATGCATGTTTTGATCCTGAGTTAGAACCAGACAAAGGCAATGACAAAGGGAAGCAGATCATTGATACGGATCCCAGTGCCATTGTTGCCACCACCAAGGTCCAGAGGGAGGATCCTGAGGATCCAGAGGAGGGGGAGCACCTTTTCCATTCACAGATGTGGGTGAAGGGTTATCCACTGCAATTCCTTGTCAACAACGGAAGCCAAAAGAACCTCATTTTAGCAGAGGTCATGAAGCGGATTGGCCTACCGACCATAACACACCCACAACTGTATACAATTGGGTGGCTTCACCCAGGGAGAGATCTCCATTTCCACCAGCAGTGCCGCCTTCCTTACAGTATCAAGCCATTCACAGATGAGGTATCGTGTGATGTTGCTCCTCTTGATGTAGTTGATGTATTATTGGGCCAACCATACTTGTGTAGGCGATATGATGTGTATGAGTCTAGGCCTCGTGATGTTATTATTACTTTGGGAAATAAATTTTACAGGATACCAGAGCTAGTACCACCTCCTATCATCTCTTTGACTACTGCAAAACAACGTAGTAAGATTGTTTTCCAAACAAGGAAATTTATTTTCCTTACAACTCGCCCACAGGGAAAGAAGAATATTGTGGCCACGACCTCGAAACTGGTCTCCCCTACACGGCTGCAGCAGATGGACAAAGTCATGGAGGAATACGAGGACATTTTCTCCTCACTCACAGAGGTTCCTCTACACTGTTAGGACAAGCACTCCATTGATCTGACCCCCGACGCACCGCCGCCTGATGTTTCCATACCTCATGCGACTACACAGACATAATCCACACATGTATTGTCTGAGGCTGATAAAGAAACCAAATTTACTAAACGCATCTAGCATGTTCGCTCGCAGGTCCATGAAATCTTCGACAAATCTAATACCGAGTTCAACAAAATTTGCCTCATCTCATGGAGGATCTCAATGCAATGGGGACCATTGCTTCCTAAGAAGGGAGGAATGATCCAGGTGGATATCGGTGGCCACCCACCTATTCCATTTAGACCCGCACCATCAATTCTTGTAGCTTTTCACTTTCAGCACAACTTACTATTTTTAGCAGGTTTTTGGGTCCTGCACTCTCGGAGCCGTTTTGGGGCCCTAGTGATCCAGGTGGATATTGGTGGCTGCCCACCTATTCCATTTGAAATGCCACCATCAGTTCTTTTAGTTTTTCAGTTTCAGCACAACTTACTATTTTTAGCAGTTTTTCGGGTCCTAAACTTCTGGAGCCGTTTTGAGGCCCTAAACGACATTTTTTGGGAAAACCGAGAGCAACATGGGTGTATGGACTAATTTTGCTCACACAAAAAGTTGTACTCATTGGATATATCTTTCTAACGAGGTATGGTGCACGTTAAACGAAGATCATATGCCAAAGTTACGTCCCCGAGAAGTTGAAACACCAATTTACCCAAACAGGGCCCATAGTTTTGGCGCTTCATCTCCTAGGGTTAGGGTTTTGGATGTTTAGAGTTTTCCATTGATTCTCAATAATAAATGATCTGAAAGGAGTGTATTAGTTCTGCTGTGCTAAGTGTCCTTTCATTAATATATCCATGTGCAATTTGTCTCCATATGTTTGCTTAAGGAATGAGAGATTTAACCATGAAAATTAGATGAATTAGTGAACTTTAAGCAGGTAAATAAGCCTTAAAAACACTGAAAAACAATGCATAACAGAGAAAAACATTCACACATAAGTTTTACATAGTAGGCATGATGAAGCAGTTCACCCCTCCTGGGCTACATCTACTGGTCTAGCTCCTAATGGCATGTCCCTCTTTCTCATTATTCTCAAAATTGTAAATTACTTTTGTTTGTAGGCCTCTAATGGTTGTTTTCTCTGCACCAATGGCTCTAGAATGCTCAAATTAGTCTAGGTAGACTCTTGTTTCACCAAAATTGGTTGAAAATTGACCTCCCAATGCATTTTCCCCAATGACATCTAGAAAAGCTCCACTAAATGTGGAGATAGGTAGTTAACTACAGTTAAATTTATTATATTGCCCTAAAAATAGGGGCGCGCTCCAACTTAGACGGACAGTTAAGTTTAACATTTAAAGTTTAGTGGCGGGGTGGTCACATTCCAACCCTGCTGTAACCTCTGCACTTGATCGTTTTTTTGAAACCCCCTGTTATATGTCGGAACCGGGAGTGATAAGGTTCTGAAACCGTAACATTTAACACCCACTAGTCTGTGCATGTGACTGTCTTATTCTTTTCCAGAATCGTCAGATAAACCTTTAATGATAACCTTTAATTTAACCCTTGCATGTGAACAAACATTGTCGTTGGAGTTTATGTTTGTGATAACGTTTGATGTTGCGGATAGAGCTCCGGTCCATGTGACCAGCAACCACGGGACTGCCAGCGGGTTGGGACCGCTGGCTGTCCCCCTTCCCCATATGTAAAATTTTAACATTATAAAATGAAGCGGCCTCCGTTATATGTTAAGTAACATTCTATAAGAGGATTGGTAAAGGCTCTTTGTTGCGGGTAGGAGGTCGAATGTTCAAACCTTCAGAGCTCCATAAAAATTTTTAATAAACCATTCTGAGGACACGTGGTGGCCTTCAAGCTTGCCATGTGTCACTCATTCATCAGTTAATAAAAAACGCATCCAACGGCCCAAAAAATCTCTCTGTACCACCAACATCCAACGACCCAGATTGAGCCACGTGGCATGATTCTGTTGGCTGAATAAAAATGGAATATTCCAAGTATGTACTTGCTGACTGTACCTGCATGTTAACTGGGCACCCAGTCACCAAAATTTTGCTGTTTCGAAAAACGAAGAAAACGCGATATCTTCCTCATACGACATCGATTTTTCGAACCGTTCATGGCATCAGAATCGCAACGACGAGACCTTTCCGATCGATCAGGTTCAAACCTATTTCGAGCACTTTCATTTTTGAGCATAAGACATGATCTCCTGATCAATAAATAGGCCATCGAGCCCCATTGTAACATAGTTCAGAGGCATGTAGCCACCACATATCTTTTCAGAGATAAGCTACCAGCGCCCTAGCTGTTTTATTTCCATTATGTCTATAAGCATATTTCTGTTATTTGATATTAATGAAATGAAGCATTATTTCTGCTGCATATTTGTGTTATGTCTGTTTCTGTATTTTATTGCGTTCCTGCATAAATCCGGTTCAGTGGTATCACAACGATCTACTCTTTCTCTGTTTTTCTTTGCATGTCCCTAACGCGGTCATGGTATAAGGAGTTAGGGCTCGATCTAGTTGAACCCTTGCAAGATCAACCTCATAAACCCCTACGACCTCCCATGGTAGAAGAAAAGAAAGACGAGGGAGCAGGAGATCCTATCAAAATATTGCTTGAGGAGGCCCTCAAGAAACAAAGGAATGCCATGATGGATAAATTTGCTCAGATCCTTCAACGGTTTCCCACCTACAGTGCATCTGCATCCAACAACCACTCTGGATGTGCCACTCCCTTCAAGGTATAGGTAAACTTTGACATTCCTGTATTTGAAGGCCAGATCGATGTAGATGCCATCGATAGATGGTTGAATTTTCCAGAAGGGTATTTCTCAGTCCATGATTTCTCAGATCGAGAAAAGGTTATTTTTTCACTCCTAAAAGCCGCTCCCCATGTCAAGGACTGGTGGGAAACATAATGTGAGAAAATAACGAGGGGGAACCCTCTCTGTTCTCGACTGCACCCACTTGGAATTCGTTCCAAGATGGAATTAAGGAAAAATATTACCATATGGGGAGCTATGAGGACAGGTACATCCAATGGACCATGCTGCGGCAACAAAGGGATAAAGATGTGCATGAATTGAAGAATTTGTTCCATACCCTGTGCACAAAGTTGGGTATTAAAGATTCAGAGAGACATTTGGTGCTCAAGTACCGAAACTGTCTGCACAGACACATTTAGGAGGAAATGGAGTTCCTCAACATTACATCGCTTGGCACAACATATCGCTATGCCGTCAAGATCGAGCAGAAATTTAAGCAGAAGAAGCGAGAATTTAGATTCGCGAATTTGAAGCCAGGTAAAGGCGCCCCCGAATCGTAGAACAAGGGGCAAGTCCAAAGCAGGGCGACTCAGAACAAAACCACAAATCCAAAGAAGGACACGAGGAGTGGTATGAATTTCATAACAACCCCACTCACATCACAAACGAGTGTTGGGCTAAACAGTTGTTGGTGGCCGAACTAAAGGCACCCGAATCAGATGCATGTTTTGATCCTGAGTCAGAACCAGACAAAGGAAATGAAAAAGGGAAGAAAATCATTGATGTGGATCTCAGTGCCCTTGTTGCCACCACAAAGATCCAGAGGGAGGATCCCGAGGATCCAGAGGAGGGGGAGCGCCTCTTCCATTCGCAGGTGTGGGTGAAGGGTTCTCCATTGCAATTCCTTGTCGATAGCAGAAGCCAAAAAAACCTCTTTTCAGCAAAGGTCGTGAAGCGGCTCGACCTACCGACCATAGCACACCCGCAACCGTATACAATCGGGTGGCTTCACCCAGGGAGAGATATCTGCGTCCGCCAACAGTGCCGCCTTTCGTACAATATCAAGCCATTCACAGATGAGGTATTGTGTGATGTTGCTCCTCTTGATATAGCTGATGTATTATTGGGCCAACAATACTTGTGGAGGTGACATGCTGTGTATGAATCTAGGCCTCGTGTTGTTATTATTACTTTGGAAAATAACTTGTACATGATTCCAGAGGTAGTATTGGCTCCTATCATCTCTTTGACTACTGCAAAACAATGTAGTAAGATTGTTTCCCAAACTAGAAAATTTATTTTACTTGCAACTTGCTCACAGGGAAAGAAGAATATTGTGGCCACAACCTCGAAACAGGGCTCCCTTGCACGGCTGCAGTAGATGGACAAAATCATGGAGGAATACGAGGACATTTTCTCCTCACTCACAAAGGTTCGTCTACATTGTCAGGACAAGCACTCCATTAATATGAACCCGACACACCACCGCCCGATGTTTCCATAACTCATGCGACTACACAGACATAATCCACACATGTACTGTCTGAGACTGATAAAGAAACCAAATTTACTAAACACATCCAACATGTCCGCCTGTAGGTCCATGACATCTTCGACAAATCTAATACC
Source organism: Pinus albicaulis (assembly GCA_034641835.2). Classification (NCBI taxonomy): domain Eukaryota; kingdom Viridiplantae; phylum Streptophyta; class Pinopsida; order Pinales; family Pinaceae; genus Pinus; species Pinus albicaulis. The sequence continues at coordinate 440,343,808 of CM076570.1, forward strand.
GAGTTCAACAGAATTTGCCTCATCTCATGGAGGATCTCAATGCAATGGGGACCATTGCTTCCTAAGGAGGGAGGAATGATCCAGGTAGATATTTTTGGCCTCCCACGTATTCCATTTGGACTCGCACCATCAATTTTTGTAGCTTTTCACTTTCAGCACAACTTAATATTTTTAGAAGGTTTTCGGGTCCTGCACTCCTGGAGCCATTTTAGGGCCCTAATGATCCAGGTGGATATTGGTGGCTGCCCACCTATTCCATTTGAAACACCACCGTCAATTCTTTTAGTTTTTCAGTTTCAACACAACTTACTATTTTTAGCAGTTTTTCGGGTCCTAAACTTCCGGAGCTGTTTTAAGGCCCTAAACGACATTTTTTGGGAAAACCAGGTGCAACATGGGTCTAGGGATCAACGTTTCTCCCACCAAAAGTTGTACTCCTCGGATAGATCTTTCTAACGAGGTATGGTGCGCATCAAATGGAGATCGTATGCCAAAGTTACGTCCCCGGGAAGTTGAAACACCAATTTACCCAAATAGGGCCCATAGTTTTGGCGCTTCATCTCCTAGGGTCAGTGTTTTGGACGTTTAGAGTTTTCCATTGTTTTTCAATAATAAATAGGCCCTCGAGCCTCATTGTAACACAGTTCAGAGGCATGTCTCCACCACATCTTTTCTTAGAGATAAGCTACTAGGGCCCTAGCTATTTTATTTCCATTATGTGTGTAAGCATATTTATGTTATTTGATATTGATGAAATGAAGCATTATTTTCATTGCATCTCTGTGTTTATGTCTATTTCTATATTTTATTGCATTCCTTCATAAATCTGGATCAACGTAGGAGTCGTTGTTACTTTTTTTTCATTACATTCTATGCGTAGTCAGTATTCCACGTACATTAGTATATAAGATCGTTCTCCACGTACCCTCGGGATATCAGATGGCGCTCCATGTATGAAAAGTTTACCGGAATAATTCCTATCGTATAGGATGTATTAGACAACACTACTATGGATTACGCTTCTACATACCTTCAGGTATATTTTGGAAGTCCCCATTAGGTTGCTATCATTCCATAGGTAACTGAGTCGTCCACCTTGTTATTTGTGATACATCGAACACAAAATTCAGGTAGATTGATTTTATGTACTGACAATAGTATATTATAGTTTATAGTGACTTGGTAAACCCTTTTTCCTAGTTACCCCTTTTTGTTTTATTTGTTTTTGTTTATTTGTTTTTTGTTTTTCTTTCTAAAATTAATTAATCCACCATGGAAGAACACCATAAACACCCTCGTAGTTCATGTAGAGTGTGAATATTGCCTCCTTTACCTCGAGAGGCAACACCTGGTCATCATAAGAACAATAAAATTGACTAGAATAATCACTTATGATGCTAATTTGATGTTAATCAACCAGAATCATCACTTCCCATTAGTATCGAAACCGAAGTTAGCTCTTTGGAAACTGGTGAGTTGGAAACATTAGAAACTGAAGCCCTTGAAACAATAGAACTTGAAGTCATAGAGCCTAAATTTATAGATTCAAAAACTTTACAAATTGAGGTTATAACCTTTGGAACAACAAATAATTGAACCAATTATGTCAATAACTTCTTCTTCTCTTTCTCTGCCTTTATCTCAACCACAACCTGTGTTTTTGGGTCCTAACGAAGAACAAATTTCACCTGGTATTTTGAGCTTAGAGGAAATTAATGAAGCAGATTCTCATAGCCCTCAAACTCCTATTCGCATACCATTACGGCAATATTTTTCTCCTTTGTACAAAATTTTCGTATTTTTACCTCTAATACTAAAACACAAGCTCATTTACATCAAAATCCCCATTCTAATTCACCTTTGAAACTTCCTCAGCAAACACCTTCGAGAATTCTAGCCATGGTGAAATATGAAACAGTCACCCAACCCATATCTGCCACCATGAGCGAATCGACCGAAGTTGCGACATACTCTATGTTTGTAACTTCTCTAGAAACTCACCTGTGTGGTGGTCCGTCAATGCCACCTAGCTACCATAATTGTCTGGAACCTTTTTCGGTGCGTCAAATAGTCCTTGGAATTATCCTTTACCATCTTTGGAATACCATATGGTTGTCCCTCCTTAACAAGCGACTCTCAACCTGTTCAACCTATTGTGCCCCAACCTGCTTTGGAGCAATAATATGGTTTGTTTATAGTGTATTAGGACAATTACAAAAACCTACTCCATCTTATACTGGGTACCCTCATTCCGGAGGATAGTTTCCTCCATTTACTCGTTATCCTCCACCAGAGGGCAACATTTTGTTGGGATGTTCTCTTCTATTGATAAAATACTACAAGTTGGTGCTCCACCTTATTTGAGTTCTCTTCCTACAAGTGCTACATTTCCAAGAATGATTGTTTCTCCTTGGATTCCTACCTTTCATGTTTAACCTAGTATGGTCTTAACTCAAATATCGACCACTCAAGCTGTTTCAACTATGTGTTAGGTTACTACCTGTCAATTTGTTCAATCCATATCTCAACCTGCCCAAGTTACACCTCAAGTGAGTCAACCTATTAAGGTTATATCCCAAATTCAATCTAGTAAAACAATACTGGGAATTTCTCAAATCCCGTCTACCTAGCCTATTCAAGGTGCATTACAAATTCCATTTAACCCACTTGGTCAGACTATTCCACAAATACAAGTTAAACAACTTGTTCAAAGCATACCACATATGCTAACTAGTCAAACTAATATTGGAATGATGCAAGTTGCATCTGGGAAACTATTCCAAGGCTTTCCACAAATTCTTGTTGGTCAAACATCCATACAACAAATTCCTTATCAAGTCCAACCTTTCCAACCCTACTAAGTTTTCATGGAACTGGGAAACCTAGTTTTGGTTATCCTGGTTATCAAAATACTCCTTATCTTAGTGGAATGCAATTGCCAGTAGCTCAACCCATTCCATCGTACCCTGGATACCCTCCACCACTAGTTAACCTTTATCGAAAATATAAACCTCCTCAAGCTAAATTGAATAGGAAATTATCGTTCATTGCAGTGCTTGAGTTACCAAATTTATCCTGACTAAATAATGATCCGATTTTGCATTCTCCTCGGTGGCCGAATATTCCTATCAAATTGTTGAGTGACATTCTGAAGTTTAACGGAAACCCAAGAGAAGATTCGTCCAATCATATCATGACTAATTATTTATGGTTTTTGTCGAACTCCTTAATTATGATTTTTCTAGAGAACTCTTATTGGTTCGACATCTATGTGGTATGTTGAATTACCTAAAGCTTAATTTAATAACTTTGGTGCATTGGTAACCACATTTCTAACCCACTTCCAATTACCCATCTGTTACGAAACTGGAACTGAGCTTTTGACCTCCTTGAAATAGTATGACTCTACTCATATATCCGATCATATAAATGAGTGGAGGCATCGACGTCGTTTGGTTAAAACTTATATTCCTGATCAATTGTTGTATACTATAACTGAAGACATTTCCAAAGGAAAAGTTATTACTAAAGAGTAAGTGATTTCTCGTGCTCAATATATGGATTTGATTTATACCCAATATGACACGCTCTATGACAAGATACCCAACACTCCACGAAATTAGTATACTTTTCCCTTGCTCCCTCAAAGGAATCACACACTGCGAATGGTGTGATTGGTTAAGTCTCTCAATGACCAGTGAGTAAATATTATAATAAAACTAATTCGAAATATGCTCCAACTGTGACGAATCAAAGCCCCTCTAATCTTGTGAGTACTTCCGAGGTTAACGTTATTCAATCTACAAAAGGAAAATCTCAACAATATAGAAATAAGAAAAAGGGTAAAGGTAGGATCAAATAGGAAAACCCTCCACATGATAAGCAGAAGAATTTGTCTCCTAATGAGATGTGTAATCCTCATTACCCTTGTCTTATCTGTAATGACAAGCATTTTACTAAGGATTGTTCGCATTGAGTAGGGATCAATTTATTTTTGAAAGATGCATCCACTGCACCTATCACGTTTATGGACCCCTTTCCAAACTAGGAGGCAAAAATTATTGCACAAGATCCATCTCCCTCTTCTCAAAACACTATTTTTATGTGTCAGAAAGATGCCTTGGTGGCCACTAGAAACAAAGATTATGGTAATTTGAATCCTTCAACTCGAAAGGCTACTGATCAACCTTCCAGTTCTACTCCACCCACATTTGGTCCTCTCCAAATCAAGAAACTTTCTCCTGAGATGATAATTAAACCTCCCAAAGGGGTGATTCGTAAATCATCATTTAACCCCCATGCGAGAATCGCAAAAAATTATAATATAGTTCAAGATTTGGTCCAAGCTCCTTTAGCTATGTCTACTCTTGAGGTTTTTCAGAATTGTCCCGCTCAAAATAAGTTTCTATTAGCAGCCGTTATAGGAGTAGATCCCTCAGATTCAGGTATCGTTGTGTTCTTGTGATTCAAGTTGTGGTTAGAAGGAAAAATGTCTTTCACGCCATTATGGACGAAGGTTCCTCTACCTGCATCATGTCGATGTCATTTTGTACTCAGTTACTGACGACAATCAATGCCTTTGAAGGAATAGGACTTAAGCTATACCAAATTATCAATTCCTTACCAGTGGAATTAGGGAATAATACAGTCTCAGTAGAGGTCAAATTTATTGATGGACCTTTAGATTATAACCTATTTCTGGGTCGTACTTGGGTTTATGCTATGGCAACTGTAGTCTCATCATATTTATGGATGATTTCTTTCCCTCACTAGGGGTCATTATAGCCATTGATTAACTTTCATTTTTTTCTGTTGATTCCTAGACCACTGGAAACATCCCTCTTGTGGGAAAGAACCCACTGCCTTTTGAAAATGTCAAAGTAGGATTATTAAAAGACTCATCCTTGATGGGAACTTTCATGCTCCCTCCTCCTAACATCCCCTCTACGGTTTTTATGATCAACACAATTTTGTCTAGTGCTATTCCATATGATCCTTGGATAGTGCCTGGTAGTTCCGACATTGACTCAAATGACGATCGTATTCCTTTAAGCCCCATTGATTTAGCTGATGAGGTTATTCACCTGGAATATTTGGTGAATTCTAGAAACAATAACTTAGTGAATTTGGTTGGTGATTCTTCTCAAGATTCAGGTTTAGTTTCAAAATATGATCCTTTCGGCAACACCTTTCCCATCGATGAAAGCATTATGGAAATCATGATTTCGGATGAGAAACCCTGAGATGATAGTCATCATCATTCGTATTTCTTGCCTTATGTTGACACTCTTGAGAGAAAATTTGAAAACTTGTTCTCCCCCAAGTTTACCTCAGAACCTCAGAACCTCAGAACCCCATCTCCATTCATGAGGCGAATCCTAAGAAAAAATTTGCAAATATTGAGGACATTATTCCCCTCGAAATTTTAGTTAAGCTTGGGGTTATTGAAAATGTCTATATCAGTGCATATTTTTCTCCTGGCAAGATTAAGATTTATGTGAACCTTTTTCAAGAATTTTGTGATATGTTTGCTTGGACATAATAAGAGATGCCAGGAATTGATCCAAATATTGTGGTGCACGAAATTAAAAGATGTTCAAAAGTCAATCCATTTAGATAATGTTTGCTTCCAGTCCACTCTAAGAAAACTATTGGGATTAAGGAAAAAGTTGAAAAGCTTTTCATGCTGGTTTTATTTATCCTATTCCTTTAACCAATTGGGCACGATCTTAATGTGCGTCGATTATCAGGATATTAATCGAGCTTTTCCCAAGGAAAATTACCCAACCCATTTCATCGACCAAATTTTTTATGATTGTGCAAAAAGTGAAAATTTCTCATTTATGGATGGCTTCTCTAGTTACAATCAGATCAACAAACCTCCATCTGACTAACAGAAGAATGCATTCATTTTTCCACGGGGTAAGTTTTCCTATCACAAAATTCCTTTCAGTCTTAAGAATATAGGTGCAAATTTCCAACGAGTAATGAACTATGTTTTTCACAATATCAAGCATATTGTGCAACCCTACCTAGATTATTTTCCTACCCACTCTGAGAGTCATTAAGACCATCCAATGCATCCCAGAGAGATCTTCCTACTATGTTGACACAATAATATCTGATTAAACCCACATAAATGTGTCTTATGTGTTCAATCTAGTTGACTTCTAGGATTAGTTGTGTCTAAAAAAGGAATTCACATTAATCCCCTGAAAGTCCATGCCATCCTCAATTTTCCACTGCCTTCTTCTCTCATTTAATTACAATGCCTAGAAGGGAAGGCTAAATTTCTACGACATTTTGTCCCTAATTACGCAAAACTTACCAAAGGATTTACTCGTTTATTGAAAAAGGGGGTTCCCTTTCATTGGGATGATACTACTCAAAATATTTTTTATGCCTTGAAAGGTGTATTATCCCAAGCATTGTTACTGTATCCCCCTGAATATCAATGAGACTACTTCCTGTATCTTGCTGCAGTTGCTACCACTATCACTATGGTGTTGGTAAAAGAATATGATTTAGGAGATTAACACCATATTTATTACTTGAGCCATAATCTGACTGATACTAAAGCCAAGTATTCCCATGTTGAAAAGTTAAATTTGGAAGCTATCCAAGCTATTCAGATATTTCACTACTATATTATTGTTCAGAAGACTATTGTGTTTTATGATTACAACCCTATGACCTACATCTTGTCATGTCAATTATTGGGGGAAATACTTGAAGTGGATCATTATCCTCTAAGAGTTAGAATTAGAGTTTATTAAATCCAAGTCTAAGAAATATTTAGTCTTTTCCGAACTGATCTGCAACCTTACCTCTTCTACGTCAAAATTAATAATTGACGACTTGATCCCTGATGAAGTGTTGTTTCTGATTGACTCTTCTAATCCTTGGTATGGATATATCATTATATATCTCCAAACCAAAACTTTATGGCCTAAAACCACTTGTTCTAATCAGCGTTGAATTCGATACCATGCTTGTCAATACATCATAACTGGTGACACTCTTTACCACCATGGTGTTGATACGATTTTCCAACGGTGCCTCACTCATGAGGAGACTGAGAAAGATTTGAATGATTTTCATGCTGGAGCATGCGATGAAAATATGTATGGCTATGATACCGCCCAATTTTGTTTATGCGTCGGTTACTTTTGGTCGACTATTTTTAGATATTTCATTTTAGCTGTCCAAAAGTATCACACATGTCAAATCCATAACCAGAAATCTAATGCTTCACCTGATCCATTGAATCCAATTGTCGTTGTTGGACCCTTTTCCAAATGGGGTGTCGATTTCATGACCCATAACCCTTGCTTGGCCAGGGGCATGGTTACATAATTATTGTTGTAAATTATTTTACTAAATGGGTCGAAGTGATGCCTACATGTAACAATAGTGGCAAAACAACTACATTGTTTCTTTTCAACCACATTATTTCCATATTTGGTGTGCCACAAGATATAGTTATAAACCATGGTAAACATTTTTGCAAGTACATGATGTCTGAACTAACTTCCAAGTTTGGCTTACAACATGATAACTCAACTCCCTACTACCCACATGACAATGGTCAAGTAGAAGCCATTAATAATTTTTTGAAAGTAATGCTTCAATGCATGGTAGGGGTTCATAAAATGAATTGGCCTACTATTATTTTTTCCACTTTTTGGGAATACCATACATATGTTTGAACTGCGAATGAATTCACGCCCTTTCAGCTGGTGTATGGTCTGGAAGTTTTTCTTCTAATTGAGTGTGAAATTTTGTCCTTAAAGATAGCTATATAGCTTCTTTGTGCTACCTCCACTGAAGAAGAACATATTTTTCACCTAGCTCCGCTGGATGAGACTCTACGCTATGCCACAACGGCTAATGAGGCTCAAAAAAAATGTGTCAAAGCACAATATGACCAAAATGATAAACCTCGTGCCTTCTCAGAGGGTGATATGACTTTTTTTAATGACCATGAAGTCAATAAATAAAAGCTGGGAAACTTGAACCAATGTGGTTAGGTCCATATATAGTCAAACGTGTACTAGAAAAAGGGGTTATGAGCTTGTTGAATTTGACGGGATTCCCTTGCCGCAACCCCGAAATGGGTTGTACCTCAAAAAATACTATGCTTATAGTATTTATACATAGTCATTGTGTTCATACTATATAGGCTTGCTAGTGTGTTTGCAGTGTGGTTTTCTTGAGATTTTTCTACTTCCTTTGCTTATCTTGTATTACATTTGATTTGAAAATGTTAGAGTTCCCTTAACCATATGTTGGTTATGCTGATGGTGTTAGTCATAGTAGCCAGAACCTTTCCTCCGCAGTGTGGAAAATTTATGCTACCAACGAAGAGTTATTGAGTTTTCAAGGAATTTGCATCGGTCACTCCACTAATAATATCACCAAGTATAACACAATGATAAAAAATTTATCTGATGAAATTTCACGTGGTATTCGTCATTTGGTCGTCAGAATTGAATCACAACTCATGGTGATACATCTAAATAATGTCTATTCAATAAGAAGTCCAACTATGTTACACATGTTTTTAAGGGTTCAACTCTTAGAGCAACATTTTGATTACATTTAGTATCAACATGTTCCTAGAAGTATAAATACATTAACAGAGGCATTGGCCAATTGTGTATTAGACAAATATTTGCGACACATGTAAAAATAAAATCATCATCATACATTGTGCAAGAAAGTATAATAATTAGAAAACATCCATAGATAGAAAATTGTATATAGTGTTTGGTTTTATGGCCCACAACCCATAATATGAAAATACATGTAGAAAAAAATATGGCTCAAATTCCTCCTAGGCGACTAATCTCGATGATGCTCATGATAGCACAGGATTGTGCGGGAAACTTTGTGAAGCAATTGAATAATATGAGTTGAAAATCATATAGTGTACCATTGTAAACACAAAGGGACCTCATTATTCCCTGTGTCTGGCACGCTGCTAGTCAAAACCTCAATATGGTGCTCGAACTCGATAAGTATCTTTGTTGTGTCGGGATCAACCATCTCTTCCTTTTCCCCTGCATCTGCAACTTGTAAAAGATGTGGTTATGGTCGACGATGAAGAGGTGACATACCTACTAGGCGCACAGGTCCAATATCTGCATTTAAAATTGATAGTTAGTCTCTGATACATAAAAAAATAAAAAATATATATTGGAAAACATAAAAAACTAAAATATTCGAAATGAATTTGTCTTTACCCAGCTTGGACCTAGGCAATAGAAATGGTACCCTCTGTAAAGCAAACGATACCGAGACAGATCCATACCCAAATTTATTCAATCATCCTACCTTTTATCTATTGAATTGTTCCTTTAGATTGACTAAAACCCATTCACACCAATTGAATACTGTAGGTGCCAAGCATTCCAAGGCATAATGCATCTAGGTCTTGGTAGCTAAGTGTAAAGCAACACTGCGAACCAACCGAGTAATGGTGAAAAGTATTGTCATGAGGGGAATCTTAGCGACATCCTTTATCTCAAGTTTCCCATCCTCGGTTTCTTTAGAGAGAGGTCGATAATGAACAACAATGTTACCCTTCACTATCTCTCCACCTCTCCTGAAACCATATAATGAAATGGGAACCCCTCTCCATGACATTCATGTTAAGTTATAGATGTATTCAACATCTATTGTGATAATTTTCTCTCTAATCCTAAAGTATCGTCCCTATATATCCCAACATCTTACCAAATATTACAGTAACTCCAACTGGTCCCTCATGCTCAGAATCATAAAAAAATTTAGAATCCCACAGTTCATCAAAGCTTGTAATTTTGTTGGATCATTTATAACAACCATATCTTGAGCCTCATGCTCCCTTTCTGTCTAGGTTAAAGCCATTTTCACTCCAGTAAAACACTTGCAAATTACATGAAGCACACATAAAATCAATAATTTGAAAAATTGTGGGATAAAAACTAACTCAATATCAAAATTTTGAAACCCTTGTTGCGCCCATCCCATTGTTCATTCTTGAACAGAGCGACCCATCGCACTCACCCTCACTGGTGAGTGTTGTGGGTCTTCTTGATCAGTATCAACTTTACTGACCCATCACACCTCCTAATATAGGAAGAGTGCGATGGGCTGAGGGCAACTTTTCAGTCCTAAAAACTCAATTTTTTTCCCAAAAAATGCATCAAACAGGAAATGGAAACTGTAGAAATGAAGAGAAATGATAAAACCGACGATACTGAGAATGGTCCATCAGATTGGACACAATCAATTGTTGAAGTTGGAGGTAAAAACCACTAAGAGCTCACTCAACTTGGTAAATGAAAATGGTAAGAAATGAAATTATTTTTTTCACCTTTATGGTCAAAGTAGGTCATTGTTTAATATATTTTAAAGTGTTTGACCTAATTTTACCATGTATCATGTATTTTTAATTTTTATTTATGGTGTTATGAGCAGGTTAAATTGTAATTGAAGGACAAAATGCAGGTTATAAGTTGAATGCATATCATTTGTATGAATGAGTATACTTTTATCACTTTTTCAGGCTCGTTAAACCTACGAAAAAAGAACCCCCTGGAGTCCTCTTTCAGCTCTTTTTAGACTCCCAAAGCATGAAAAGATTTTTGAGCACTTTTCTTTTGGAACTTGTTAAAGTAAATGAAAAGACGTCTCCCTAGTATAAGTTTAACCCTTTTTCGAACTAGATAAACTATTTACGAACAAGGAATACTTTGGTCGAACATGGATAAAAGGTTCTCCTAGGTATTTTTATGCCTTTTGGGGCCTAAGGGACAAACTTACAAAAATGAACATCTTGGAGTTTTTTTTCTTTTCTTTCCAAACTCTCTAAACATGAAAAAGAAGTCGAGTTACACCATCGGTGGAATCGTAAAACTATTAAACAACGATGGAATCATCAATCATGACGAGACTGAACCACTATTTCTCAGGGTTCATTAAAAATACTCAGAAGGATTCATCAGGAGGATGAACTTATAGATCAAGCATATGTTATCCTCCTCAAGCTTGTCAAAAATACAAAGGTGTTGGCCATAAATGGTTGTGAAATTGGGAAAACAAGGCGTAATACCTATTAATGGTAGTGAGTCACTCTTGAACATGACACTCTTTCACTTTATTTTTGTGACTTCTTTGGGTTGGGGAATCTACTTGCATCTCTATTGATTACACCTTCATTATGGTCCTTTAAGTCAATGTTTCAAACTCCATGTAAGTGTCGCTAATATTTTCAAGAGAAATTCCACCCTCAATTGACATATGCTACAATACCTTAAGCCTTACTTCATGTATGTCATCCTTGAACCAACTATACATTATTTCATTATGTCTCAAATCTCGCTATCTCTTTTGTGTCGTTGATGGGGGATACATAAAGGCCCTCCTGTGATGGGTCGCTTCCTGTCGACATCAACACATTATACAAGAAGTTGACTTAGAAACTCCTTTCAAAGCTTCATAGCTTGCATACTTCAATGGCAAGTTTCCTCAATTTCGACGACAGGATCTCATCATTGGCCTTCGACCGAAAGATTCTATGTGGTGTTCGAATTTAGCTCATTTATGCACACCACATAGATTGTATTATAGTACCTTGAGAGTCATTTTCATTATCAGTGGTTCCTCTCTCATATGTTAACAACTTACATGATGGTCAGGTGTCAATCATGTTTGAATCCAACTCATTTATTCCAATGGTTAGACTCATATTATCAAGTGATGAGGTAGAAGACCCTGCATCTAGTTTCGTCCATCTGGGCTGCGATTTTAGGATTAATACAATATTTCAAATTATGATGGATATGATCATTCAAAAATTAATCTAAGCATGGCTCCACCATTAGTCATCAATGGACATAAATTTGACTATTGTTCATGTAAATTAGCTTATATGTTGAGTATGGGTATGCCTACCTCAACGATGATATCATGATGATTAGGTATTGTAATAAATGATGATCTCATCCAATCTATTCTTGATCCAGACTTGTTACAAGGTAAAACACTTCAGTCCTCAATAACTGATTCTAACTTTATACTTTAGGTGGCAATCTGTTATAGGTCATTTTGTCACATCCAATCAAATGGCCTAAAAAATGGATCAAATGAACATCCAATGACACCTTGCATTCATCCCTTTCAAATCCTATAACTCTCTCTCTAAAAAAATTCCAACAATTTTGGGTGAAACAACTTAAATTCCTAGTCTTTTGCCTCATCACACTTTCCCTTTATGCAACCTAAACTATTTCATATTGTACATTGAGGAACTGCACTGACCAGCGCATGTTGCCTTTGTTGCAGGTGCAATGACCCCTAAAATTTAGTAAAAAAATAAAAAAATGATTTCAAATCTTCTCTTTCTAAAAGCTTACAGAGTGGTTTTAACAATTTACTAACAAATTATATCTTGAACTCCTATGGATTAGGTGTTATCTCTTATCCCTAAGGCTTATCCTCCCCCATATGTGCATCTAAGTCCTATATTGGTAAATCCAAAAGTACCCTGTTTACCATATAAATTCATTGCCTTCGATACTGTTTGGGTTGGATTTTGGAGACTCTTAGTTATGCCCTCATGCTGCTTCTTTGTGCCTAAGGATCCATTATCATCCATGCACTTGAGTTGTGATTGAAGTCTTGATTTGTGGAAAAGGAAGGACAAGTTAGTTGGGAGACATCTACAAGGTCAAGATCTGTAAATGGTTGAAATCTCTCCTACTTTCATTAGTACAAAAACTGCTTTATTTTCCTACACTTATGTCTTATTTAAGCATATGTATCACAATTCATAAAGGCCCTCCTGTGATGGGTCGCTTCCTATCGACATCAGCACATTATCTAAGAAGTTGAATTAGAAACTCCTTTCAATGCCTCAGAGCTTGCATACTTCAATGGCAAGTTTCCTCAATTTCGACGACGGGATCTCATCATTGGCCTTCAACCGAAAGATTCTATGTGGTGTTCGACTTTAGCTCATTTATGCACACCACATAGATTGTATTATAGTACCTTGAGAGTCATTTTCATTATCAGTGGTTCCTCTCTCATATGTTAACAACTTACATCATTGGTCGGGTGTCTACCATGTTCGAATCCAACTCATTTATTCCAATGGTTAGACTCATACTATCAAGTGATGAGGTAGAAGGCCCTGCATATAGTTTCATCCATTTGGGTTGTGATTTTAGGATTAATACAATATTTCAAAGTATGATGGATATGATCATTCAAAAATTAATCTAAGCATGGCTCCACCATTAGTCATCAGTGGACGTAAATTTGATTATTGTTCATGTAAATTAGCTTATATGCTGAGTATGGGTATGCCTACCTCAACGATGATATCATGATGATTAGGTATTGTAATAAATGATGATCTCATCCAATCTATTCTTGATCCAGACTTGTCACAAGGTAAAACAATTCAGTCCTCAATAACTGATTCTAACATTATACTTTAGGTGGCAATCCGTTATAGGTCATTTTGTAACATCCAATCAAATGGCCTAAAAAATGGATCAAATGAACATCCAATGACACCTTGCATTCATCCCTTGCAAAGCCTATAACTCTCTCTCTAAAAAAATTCCAAGAATTTTGGGTGAAACAACTTAAATTCCAAGTTTTTTGCCTCATCACACTTTCCCTTTATGCAACCTACACTATTGCATATTGTACACTGAGGAACTGCACTGACCAGCGCATGTTGCCTTTGTTGCAGGTGAAATGGCCCCTAAAATTTAGTAAAAGAATAAAAAAATTATTTCAAATCTTCTCTTTCCAGAAGCTTATAGAGTGGTTTTAACAATTTACTAACAAATTAGATCTTGAAATCCCATGGATTAGGTATTATCTCTTATCCCTAGAGCTTATCCTCCCCCATATATGCATCTAAGTCCTAGATTTGTAAATCCAAAACCACCTTGTTTACCCTATAAATTCATTGCCTCCGATACAGTATGGGTTGGCTTTTTGAGTCTCTTAGTTATGCCCTCATGCTGCTTCTTTGTGCCTAAGGATCCATTATCCATCCATGCACTTTAGTTGTGATTGAAGTATTGATTTGTGGAAAAGGAAGGACAAGTTAGTTGGGAGGCATCTACAAGGTCAAGATCTGTAAATGGTTGAAATATCTCCTACTTTCATTAATACAAAAGCTGCTTTGTTTTTCTACACTTATGTCTTATTTATGCATATGTATTACAATTCATTCTTGACTCTTTGTTTAGAGATGTTAGCACATGCTATTTATTTATAGTGCTCTTGCTTGTTTTAGTTGTCTTGCAAGTCCTATTTACAACATTTGAAATTGGAGCCAAACATTGCAAGAAAGGAGAAGAGGAGAACTCGCATTGGACTCCAGGTAGGTCTTTCCTCCATGTTCTGATTTCTCTAAATGAAGCATTAGTCTTTTTGTCTCTATTGTTTCTAGATCAAACCACTAGATCTAGGGAGTTCAATTTTGTTTGCAAAAGAGAACTATCTGTCAAACAAGGTTTATTTTGTCGCATACTATTAATAATGGTGGTGGAATTATGAATTTTTGTAAGAACCAGTTGCAAAATTGGCATTTTGTAGAATAGGTTTGGAAATAGTTCTTTTGTAGAATGACCATATTATAATATGATTTAATTTTGGATAATATCAATCCAAATTGACAACTGGAAGAAGCATTGCGATCAAAGACAAATCTTTTTTTTTTTTTTAACTGAAACGGTTAATTTTATTGATAAGAAGGGGTGGCCGAGGCCAAATCAAGTATTACAATTCCCTGCATCAAGCATTACAAATCTCTGATTTAACTTGGACGCCTTGTTAGGGGATGATTGCCATGATCGCTGCCCCTGCATATATGCTGATCATGCTCTTTTCTAGAGTGCATCTAATATTTGCCAGTCTATCAGCTTCTGTATTTAATTCTCTGAGTATATGATAGAATTGTGCTGAGGGGAAATCCTTTAGAAGTCTGTTCAACCTTGCAAGCTGTTTATTTAACACTGGGTCTTTGAGCCCTTTTTTGTAAATTAGAGATTTTACCAACAACTCAGAATCTCCAAAGACAATTATTTCTCTTGGATTCTCTTTCCTGGCCAGTTGACAGGCCTTTAAAAGACTGAGGATTTCAGCCTGGTTGTTGGTTTTTATCCCAAGTCCCAAACTGAAGACCTCAGTTTTCCCATTCGGAAAATAAATGACTCCTCCGGCTCCTGACCTGCCTGGGTTGCCTTTGGAGGCACCATCAAAGAAAATAGTGCATTTTCCTTGTGTTTTCCACCACTTCTTAAATCTGTCCGCAGTGTCTCGAATTTGCCATTTTCCTTTGAAATCTGGACGTGTGATTGCTGAAGATCTGAGTGTGAGGGTGAAGCCTTCCAACCATGCCTTTTCATCATTTCGAAGGGAACTATCATCTTTGACTGTGGACTGTCTTAGGGTTTCTAAAAGGAGCTTCTTGGCCTGACTCGCTATGGTATCTGCAGTTATTTCTTTTTGATTGAAAATGGTTTCATTCCGGGCAAGCCACAACTTCCAGCATACATATTTTGGTGCTGCATTCCATACCTTGTGCCACAGTGATTTGTCTGCAATATTGAAGGGATATCGAGCTTTCCAAAACAAATACATGTCTATGATCGAGCAGTGGGCAGGAATTCTCACGTTCAGACCTGTCAAGAAGATGGACCAGACCTTCTGTGCAGTCTCACAGTCAATGAATAAATGATCAGAGGTTTCCAAAGCCTTTTTGCAGAGGACACATCGATGGGGACCAGCAATATTTCTTCTGCACAGATTTTCACCAGTAAGGATTTTATTATGAAACAAAGTCCAAAAAAAGAAATTGATCTTGGGCAGACTGAAATGTTCCCAGATCTGTTTCCACACGGTTTCTGGATGCTGAGAGTCCTTTTTGCCTTGCAACTGCAAGTATCCCTGTCTGGCTGTATAAACCCCGGTCTTTCCCCAACCCCATGAGTCTTCCTCATCCTTGTGCACAGGGGTAAAGTCTGTAATTGCAGCAATAAAAATGTTTAACTGGTTATTTAAATGTGGTGGAATATTGGGCAAAGACCATCTCTGCCAATTGCCATTTTGATCCCAGTCAACAATGTCTTCTATCTTCCGGACTCCTTTTGAACTTAGCCATTCTCTTAATTCTGTTATTTCATTATTAGCTGCAAGAGCAGGATGGCCCATGATTCGATCTTTCCACAGCGAGATACTTTTGCCATTTCCTGGAATTTTGAACAGGTGAGTTCTGAAGAATGTGGTTGCTTTGATGCAGAGCTTCCAGGCCTGCGTTCCTCTAGCAGAGTTTTCTGGGTTAAAGGAGGTGATTGGTTGGTTATTAAGATATTTGTTCTTAAATATCTGGCTGACAGTGTGATTGGGATCGTTGTGCATCTGCCACAACAGCTTGCACCCCAATGCTAAGTTAGCATTCTGGGGATCGCGTAGATGAAGACCGCCTTCAGCCAAGGGGCGCAGTGCTGTTTCCCATTTAATTAAATGAAACCTGTTACTGTTACCACGTCCGCCATTCCATAAAAAGTTTCGCATGAGGCAAGAAATTCGATCAGCTATCTGTCTTGGGGCCATCGACAATGATGCTTGAAAGATTGGCAACGCTGAAAGCACTGTTCGAATAAGGGTGAGCTTTCCTCCAGTTGAAAGCCAGAGGCCGCCCCATGCTTTAATCTTTTTCTTGAATTTAGAGATCACCTCCTCCCACATTGAATTTCGATTGGACAACGATAATGGAAGGCCGAGGTATTTTATTTGCTCCCAAGCTGCGTGTCCGTTGAATCCCAAGGCATTTGCAATCCTGTCAATTGAATATTGATCTATGTTCCATCCAAAGACGGCGCTCTTCCTTTCGCTGATCAGCGCACCTGAAACGTTGCAGAACATCTGAAGAACGGACTTGAATTTGTTGGCAATTCTCAGTGATGCACCCCCTAACAGAAGTGAATCATCTGCAAATAGGGCGTGATTCACTGGAGCGATACCCTGTTCTATTCTAATCCCAGGAAGATTGCCTGTTTGTTTCTCATGAGTTAGTTTTCTGCTCAGAGACTCAGCCATCAAAATGTAAAGAAAGGGTGAGAGGGGGCAGCCCTGCCTCAGTCCCCTGGTAGCTAAGAAAAAATCAGTTGGTCTTCCATTCACCATTGGAGCGGTCCAGACATTCTCAATGCAGGCTTTGATGAGGTTTATGAAATCCTGTCTGAATCCAAAGGCAACAAGCACTCTATACAGGAAAGAACGATTTACTCTATCAAATGCGTTGCACATGTCAAGTTTTATGATCATACCTGGTTCTTTCTGAGCATGGCTGGAATGAAGTGCTTCTTGGACTTGAATAACATTGTCAAGGATCTGTCTGCCTTGAACAAATCCCCCTTGGGCCGGAGAGATGAGTTTTTGAAGAAGTGGCTTGATTCTATTGGCCAGTAGCTTGGACACGATCTTGTATGAAGAGTTGCAGAGTGAGATTGGTCTATAACGATCAAAAGAACCAGGATTTGTTTCCTTAGGGATTAGAGCAAGAAACGTGGAGTTGATTCCGCCTCCAACTTTCGCCTTTCTCAAGATTCCTCTTATCAATTTGAAGAGGTCATGCTTGATTATCTCCCAGCAGATTCTGTAAAAGTGCACTGAGAATCCGTCAGGTCCTGGTGCTTTGTCGGGTTCCATGGACCAAACTATGGAAGTTATCTCTTCTTCTGAAGCTGGGCTTAATAGAGAGTCGTTGTCCTCTTTACTGACCAGATTTGGAATGTTGGAGAGAAGCTCTGAAACATCCTCCTCATTCTTATTTCCATCTGCACTAAGTAGATTTTGAAAGTGGTTTACTACCGCCTCTTTGATCTGTGCAAATCCTTTATATACCTGTCCGTTGGAGGAAGTGATTTCTGCGATGTAGTTTCGTGAGAGACGTGCTCTGCACTGTCTATGGAAATAAGTAGTATTTCTATCCCCAGATTTCAACCACAGACTTCGAGACTTTAACCGCCAGTGCTCTTCTTCATTCCTGAATGAGTTGTAAGTGTTCCTTTGAGCAGCTTTTTCATTGGCTAAATCTGTGGGTGAAAGTACTTTCTCCTCCATTTCCAATTGGAGATCTTCTAACAATAGAACAGCCTCCTTCCTCTGTCTAGTGGGGGTTTTCATAGATCTCTTTATCCAGTCTTTGAGGGCTTTTTTTGTGTTTTTCATTTTCTGTTCCCAAACATAACTAGGAGATCCAGAGACTTCAATCTGCCACGATGTTTGGACTGTTTCAGTGAACCCTTCCATTCCGGCCCAGAGAGGACTAAAACGAAATGGGAGGGGACCCAAATCTTCTTCTTCTTTCAAGCATAGTAGTATCGGTTTATGATCTGATGTGAGCTTTGGAAGGATTTTCGTGTAAACTATTCTATTGTCCATCATTAGCGAGCTGCTGATAAGGAATCTGTCCAACCTGGCTGATATGTGATTTTCTCCTGTTCTGTTGTTGGTCCAGGTGTATTTGCCTTTCACTGGTTTGTAGTCGACCAAATCCCACTGCTGAATCAGATTTTCCAATGTGTTGATGAAGGGGTCCCTGGCATAGATCCCTCCTCTTTTTTCTTTGGGATCTAGGATTAAATTCAGATCGCCTCCTATGACTATATTGGAAAGATTGTTTTGTTCTATGTAATCTGAGAGAGACCTCCAGCACTCTCTCTTTTCATCATAATGGACTGGGACATACATGTTAAACAAGGCAAGGGAGAGATTGCTTGCAGTGTGGCGCAGTTCGGTATAGATCCAATGTTGGGTTTCTGAGCAATGTTCTAAAGTGAAGGAGTTTTTTGACCAGAATGTGCCTATGCCTCCGGCCGAGCCCCTTGCACTGACCGCTTTTCCAGAGTCATATTTCCATTTCATAGAACTAGTATTTAGAAGGGTATCCCCTTCTATCTTGGTCTCTTGGAGCATTAGGATGTCCACTGTTTCCAGCTTCAGTAAATCTTTGACAGCATCTGCCTTATTGGGATTTCCTAGACCCCTGCAGTTCCAAGAGACCATCTGCATCATTTACCACTTGATGGGGTGGGGCCTCCTCCCTTGGGCGCCCTTGGTCTTGTATTTCTCCCGATGGTCATTTCAATGGTGGGTTGACTGCCTAGGGTTTTCTGTCTTTCTGATTCTTCTTCCCTAGTTTCCTTGTTTGTTCTTCTCCCTACTTTTTTGGAGGGCCTTTCAAAGGTTTCTTCATCAGATGATCCCATATTATCTGGGATCTTCTTCTTGTGTTTAATAATATAAGCATATGAAGGAGAAGGAGTGTTGCTAGGGGTCGGATTTGGAATGTTACCTGGCTCTTCGTTTTCTGGTTTGTTCAGCTGTGGTGGATCGTCCTGCTCGAGCTCTGGAAGGTCTGATGCTGGAGCGAGAGATTCGAAGGGGTTTTTGTCTGCTGCAATGCTATTTGATTCCCTGCTTCCACCATTTTGATGGCTTGAATCTCCTTGCCCGGTATTGAAAACTGTTTCTCTTGCTCTGCTCTTGTTGTTCTGTCTACTGCTTGCTGATCTCTTTGCTTGCTTCCACTGTTCACCTTTCTCTTTCTCTGTCATTTCCTCATTTCTTTTTTTGCAGTATCTGACGAAATGCCCATATTCATGGCAATGCCGGCACTTGAAAGGCAGTTGCTCATAATCGAGCTCTTGAATATGCGTCCAGTCGGCCAGTGATAGTTTGATGGCTTCGGGGAGTCCGACCTCCAGATCAACTTCCACGCAGATGCGGGCGCAAGAGAATTGATCCTTCCTAGGGGCCTGATCGATGTACCTGCCTAGGGTGTTACCGATGGATTGTAGCGAGCTCTGACTCCAGCAGTGAAGAGGAAGATGCGGGAGTCGCACCCAAACGGGAACGGCTGTGGGCACATCTTGCGCGGGGTCAAAATTCGGAGACCATTTGTTCAAGTATAGCCCTTGGGGGCCCATGAAATATGGCCCGTTTCGAAAGATCAAACTACGATCTTCCACGCTGTCAAACACGAAGACGAAGAACCCCTTGCCTACAAAGTAACTTTTTATTCCTTCCTTAACCAGTGGTGTCCAGTTTCGTCTAACCCAGTCTTCTACTGCTTTCGGAGATGGCCATAGCCCAGTAAACTGACCGATAAGGCCTCTCTCTGCCAAGTTAAGGGCTGATCTGCAAGCGTCTTCCGCCGGGAGGGCCACCATAGGAATATTGTCCAGTTTTTTAACAAATTTTTGCTGCGAGGCCGAGGGCGGCCTCTTTTCTGAAGCAGCTACAAGGGATCTGAAGGCCACCAGATCAGGAGGCAAGGGAGGGTCACCTTCTGTCTCCATAGCCAGGGAAAAGAGCCGGATCAGATCCAGAGTCCCATGCGCAGAAGAAACGCGGCGCAGAGTCAAAGAACACCCTCGTGGGCAAAGGCCACACGGTCCAGAGCGCCACAGAATGGAGGGGCAACGCCGAGCCCAGGGAGCGAAGGCCACGAGTTGCAGGCAGCGCGCGAAATTATTCCCTGGTCATGTAGGATCAAAGACAAATCTTATTAAAGTGAGTGTGTTGGGTTTCATTGTTCTATCACTTTACTAAACCTATATAGGCTGCAAGCTACAACGACATATACATGTTTTGTGATAGCTTTACTTAACATTGATATATGTTAGTGCTTTTGGGATACAATTGTATTTGATTGTGATTGACTTAATATTATCTTGCATAATGCTTGCATGCATGACTTCATGATTATATTGATATATTTGCATTAGTAAGCTAACATATGTAGGTTCTTCATAAGTACATCTGAGCAGCTATAAGATGTATTCCAGTAGGCCTCTTTGGTACAAGTTTGAGATAGTTGCAAGAAGGTCATAGAGCTAACCTATGGCATATAGGACTAAGTTGTCATTGAAAACCATATTGGTTGACACATCATTTCTGCATCAGTGCAACAACTATAGGTCATAAGCAACTTAGTACAATGGGTTTAGACAACTGCTTCATGAGATTCTTAATTCATATTCATTCATGAGCAGATGACTATTAATAATGGCAGTATTACCAAACTGTTATGTTAGAAGCATTATTACTGGAAGTACAACATTGACGGCTAGGGTTTGATGAGCAGATTAAGAAGTGTTGAGCAGTGAGGCTGCCAGGGTTTAACAATGATATACATACTAAGAAAAAACAACAATGTTTATATTTTAGTTTATTTTATATTGATTCATAACATAGGTTGATCTATTATGAAAATTGTGAAACGTGGTTCACTGGTTGACCAGAGTGGTTGGGTGGTGCCGATGGGAGAGTGGAGTCTCCTTCAGGTCAGAGCCTGAGAACACTTCAGGGTGGTGGGGTGGCGCTAGGGTAGGACGATGCCTGTAGAGGGTATTAGTGCATCCCTTTAGTTGGGGTTGTTGAAACCCATCTAGGTTCAAATGATTTCTTGAAGATTAGTCATCATAAATCTAGGGAAGTAGGGCATTGTTATGAGGTAGGTTGTAGCCCGTCTTGGGGGTTGGAGCCTTCAAAAATTTGTAGCTGGTGAATCATATTTATGACATTTAGTTTTAGTTCATAAAAAATAGTAGGTCGTAGCCTATTGGGGGTTATAGCCTACATCTAGTTGGAGCTAGTAAAATGAATCTCCAAATTTATATTCATGGAGTTTGGGGATTCCATGTGCGATTGAAATAAAGTGATGTACCAAATTAAATATAAAAATAATTTTGTGGTTTTCTCCTGCATTGGGTTTCCGCGTAAATCTCACATGTATTATCTTTATTAATGTGGAATGTTGAATGGTGTTGTTTATTGTTTCTATCATTTGATATTGATTAATATGAAACTAATGCTCTGAAGATTAAATTAACTAATCTGTAAGAAATATTGATTCACCCCCCTTCCCAATATTTCCATCAATTGGTATCAGAGAAATTTCCTTCAAGTAGCAACTTAACAACTGGAAGGTAAATCTCCTGGATGCGGGTGACGAGGGTACGTGCTAAGCAGGCAGATTGGGAGGGAAGCTAGCTCGGGAGCCACTTTCCCACTAGACTGATTGCTGTCACCAGGCTAATAAATGAAATTGTGCAGTGCTTAATGCGTTTAATTCTCGGCGCCTCTCACAACCTGCTCTACAGTCCCCGATACCACTTCAAACGCAGAGGAATGGCTCGGCATTTGATTCAAATTAATGATGGTTCCTTGCACATGACGCTTGGTTGTATGGTTAATTAGGCAGAAACCCTAGAGCGAGGCTTTGAAACCAGTGGAGCTCCCCTGCCTGTGTCGCGGTGCTGCACTCAGGGTGCTGGTCTTTCCTCTGCACGCACAGTGACTGGTAAAAGAAGTAGCCTCAATTGCTATCTGGACTTGAGCGAAAACCTTCACTTCTCTCTCGCAGGCTCTTGTATGCTTGCCTCCTTCGCTCTGCTCCCACATTCTCCCCTGTCCTTCATCCCTCTTCCGCCTTCCCACACTGCTGCTTCATCGGAGATTATGCCGCGTCTCAGGCATAGGATGCGCTGTAGGAGAGGATCTACTCGGAACTAGGCCCGCCGTCACCCTTCCACTCCTAGCACCTCATCGGATTCCCCTTCCAACTCAACCAGTTCTTCCAGTCCTCATCGAGGCCGTAGTCTTCGCTCTGGTCGGTGCATCCACTCGCCCAATCCTCCGCCGCCTCCTGCTCATACACATACATCGCTATTCTCTTTCAATAGCTCTCTAAATTGTCCAAGGGTGACGGCAGCCATTACGGTAGTATTCCAGGAAGAACCTCCGGTCGATGCGCCAGGCTCTGTTCAGGCTCATCACGGCATTTCTTCGGAGCATCATGGCGGTATAAGGCACACGGTCAACATGGAGATGGAAGGCAAGGCCACTCAGGACCCGGCGAGACAGGACATTCCAGATCAGCCTTGTGAGCAGATGGCGATGACACAAAGTGACAAAGGGAAAGCAAGCACAGCGTCGGTCAACCCTCCTCCCACACGGCAGGTGATAACCTCCACTGATGACCTGTACAAGGGTGATGAGGACCTCTGGTGCGAAGTTGTTGAAGAACCTCCGGATGAGTAATTCATTCTCCTCTTCTTGGCCTTTTGCTTTGTTTCGGTCCCCTCTGATGGGCATGTTTTTGTTTTCCACACTGTTGCTGAACCTGTTTCTGGTAATGACAATTTTTGGTCACCAGCACTCAAATACTTTGGCTCCCCTGCGTGGGAAACTCTCTTTTTCTGTCTCAGACTGGTTTCCCTCTTGTAGGGCAATCTGCAAAGCTGGTTTTTTTGTTTAAAATGCCCCAACTCTGGGCAATGACTAGGCCATGGCCCACTGTATTATATTTCCTCTGTTAATAGACTAATTTTACTTAGAAAAAAAAAAAACAACTGGAAGGTAAATCTAAAAATACAGAGATGGGAAAATCAAAGAAGCAAGTCGCCAAATGTTCAAAGGAAGTTCCAGATATTGAAATAATTTCAAATCCTATTATCAATAAAAAATAAAATGAGACATGGAGAGTGTTATTCATGGCTAGGGAAAACAAGAAGGAAGCTCTTGAAGAAGAAGATCAAGAGATGAATGAGATTGAATTTCAAAATGAAGGAGCTCAAGGTTGAAAAAGAAAATGTCAAACTTTTGGAAGGAAAACTAAAGATAGCAAAAGAACATGAAAAAAGCCTCAATAAGAAGAAGGAAGAATCAAAGGATATCATCATCAGCCTTAAAATGCAGCACAAAGAAGCCATAAAAGTTGAATAATCACTTAGAATATAACTTGAAGAAAGTAAAAAATAATGGAAGAATAGAGAAGAAAATAACACACTCAAGGCAGAAGTTTCTCTTTTGAAACTCCAAGTGCATGAAGCATAAAGGAAAGAGAATTACATGGCAAGAAAACTAAAGGAATCTAGTCAAAGATACGTATCTAAAGTTGATAAAAAAAAGAAGGAATTAGATGCATATTCAACAAAAATTAGCAGGCTCAGGAAAGAAAATGAAAGGCAAAAGGAACAAATACAAGTTATTAATAGAGAAACGGAAAAGGTCATTCTTGTAAAGCTACAAGTAGAAGAAGTAGAAGAGATAAATAAAGTCTTGAAAATTCGATTTCAAGAATACCTCTCTCAAAAGAAAGAAGAACTTGATCTTGTCATATCTAAAATAGATAAGCTCAGGAAGGAAAATTTGTTGGATGACGAAAGGAAGAAAAATGACATGAACAGATTGAAGATGAAATAAAAAGAAGTAGGCAAAGCCCCATATGAAGAAGGTACAATATCCAAGTCCCCGCAGATCAATATTGATAAAAATACCGACAACAAGATCCCTCATAGGAAAAACCAAAATGAAGGATAAAATAAGATTAAAAATAGTGTGGGTGCAAGGAATAATGTTGAAGCTATAAAGAAAAAGGATAAAAAAGGATCGTACCACCTCTAAGGATGAATGAATACATAATATCATCCAGACAAGATAACTCATCCGGGTATGCTAATTTTTTTAATGGTTATTATTTTTTCATTTTCTAACTTTAGAGATATGACTAGGAATTATAAAGCTTATGAAAGGTACAATTATGAAGGGAATTATCAAAACCTAGAAGTAAAGTTGTAGGAATGCAAGATAGGATTCACGATGACTTTAATGACAAAAAATATTTCATTTTTCCAATATTTGAAGCCCAACATTGAATGTTACAAATGCCATAACTATGGGCACATAACATGAGATTGAAGGTACAAGATGGAATCTCCCATGAATGAAAACCCTAAGATAAAGTATAGGAAGGTCTAGAGAAGAAAGTAGATGCAAGAATACCAAGTAAATAAGAAAATCTTAGCAATAATGCTTTCAGGTTTTCTATATGGAAAAGGGCATGATGAATCTAGAATGGAGGATATTGAAGTTCAGGACGATTTGGCCAAAGAGATAGGTGATACATTATGAATAATACACATGTTTACTCCCTACATCTTGAAGAGGGGGAGTCTATGTTATATTGGACTAATCCCTCTTGTGGACAAGAGCGATCTCCCTATATTTCCACAAAACCTATAACAAGAAGACAATCAAACTACTCTTTCCCTGAGTCTATATTTGCTTGAATCATAAAGCTAGAAAGGAGAGGAAACAAAATATGTACCTTATTACAACATGCTTGATGAAAATCCTTGCTATGCCTTGATGCAACTCTTCAATGCTTGAAACATACCTGCACACATATAAATCAAATGAATCAAAGGCATATGCAACATAGATGATTAAATAACTCAAACTAATGATCAAGGATAATAGTAACTAGCATAATTTCAATGGATAAAATAGCAATAACATAAACCATTCATCAGATCCATAAAAAATTTAGTGAGAAAAAGAGATCAATTGTATTAATTCATAAATATAGAAGAGTCTCACAACCTTTTCCTTGATGAAGTGAAGATCCTCCCATAATTCTACAATCCTTTCCTTGGATGATAAGCTTTCAAGTCTAATTTTACTAGCACAAGTCTATCTCTAGCAACCTTTGTCAACACTCTAACCTATAGTTGATTTATAGGCCAAGAGGAGGAAGCTTCAAATCAATATAAAAAGGATGAGATCCACTAAATATGGGATTAGGGTTCCTTGAAGAATGGGAATTAGTTCCATTATGGGAGGGGCTAGGCTCGAATATGCATGATCTCAAAGCTTTAAGTTGGTACATTTTCACCCAACAGTGCTTCTAGAATTAAATTTTTATTTTTACTTTTTGTTGAGTCATGCTATAATGGAAGACAAAGCGCAGTTCTGCGCAGTTACCAATGGTAGGAACTGTGCATGCACAAAAACTAGCTAGGAAAGCGCACACGTCTCTAAAAATAAGTTTTTTGGCCTTATAACCCAAAATTATTTCTTTCTTCAAGGTGATTAAGTTTTTGACTTGCAAGGGAGTGCTTTGGAACACATGAATTGGATGGTGAAAGATCCATTCTAATAGTCGGTTTTCATGGTGACAAAATGATGTGTAACATATTGCCCCCTAAAGTGCGAAGTATACAAATATGTTTAAGGACTGAAGTGCTTTATCATGACAAATATTGAATCAAAGACCATGGTTGGAGACTTGAAACAATAAATCAAGTATTAAAATGAAATATAATAATCATTGAGGTAGTAATTACCATACTCAGAGTAAACATAACTCGATGAAATAGTACGAAAATACACCAGGAATCATGCCAACAATAGACACAGTATGGACGCAACCATCAAATATGATTCTATCAACATAATCATGAATACATAACTCCTCACAACCTAGATGGATGAAACTAGATCCATGGTATTGATCTCCATCTCTATCGATCCACAATATGAATCTAACCATGCAAATAAGTGTCTTAAAGTCGAACATGGTAGAAACCACTTGATTACCGGTTAATGATGTGAACCATTAACAAGTGCGAGATAAACCACCAATAATGAAAATGGTCCTCAAGGTACTCCCAATACAATCTATGGAGTGTGAAAAGATGTTCTGAAGTCGAACAACCATATAATCGTTTGATCGAAGGTCAATTATGAGAACCTGTATTTGAATGCGAGAAACCTGCCATTAAAGCATGCAAGCCTTAAGGTACTGAGGAGGGTTTCTAGATAAAATTCCTAGATAATGAGATGTATTCGATAGTGTTAGCACTCCATAAATCCATTTAGGTTGAAAAAAAGGGCTACAGAGGTAACCGCAAACCATTTGTAGGATAAGGTCTAGCCCCCCTAGCCTTGGAGAGGGCTCTCTCATCATCTTGTGCTATCAATCACCAGGGGACAGGTAAATCTGGGTTTTAGGCTGGCTCTAAATGATTATAAATTGATTTTAGTTTAGTTTTTTGAAATTGGGTGTAGAGGGTGAGAACTATTTTGGATCAAAGTTATAGATCCAAATGAATAAGGGACAAAATACAACTTGTAACAGGGGTAAGATAAGCATACTCACTGGAGATTAATCAAAGTTCATTGTAGTTGAAGGATGAATGGGGTAGGAGAAAAAATGACAAACTAAGCATAAAACTATAGATGAATTCAGGTTCACCATAGAAGAACAATAACACTTATTACTAGCTAAAAAATAAACAAAAAAAAATACTTGAATTCTGAAATAGGTTTCTTCTAGTTGAGCAGGAAGAGCTTATACAATATTAAACTAGATTTGAGAAATAGATCTAACAAAAAAATATATGTGATTCACAAAAGGAAAAAAAACCCAATAAGCATGACACAAGAATCCCTGTTAAAAAAAAAATCACCTTCTTCTATTCATTTGGAAAAATAATGCAAAATACAAAATAACCTTAAGCTCTTCCAGTTCAAACCCAATTCAACCCTTTTGTCATGTCTTGTTCTTCTTAAATACAATTAGGAAGAATTACTTGCATGGAAAATAAAATACTAGATACATTGTATCTTCTATATACAAAGAAAATTGAGAAAATATTGATCTTGGAAACATCATTTTAAAAGCTTTACACAAACTTATCAAAATCCAAAACTGTAGAAAGTATCCATACTGCCTCCACATTTACCAACCAAATTCCAAAAACTTTAGAATTCTGCCACCAAAAATTGCGAAAATAGGCCTCGAAGAGACACCTGTAGCTCCCAAAATATAACACCTATGTAAATTTGAAATAGGTTTGTGTTCTTTGTCCCATGCTATACAAAAACCTCTTTTAGTTCCTTCAAAATCTTCCCCATATTCTCAAAAAATACTCTGCAAAATAATGACTAAAACAAGAAATTTACACATTGCGGAAAATGTGCTTTAAATATGAATTCAAAACTCTCGATATGTGACAATTGTGAAAAACTTGAAGGAGGTTATTGTGCTTTGGCCAGTTATTGATAAAACCGCTTTCAGTTTCCCAATATTTACTTCCATGTGATCAGAAACAAACATTTAAAAATGATGTCTAAAACAAAGTATCTTGCACAACAAAGAGGTTGGGTAGCATTGTTGCGCAACAAATTTCGCACAGTGAGTGCAACCAACTTGTCATTTGATTGGTCACCTGTAGAGCTCACTTGATTTGGCATGAGTGTGGGGAGTATGGGTAATAATTATAATTTAGGGGTATGATGATGTATGTATGAACAATTAGGCATGAGGGTGTATCAAAATGATGATGGCAGCGGACATAGGAAAGTGAATGGAAGGGGAAAATGAAAGTCATATGAGTAATGAATAGGTGATAGGAAATGTGATTTATGAATGGATAATGGGGAGCTTAGGTTATGGAACTAGGGAAACAAGGGTAAATTAGAGGGGCAGATAAGAAATAAGATATTCTCAAAAGACCATTTTCCTTGAGCAACAGAAATTAACTGTAATGATCTCAAGAGAAACTTTTTGAAATACACATAACTCACACATACCCTGTGACTTTACTGTTCAGAAATATGTAATCATGACTCCCCATGACTCAAAGTTGTTTCATGCTTTGACTGGACAACTTGATGACTAAACTCATGGCGATGTTTGACAGTGACTTTTGAACTTATGACAACGACAGTGACTATATGTTCAACTTATTCAAACTAAAAATTAACTAATTCGAAGAAATTTGACAAATAAAAACTACTGACCCTAATAGATAGGAAGCGATCTATCGTAGGAGGGCGTACAACACGAAACTTATGTGAAGTTTTGAAGAACTGTTTGCAATGATTGATTCAGCGATGGTCGATGCGATTGAAGGCTACAAATTGCAAGGTAATTTGAACCGAGGTTGGAATTATTTTGAACATATCGGCGAAATGACACTTAGAATTGGAAACATTTGACTCAACGATAATACCCAAAACCAACTGAAGAACTTTAATGAGGTTAAATTAATTGTCAGAAAAACGGATTTACCAACTCGGACACATTTGTGAGAGAGTGTCATGTTCAAGAGTGACATATTGCCATAAATGAAATACAAAAATGAAATTTTTTTCCCAATTCCCTCCCACCATTACTGGAAATTACCTCTTTATTTTTTTCAAGCTTGAGGAGGATAAAATTTGCTTGTTTTGTAAGCTCATCTTTCGGATGAGTTCTCCGAAGTATTTTTAATGAACCCTAGGAATGAGTGGTCCAGTATTGTCATGATTGATGAGTCCTACACAATTTAAATTTTATGATTCTAGTGAAGGGGTAACTCGATGTTGTTTTCATGTTTAAAGAGTTTGAAAAGACATAAAAAGAAAACTCATGTTGTTATTTCAATGTAAATTTTAACAAGCCTAGAGAAAGTGAAGCTCATTGTTTTTTAGTTTTAGGGAGTCAGGAGAAAAACGTAAGCAAACTCCATCATGTTCGTTTTCGTAAATTTAGTCCCTCAAGTCTGAAAAAGGATAAAATAATGAAGGAGAGAACTCTATTGACCATGATAAGTCAACGTATACATTTTTCGTAAATAGTCTAGTTCAGTCCAGAAAAGGGGTAAAATTATATTGAATAAACCACTGTTCAGTTACCTTTACTAGTTCGAATAGTCAAGTACTTGATGATCTTTTCATTTTTAAAGAGTCTGAAAATGGCTTAAAATAGAACTCCAGGGTTTCGCTTTTTCGAGACCCTGAAAAGTGATCAAAGTTTGCTCAACATCAAAATGATCCATTTTTATGTTGTAACCTATTTTATGCACAATAAACCAAAAAAATATCATATGTACTAAAAAAATATAGTAAAAACCCTAAAAATTTTGAATTTAAAAGGTGAAAGGCATGAAATATAGTATTTTAATAACCTAAAAACTTATAAAATTTCAAAAAGTAAATCATTTTTTACCATTTGAGTTTTTAACCAATTGAGAGCAAAAAAGAGGGTTTTTTACCACAAACTTTAGGAGCTGATTCCAAGCAAACTAGTGGAAGAAATTAAGAACCGTCTTTTCCAGGTAAGAGAGCTCTTCATTATCTTCATTTTTGTTGGATTAATTTTGCATTTTAGCCATGTATTTTGGTTTTTGGGACTATTTTATTTTTAAAATCCGCCCTCATATGTGCGTGGTTTCCCTTCATCGGGACCGCGAAAACCGACTATTTTTACACAGAGAAATCCATGATTTGCATGGTTTTTCTCCTAAGAAAATGCGCAAATGCACTCTGTTCATAAAGTCGGTCATGCAAGCGCTGAGGGTTTTCTAAAAAATAGGAATTACACCCCCAAAATTTTCAAAATCACTCACTTTGATTTATAATCTTCCATAATTGTTATTTTCAGGCTTTTTTACCTTTCATAATGGAGTGGAGAGAGAGAGATCATGAAAACCAATATGCCAAAGCTATCAATGATCCAACAACACTATAGGTGCTAAGGGATTATGTCCTATACAAATATTGGATAATTCCAGGGACGAAAGCTCAACTAGATCTCATGACTTGGATGGTGAGGGTATGTGATGTCCAAGATCAGTGCTTCGTGATAGGAGATCAACATCTCACCATATATGCTGATGATATCTATTTCTTGACTAGAATCTCTTGCACAGGGACAAATATATAGTTGTATGGGCATAGACCAAGCTGAGAAACTACTGCTACTTATTTGAGGTGACACTGTATTGATGAGGCTCAGCTCAAGTATGGTAGAATTGACATCAAAACCATTGAGCGAATCCCCTCGAGAACCATCGCCTTTACAGTTACCATATTATTTGGAAGCGCAATGCTTCACTTGGTCACAAATGCTCAGATGCAGATTGTTGTAGAGTCCTCTCAGCCCACTATTTTCAACTGCTACGAAGGGGTAGTTGCCATTATGAAAGGGAAATTTACTAGAGAAAAAACAAGGAAACTCAATAACTTTGGATATGGTGCTATCTTGATTTCTTTTGCTCTAGAGCATATTCCCCTCCTGGCCCCACAATAGGTTTTAGCAGAGATAGGAGGACCTCGAGATCCTCACATGCTATTGTGGGTATCGTTGATGGCTCACCATGGAGGCGATAACCCGATGGTCAAATACTATTGAGTTCTTTAGATGGATGGAATGTCAAATAATTATGATCAAATACTTTCCATATGTAGGGATTGATTATAGAGGTGACTGAGATATCCCACTCCCAGCAGGGATGTAGTAGAGTGACCTAGGTAAAAGCTTCTCATTTTGATGGTTTTTTGTGTTTTCTAAATTTTTGTTTATTTTTTGAAATTCAAAGCTAATTATATGAATTGGTCATGCAGATATTGGCCTAGCTAGACCAACGAGAATACTATGTTTTGACAAGTGGGGCTATAAACTAGTAGTTGTTGCGGTGCCTAACCCTAATGCAGTAGAGGCCTTGATTGAGCTAGAGCATAAAATGGAGAGGTTTTCTCTAGAAATTCCAGAGATTGGACTTGATGATTTTCCTTTACGGTACCAGAGGCATGCAGTAGGAGTTCCAGGGCCAATTAGCCGTCTGCTATGACGTATAACACATGCTATAGTCTGCTATCATGATCACCATCATGGCCATTTGCTAGTCTTTTTAGGGCTAGATTTTGATTTTTGGTATCAACATGTTCATATAATAAAGGCCACAAGGCCTCATGTCTTTGGATGACATTTTTTGAAACAAACTTTTTACAGACTATATTACCTAATGGAGACTACTACTTATCATTTAGTTTATCTCGTTCAACATGTGGATGAATATTGTTTTTGTTCACAAATGTTGCAAATGTATATTTAACACATGATTCGCCAATGCATTAGTTAATGTGTTTAAATTTCTCGGAATATGTTGATATTAAATGTAAACAATTTGTCTTTCCAAGAGAGGGACCCGTAAAAACATCTTTAGAATTGTTAAATTGCTTACTGCATAAACACCATTTAAATGTAATACTATGAGTTGTGAATCTAACATAACGATCAAATGACAAATGCCAAATGAAATAGCACCAGATAATAGTTGAGTCACTGCACTATACTCTACTATGTTATTCGTCCTCGACCAAGGCATATCCCATGAATAGAAACTAACTCATTAGTGGGAGTATAAATAACCCAAGTCGCGGAAGCGAGATTACAAGTACTACGAATAGTGCCATCAACAAAGCTAATGTAAGTCTGAGGAAATGTTGACATGTGAAAATCAAGTGTAACACAAGATAAGCAGGAGAAGTAGTAGGAAATCATAAAAAATTCAAAACCTAATGCACACACTAATAAAAATATGATATAAGTAATGTAAAAAAATATTCACAGATCAAGATATCAACAGGTCACTGTCTATGGTTTTAATGAAGGAAACCTAACTTTCATTCACTTATACTATCACCTATACTCCATAAAAACCATAGCCTACACACTTCCTATCACTCATTACTTAGGTACCATTGATCTCAATAAACCCTAGCCTTCTACCAAGTTTCCACTGGACAATTTATAAACTTCTTACCACACCATTTCATCACATGAAATAAATTTCATCACAACATTCCATCTCATACTCCCCTTTGTCTCCTCAAAAAATTTGAAGAAACTTCCATACCATCAATACATTTCCTTTGTTTTTAAAACCACAGTGACCTATCATCCAAAAACCCTAAAATCATCTAGACTATATCCTTAAAAGAAATTCATGGAGAGTGAAACAGAGAGTAAACATAAAGTGAAAAAGGGAGGACACCATTCAAAATTTGAGCCCATCAATCTAAATGAAATAAATTCTTCTCCATTTAAAAAAAAAATGTTTTGAAAATGTTGGTTGTATGAAGTTTTGTGAGATGATCACAGAGGTTGGTGCTCATGTTCCTTTGACCAACCTCTTTGCCCATCATTTTCACATAGACAAAGCTGTCATAGCAGGTGTTGAGTTCAGAGTTTCAGTAGACATCATTTCTTCAGCCACAGATATTCCAAATCAGGGTGAAAATGCTGGTTTAAGGGTATGGAATTACAACTTGATGATTATAGAATGTTCTTAAAACCTAACCCTCAAAGATATTCTTGAACATGTTATTCCTTTCAAATTTATCCGTGACAAGTATGCCCCTTTAATGAAAATAATTATGAAATATATTACTTGTGAAGGGAGGTTTTCTAGAATGTATAGGTATCATGTTAGCTTGCTTATGCACTTCACCTCTACAAAAGCACTTAATTTTTCCAACTTTCTGTTTAGAAGTGTGGTGAAGATGACTGCAAATGTTAAGACCAGGTAAAACCTCATATCACCAATCTTTTCCATCATAGCCTAATCAAGTTTTTGGTTATGCATCAGCTTTCAGCTAAAGCAAATCACTTGGAAAACATTCATGGATAAACTAAACACTGCTCCTGGTATTAGTCCAACTGTTTCTCCTAGAAAAACAACACCATTAGGGTCAATGTATGCACAGCTAATGGAGCTTGGCTCATCAAGAAAACATGCTGACATTTTAAGGAGGCCTAGGCCTAAGGTTAATCTCCCCTATAAGAGAGGCAGAAGGCTTATGTTTGCTCCTCAGAAAGAGGAAGGGGCCAAGCCTATTTCACCATAGGGATGACCGTAAGATTTGCATGAGACTTCCATGCATGATGAGGAGTGTTGGAACGGGGTCTCCTAACAAGCTGCGAAACTGGTCCATTTTGGATATTTTTGATATATTTTAATTAGATTTAATCTAGTGGAGGGGTTTTGGGGTGGGTCAAAGCCCCAAAAGCATTGTAAAGGGTAAAAGGGAAAACCAGGGGTCCGAAAACCATGGGTTGCGGACCATAGGAAAATCTAGGCTAGATTGTTATAAATAGAGGAGAATTTTGTATTGTAAAGAACAAGATTGATGAACTATTGATGCGAATTGTGGTTTAAGCTATCTGTTTGGGTTTTGGGGAACGAACTCCTGCTGGCTATGTGCGCGGAGATCCAAGTCTAGCTATGTGCAGACCCTGCTGCTGTGTGTGCAGGTTGGGAAGGGAATTGTAAGGGATAATTGATGAATGAATGAATGAATACGAAGGATTGATGAAGTAATGAATCTGCGAGTAATCTGTGTACGAATCATTGGAAATTACTGTGCTGTGTATTTCCGTGTTTAAGCTGTGAAGCTCTGTGTAAGTGTGTTTCTGTACTTCTATCTGTTCTGTTCTGTTTATGCATTTCCGGATTACTGTTATAACAAAATATATAATTGTTGATCTAGTGCACGTGGATGCGAATAAAAACCCTCTTGGTTGTGTGCAGTATAAAGCGATCTAGGTATCGCAGGACCAAACGCAGCTCTACTTGCCTTACCTATCCTTTCTCAGGGTGGGGAAACCTGGTTCCAACACCCACCCATACTACTTCGGGTGAGACTTTGACCTGCGAAAGCAGGTCACTGCCGAAAGGGCCAGTAGTATAGGGTTTTTTGGCAAACCTTGCATATTGAACCTGGGTCAGGACCCCTCGAGCCAAAAAATGGTTCCGTTGCCGGGACCTAGAGAAGTCTGAGAAAGGGATCGAGTAATGACAAGAGAATAATGGAAACCTTAGAGAAAGGAGATCAAAGACTGGTTTGAAAGGCAGATCCAAGAGTTTGCCGTAAAAGAAAATTGTAGTGAAAGGCTAACAGCGGAAAAGTGGAGGAATAGGTACATTCTGACAGAAAGCTACAAAATATTCTTTGTAAAATTCGCGATCGAGCTTCAGGAGTGGCTGGCTAGACTAGTCGAATTCTAGAAGTGCTGGAAGGAAGAACAAGTCACTCAGTGGAACCCAAAGCTGATTCGGCAGCTCGAAAATACTGATAATACTATCACGCGCATGGTAGATCACTGGGTGGATAGTGTGCTTAGAGGATTTGTGATGAAATTTTCCATTGATCAGTTTGTCTCATATTCTGAAGCTGAGCGACGATTCTTTAAAGGGTTCCAGGGCAAATTCATAAGGACATTACAGTTGTTGATCAAGATATTACTGTGTGAAAAGATCATTCTGTGTAGTCATACCGAATGACCTCGGACCTAGACGAGAGTGCGACGTGCAACGGTAAATACTATCGGACCAACCTTGATGGGGGGAGATCTGCCTATAATCCGTTGCAAGAACCATCTACAGTGCCACCTAGGCCACGCAAAGGTAAGAATTCACCCATACCACCGCCCCCCCCTAAACAGTGATATGGCTGCGCACCTGAAACTACCTACCTTCAAGGGGGTAGGAGATGAGGATATGGACCGGTTTTGGTTCGTTGCAGACTCCGTCTGGAATGTGCAGAATGTGGCGAGTGATACGGTAAAAAGAGCACAACTGTCGCTGGCATTCAAGGACCGGGCCTTGGACTGGTATATGCGATACATTACTCAGAATGGGAGCGCATCCATTCAAGATGTCAACGACGCTCTGAAGCAACAGTTCCGGAAACCGAAATCTTATTCCCAACTGGTAGCAGAAGTAAAGGACTTCAAACAAGGTGCGTCTGAGTCAGTATGGGAGGCTGATCAGCGGTTGAAGAAGGCAATCAGGGAAGGAGGATTTGAGTATGATGATAGACAACAAACTGAATGGTTCATCGCTATGTTGTTACCTCACCTGCGCACGCCCATGAGTCATCAGACCTTTGAATTGCAGGATAAAGCTGTGGAAGTCTCTATGAAACTAGAAGATGCCCCCCGAGAGGATACGTCGGCGGGGGTACAACAAATTCAGGAACAGCTTGGGGCTATGCATATGGAAATACATAACCTGCGGAACAAGGAAGGGACAGTTGCGCAGATCTTTGGTGCATACGATGTCGGGTGTTTGGCCATACAAAAGATCAGTGCCCTCTACGACACAATGGGAATAGTCGACCTTCGCACCTCGGGGACAACCGTGGCGTTAAGCACAGACGAAGGTACGCCGGTATCTCGCTCCGCCGCCTGCAGCATCACAATCAGGTGATCGCTGGTTCTGCACCAAGAAGGAACGCTGAGGTACACGGACATGCTGTGACTTCTCCGCAAATCCAGAGTACTACCTAGCAGAAGCAATGTTTGTTCGCTCCCTTGCACTGCCCTAGTTAACCATCATGATCCAACCACTGGGGATATCCAAATGGATTTTGCGCTGCTATCACGCATAACGCTCCGAGAATTATACACCAAAGTGGTGCGAGAGGTTCGTCACCGTGACCAAGCTGCATGAAAACAGTTCGAAATATCTCCGCAAGTTCAGGCCCAGTGGGTGGCACTTGTCGCAGAAGCAACAAAGGTTATTCACGACCAGCTTACGCAGGGTACACAGTTGTTTGAAACAGCTACGCAGCTTTGGATAACGGTCCAGTCGCATCCTCTGCTTCAGCACGCCCAGGAAGACCTCCAGTAGGCGGAAGCTACTCTCGACCAAGTCAAAGCCCCCGTTCAGCGTCGCGCCGCGATGGACACAGTCACGAGCCTTCGCCACGCCATGCATGTCATCAGGAAACGATTGGAACCATGGGGCGCCACCACCCTCCTGATAGGTCATGATGCTCAGGCTGCCATTTCGCGCCTCCACCATCTGTTAGAGAAAGTTCTTGTGGCCCCAGATGGCCCTGCCTCCGTAACGCTTGTCAACGTTGCGTAACGAGCTGCTGCTCAGAGTCAGGAAGTACTCCCTCTGCTCCTCTGCGCTCTTGATACCTTGCATGCGCAGATAGAAGCCACACCACCGCAATGACTCGGGACGAGTCACAAGAATGTGTTGGGGGACTGTTGGAATGGGGTCTCCTAACAAGCTGCGAAACTGGTCCATTTTGGATATTCTTGATATATTTTAATTAGATTTAATCTAGCGGAGGGGTTTTGGGGTGGGTCAAAACCCCAAAAGCGTTGTAAAGTGTAAAAGGGAAAACCAGTGGTTCGAAAACCATGGGTTGCGGACCATAGGAAAATATAGGCTAGATTTTTATAAATAGAGGAGCATTTTGTATTGTAAAGAACAAGAATGATGAACTATTGATGCGAATTATGGTTTAAGCTATCTGTTTGGGTTTTGGGGAACAAACTCCTGCTGGCTGTGTGCGCGGAGATGCAAGTCCAACTGTGTGCGGACCCTGCTGCTGTGTGCGCAGGTTGGGAAGGGAATTGTAAGGGATAATTGATGAATGAATGAATGAATACGAAGGATTGATGAATTACTAAATCCGTGAGTAATCTGTGTATGAACCATTGGCAATTACTGTGCTGTGTATTTTTGTGTTTAAGCTGTGAAGCTCTGTGTAAGTGTGTTTTTGTAATTCGATCTATTT
Organism: Pinus albicaulis; assembly: GCA_034641835.2. NCBI lineage: Eukaryota > Viridiplantae > Streptophyta > Pinopsida > Pinales > Pinaceae > Pinus > Pinus albicaulis. The sequence continues at coordinate 440,381,041 of CM076570.1, forward strand.
TTTTCTATTTATGCATTGCCAGATTACTGTTATAACAACATATATAATTGTAGATCTAGTGCACGTGGATGGGAATAGAAACCCTCTTGGTTGTGTGTAGTATAAAGTGATTTGGGTATCGTAGGACCAAATGCAGCTGTGATTGCCTTACCTATCCTTTCTCAGGGTGCTGAAACCTGGTTCCAGCACCCACCCATACTACTTCGGGTGAGACTTTGACCTGCGAAAGCAGGTCACTGCCGAAAGGGCCAGTAGTATAGGGGTTTGTTGGCAAACCTTGCACACCGAACCTGGGTCAGGACCCCTCGAGCCAACAAGGAGGAACATGATTTTGATTTGGTTTACCTAGAGGATCATGATGACCAGGAAAACTTCAGAGGATAATAAAAAACAAGGAGGCTCAGATCAAAGAGCTCCAAGATGACCTAGAAAGGGCTCAATTTGTCATCTCATTTCTTGAGTAGGAAAACAATCAATTGAAGACAAATCAATTGATTTTGGAGAAGAGGTTGTTTGATGAAAATAAATTGGAAAGGGGAAAAACAGTGGCTAAACCTGATGAAAATGAACAACAACTAAAGAGGAAGAGACCAAGAAATATGGGTCTCAAGAAGGCACTGTAGAAAAACAAAGAACAAAACCCTACAGATGAGCAACTAACCTTTGAGGAGAGGATAGCTAAAGAAATCAAACAAGACAAAGAGTTTTGGCTTGACAAGGTAAAAAATCACTTGGAAATGCTCTTGGAGAATGAAAACAGGGACAATAAAATTCACAAACACATGGTTGCCGATATCAAACCAGAAATCAAATTTCACAAGTAAAAATTGAGCAATTGAAAAGAAAACTGCAAGAGGTCCAAGACAAGAAAATGGAACCAAGAAAAAGAGGTAAAGCAGTGAAATTGATGGATAAAACATCCTTGGATGTTTAGCCTATCATCCAGAGCATTTAAGGAAAAAATTCTGAAAATTTGGAGGAGTTTGAATTTTTTTGAAATTTTGCAGAAAATGACACACAGAAAGGTCGCACCGAGGTGCAACTCTTTTTATCTGAGCATCCAAAATATGCTCCTATCTACATGGATGGGTAGATATTCATGTTTACATGTTAAATATGAAGTGGGTTTTCCATGACAACTCCTAATTTTGATGAAAAACTTAGAAAACCTCACCTTTTTCATGGTTCTGCCACTAAATCTGGACTGGTGCAACCTTTCTGAGCGAGGTTGGAAAAATTAGGTTTTGGAGGCCTTCCCGTGGATATTTTTTGGAGTTTGATGGCTCATTGGAAATAATACACGTGTGGCTACTCAACCTAACTTTCAAAATGCTATTTGGACTCCTACAAGTTAGCCAAAAACAACTCTCAACTGGCGCGACCTTTTCGCGACCTTTCTGCTAAATTCCTGTTTTGTTGTATTCTGGTGCGACCTTTCTGCATTATGGTGTGACATTTTTGCTTTTGGTGTGACCCATATAATCTAGAGACGTTTTCATTCATTTAATGATATTAAATTCGATGCCTTGTAATCAATTAAGTTTATTTTAGCCTTCTTAGTTGGTTTTTGCCTCACTATATGACGAAATTTGTAATTAATGAGGAGATAAGCTCTCCTAATCTTTGTCTAAAATCTTGGAAACTGTTTCAACTATCCTAGTATTTAGGTGAGGACTCACAAAAGTCATTTATGATAAGCCTTGAATATTATTTTTGACCTGATGAGTTGTCCTATGATGTATTTTCCTAGAAGAGATAATTTGCAATCATTTCCAAAGGTTGGATCTTGTGGAATTTAGCTTGGAAGACTATTGTATTCAGTGGTTTTGGCATGAAATAATAAACAGAGTTTGCAGCTATTGTGGTCGAATTCATGTGGTATGTGTTTAAGCATTTTTTCTTCTTTTGTTATCATATGTTTGAAAGTATTGTGACTTCCATCTTCATTTCCATGTCTTATGTGATTGATGTCTAAGTTTGATAAGCATAATTCATTATTTCAGTGCTCTATTTTGGAGAAAATTTCACATGTATGTTCATTTTGTAGAAATTTGCTGAATAATGATTAATTATCCATCGAGACTATCCTGATCACATACAATTCGAATTTATATGCAACACATAATCTCTTCCACTCAGATCATCAAACATGCGGAAATAAAACAAGCGATAACACATCAAATCATCATACACATTAACACAGTATGTATGGGGAAAGCTTATAGCTGAAAACCCCGCAGCTATTGTGTATATTATAATGGAGAAATCATGTAACAAACTCAGTACAATACTCCTCACAAGTACTCGGTACTTTCTCATGAAGTTACACACAATCTAGCTCAGTTTTGAACAGGTTACTGGTTCAAAACTCACCGCCAATTGCCTTGCCTCTATTGCGCAATCCAGGCCTGTCTATATAGAGATCCAAGGTTCGAATCTCCTTGGCTTGACAGCGCAATCATCATGGGAAATTCCTCCAAGTGTGTTGCAAATCTCATGCACAACTGATGTCGCCACTGATAGCTAACTCCACCCTTTCATCTACCTCTTTCACTGGTCTCCACTGAACTGTCCATGCACTGTAGTGAACTGATGTGTTCTTGAATTGAATAATGAGTTACTAATTAATGAATTAAATAATATTTAATTCACTCCACTCATAACTAATTGATTAGCTAGTTAAACTAATCTCAATCAGTTCAACTAAAATAAACAGAACACAACTCCACTAGCTGTCTCATTAACTCCACCAAACTTTTGCCACTGAAGTCCTAACTGAAGTCAACCATGCATGATGCCATCAAACCCTAGGAATAGCGTAATTCCTCTGTCAGATGCATGAGCCACTTCCAAGGCTCGAACTGAAGTGCTCCAAGAGAGTAAACTGAAGTTTATAGTCCAAATATTATTAAAGGTAAATAATATTTGACTTCCCTATTTTAAGGAGAGGCAGTCTAAAAATAGACTTCGACCTATAGGTCCAAAAAATAGAGTCCCATCTATTTTTACCAACATGACCAATGCTCCAAGAATCTCATACTGCAATCCTCGGACCATGCTCCATATGTCTAAAAATAGACATAGTCTAAAAATAGAATTTTGCGCCAAAATTTGCCTGCGGGCCCACTTAGTGAAGGCGACTTCATTTCACTAAGTTCCATCATCTTGCTGCATTTTCAACACATTTTCTTCTGATATAAACAAATTCATGATTCCTATGCTCGTTTTGAAACCCTATCAATCTACCATATTCACCAGGACACCTTTAAAGTGCTAAAGTGTGTGCCTACCTTGCCTCATTACATTTCTACAAATCCGATTTTTAGAGCCCTGACCTAGTTTTTCCTAGACCTAATTCACCATCCAACACAAAATTCAAATCAATCAAACCCTAGAGCCTGCTACACCTAGCCTAAAATCCCCATGATCCAGTAAATTTGGTTGTGATCTCATTGAGAGATCCCTCTCAGCCTAGTAGGGCTAGCTACTAGGTGAAAGTGCTCCGTGGTTAACTTTGCTGGTCTCCTTCTCAGCCTTCGGAGATCTGGTGGAGTGATAACAGAAGTGAAGCTCCTACCATAAGTCTACAATCCTTTTCTTGGATGATAAGCTCTCAAGCCTAATTTGACCAGCATAAGTCTACCTTCAACAACCTCTCTCAACACTCTAGCCTGAAGTTGGTTTATAGGCCAAGAGGAGGAAGTTTCAGATCAATATCAAAAGGATGAGATCCACTAAAGATGAGTTTAGGGTTCCTTGAAGAATGGGAATTAGCTCGATGATGGGAGGGGCTAGGCTCGAATAGGCATGACCTCAAAGCTTTCAATTGTGATATATTCGCCCAACAAGGCTTCTAGAATTAAGTTTTTATTTTTACTTTTTATTGAGTCATGTGTGCAGTTTATAATGGAAGACAAAGAACAGTTTTGCGTGGGTACCAATGGTATGAACTACGCATTGCGCAGAAACTGGATAGGAAAGCATCAGTCTCTAAAAAGAAGGTTTTTGGATTTATAGCCCAGAATTATTGCTTTCTTCAAGGTGACTAAGTTGTTGAATTGCAAGGGAGTGCTTTGGAACACATGAATTGGATGGTGAAAGATCCATTCTAATGGTCAGTTGTCATAGTGTAAAAATGATGTGTAACAATCTATGCAACCGTAGTTACACATTTTTGAAATTATATCTATTGATAGGTCGAAAGTTTACAAACATGCCATATTATGGAAAATATAGCAACTTCATATTGACAAGTCATGGAGGGTATTTCAATCATATTTTTCAAGTCGCCAAGGGGAGAAGAAGAGTTAAAGGAATACAAGTCCACAATGATTGATCATTAGAAAAACTGAAGGGAATCATCAACATTGTTTGCAGAACAAATTGCAGAAGGTCACTACTATGAAAAGTTATGAAAGGAAAAGTTGATCCATAATGAACAATGGAAATACATATGAAGCATAGCATGACAGGGGGAGACAGATTGTTGATGCAAGCATCGAGGAAATCATTTTGAAGATCGATCAAGGCATCTTATAGGTCCAGAGGAAGCATGAAGATTGATCAAGGAATCTTATAGTTCCATAAGAAGCATGAAGATTGTCAGGCAACGTCACCCTTTTCCATTGATGTCAAAGGTGGAGAGAAATCAAGAGAATAATATTGAGGCATGAAGTTAAGGGGAGTTGTACTTGCATAAGGAGTATGTGTTTCCGTCAATGAAAAAGGGGGAGATTGTTAAATGGTGTTTTCATTGATGCCAATGTTAGTTAAAGAACACTATAATATTTGTATATATTACATCAGTTGGATGCTTCAATTTGAAGGATTGATAGAAACCATAGCTCGAGGGTTTGAATGTCTTTTTCAATGGACATACCCCAAATTTGTTCAAGGTTTTTGAAGAAGAAAATCATGGAATTTTTCATGGAAATCATATCCAATGGATTCTCCTCATCAAGATGATTCTGACGGTATGTGGCATGCCTTGAGAGTCCTCTCGATTAGAGAAATATTCACATTCGAAGTTGAAGACCCTAATCAAGGGGTCAAAAACCCAAGGGGTGGTGACATGGTGCACTATTATTGGCCAAGTCAAAAGTCAAATTTGAAAAAAAGAGGTTAAAGTGGAAAAATTTATTTGGTCAAAGGTCGTAAAAGTCAACCTAGGTTAAGGAATGAGATAAATATTGAAGTGAAAGGAAAGTACATAATGTCCCTAAATCACTAAATGTCAATGATCATAATATTTTTTTTGAACACAAAATTAAAATATGACAAATTGGGAAAATTGGTCTATATTTGACCAAAATTGGTTCAATTTAATTTTGTTTAAATTAAATTAAACTTTTGAATCTTTATTCTCATAACCTAGGCCGGCTTCAAATTCTTTTTCCCTAAACTATGGTGTTTGTTAGCCTTACAAAATATATAAATATATGATAATATGATTTTCCAAAAGTATGTATCTAGTGTTTTTCTAAATAATATTGTCCTCTGAAATTCATTTTCGAGCCGGTGGCACTTTGAAGATCAAATGGAAGATCTTTGGAAACGTGTGTTAATTTTGTTTCAGAATTAGTTTAGGGTATACACTTATTGTAGGAATCTATGGCCTTGATAAGAACGACATGAATTCTCAGGAACATCGTGTAAGGGCATCCACCTTCAATTCATCTGCGAATCATATTTCCTCCATCTGGAGAAGGCCAAGGATTGTGTGGTGCATTTTTTTTTGTGATCATCTTGTGCAAATTTTCATATTTGTCTAATTTCTAGTGGCCTTCTTTCTGAACACCTATATGAAAATTTATGAGCTCCTATCTCTATCATCTAGAGACGATCTTCGCTCTATGCGGGAAGTGAGCTACAAGTATATTCACAGTTGTGGTCTTGGTCTTGACAAACATATATTTTATGTGACATCATTTTCTTGTTGACTATTCTCTATGGTAGGAAGCTTGAAGTGTTATACCCTCTGTGTCTAGAAGCAAGGAGAGACCTAGATTCAATGTTTAACCTGACTAGAAACACCAAAACCAAGACTCATTTATCTATACAATTTTGAAATAAATATATTATTTATAAAGGTATTAAGGTGTTTATAAATATATGTTATAATATATGTCTATATAAGGTGAAAATATATTAATTTTAGTGCCTTTTAACTATCAAGTAATGATATAGTAGCTTTATTATGGTATGGTTATTGTTGAAAATGGTAGCGAGAAAGGGTTTTTTTGATTTGTTCCTTAATCAAAGGAATCACAATGAGTTCTTCTTTTCACATGCATGAGTTCCTATGAGTTAGGAGCTAATTCCTAAAAAGAAGGATGAGTTCCTAAAATTTAATGTGAATTCCTAAAATTTAGGAGTAGAAGAGGCAGTTGACTAGTGCTAATTAGTGGAAGGCTAAGTTTATTGGCATCCAATGCGAGTTATTTTGGGTAAAGGACGAGTTGTTTGGGTCAGGATCCTAAATTATAGGAAGGACTGGTTAACACAACCAATGATATTTTGTTAACTTGTCAATCAACAATTTGAAACTCGTCAAATAGAAATTTCTAGTAATAGCCTAATCAAAGTGATAATAAGAAGGAACAAAGGCACAATTTAATCATTTTCTTGTGAGCATGAGTTGGTGAGACATGGTAGTAGAGAGAACATGTTGATGCTCATGTAGAGGCTTGTGTGAGTTTGATGAAGAGTAGATAGGGATAAAAAAATCTTGCAAGGCTTTCAAACTTTCAAGCCTAATTCAAGGCAGGGAAACAAATTTATTTTCAGATTGAAACAAGTTGTATTTCTAAGAGATCTAATGCTCAGTTTCCACCAATAAACAAGCATGTGGTTTTGCCTATTGGTTTCCCTGGAAAAAAAATATTTTGTTTTTATTTGTGTAACTATTTTTTTCCTATTCCGCTACAAATAAGTAGAGAAAATTTGTTCCTAATCAAAAGAAACTAGCTTTCATATTTTTCATTAGCGCATTTTTAGCTTTTCGTGGATTTTCTATAGTTATCTTATTTATAATGTATGGTTTCCTGTTGATGTGATGTCCTTTCTTTGGCACTCACTTTATATCTTGTTTTTAAAAGGTTTATTTTGTTGCATAATTAATAGTGGTGATGCAGTAGCATACGGACTTAGCCAACAATGTCGGATTGTATGTTCACATGTTGTGGCTAACATGAGGTGGATAAACATTGGCCATTATTATTTTACTTAGTTTTAAATGAGAGAAGTTAGTTTGTTTGGGTTTTCTAATTTAATTAGGAAATAAAATAGGGCAGAGAGTGTGAGAAAGAGGGCAGAGAGTGTGGAAAAGAGTGAGACAAGTGTGAAATAGGTGTGCGAGAGGAGAGAGCATAAACAATTGTAATAACCAGCCGATCAAGGGCTTCGCTCTGTAAATTCCTTTATTATTAATTTTCATGTGTTTTGTATTGATTGTAGAAATTATACAAAATACATGTATTGCCTGGATTCTCCTGATCTAATTATTATATGCCATTGTTAAATACATAATCCTTCTGCTTAAATTCTTGCGTAATTTTAATTGCCAATTGGAAACACATGAAGAAAGATCAATCACACATAACACAGATGTTTTTACCAGGAAAGCATAAAGCTAAAAACCCCACTATCATATATTATGTATATATCATGGATCATGAAACAATCTCATACAAAACTCTAATCCAAGAGCTCTCAGTACAATATACAATCGTATCACACTGTCATTCAAAAAATGGCAAATACATGCGCCAATTTACTGCCTCCTGATAGCTTGCCTCCACTGTGCAATCCCTGATGGTCAAGAACCTATGAATGATTAATTCTAGCTTGCCTTGACTACGCAATAATCATAGGCATCTCCAATGTGTGTTTGGTTGCATGTGTGCACCCACTAATGTCACAAATGATATTCAAATTGTCCCTTTCACCTATCTATCAACTGGGTCTCCACTGGATCTGACATGCATGTAGTTAACAATAGTAAATATTTAGTTGCATGTGAGATCATTCCATGTGAATTAATTTAATATTTAATTCACTGATCTCTCACTAGTATATCTTTAGTTACAACTAGTTACAACTAGCACAACTGAGTTTAACTCACTTAACTGAGTTAAACTACTTTACAACTCACATAACTACACATCCGACTCAGTTACAACTTTGTATCACTCAGTTACAATGAAGTCCACTTGCATGTCCCACAAATCAACTTTAGAACTCGAAATTTCTTCAGTCAACTGGTTTGTCACATCAGTTAACTGAAATCAAGTGCTTCAAGAGAATATATTATTATTTATCGTCTAATTACTATTAAGAGATAATAATAATCGACATGCATTCTATTTTTAGACATGCAATCCACGAACTGAATTTGCACATGCATTCCATAAATAGACACCCATCTATAAATATAATTTGCTCAACCATCTATAAATAGACTCCCTCTATAAATAGACTTTTCTCAACATTATAAAAATAGACATACACCTAAAAATAGCCTGTGTGGGCCCCACCTAGTGTAGGTGCTTGATTTTCACTAGGATCAAAGATGTTGTTTCCGGATGCCAATTTCACTGTTTCTTGTTGCAACCTTCAACATTGATCAAGCTCTATGTTCAAACTGTTTGTTTAAACTCTGTTGAATCACATATACGTTAAGTTATACAGCAAAAAGAAAATTAGATTGCAGGCGCGACGAGGCGTAGATTTGAACTTGATCAACGGGAGAGATCTCGACACAGTGTAAATCTAGCGCACATCACACAGAATCAGGTTTAACGTAAAGAGTCACGATTTAAATTGTTTGACTTGCGGGCAAAGTGAAGAGTTGGAGGGACAACATGGTTCGTTGGATCCAGGACTGAACCAACAGTGGAGATCGTAGCGCCAGGGAGAAACTTCGCAATTCACAAAGTTTAGAAGATAAGCGTTAAGGCATCGAAAAATAAAAAAAATTGTTTGTGAAGCGAAATGGGGAGGACAAGTGTTGGATCAGAGAAGTTTCGCAAGGATTAAATTTTAAGGGTTAAATTTAATTGCAAACTGTGTGATTTGCGATCGCCGGTGATTGGTCAGGCTCATTGTGGGACCCTCCGGTAAGGAATTCCACACATATGAATTGTTTTGGGTTATATGTGTTGTTTAAGTTTCGCTGTTTGTAGAAATTATATAACTAATATGTTATATATCCAAGATTCTCCTGATCAAACACTATTTTAACTTCATGCACAATACATAATCTATTCCACTATTGATCATCACATGCGGAAATTAAATCAATTGCAAGACACACATGAAACCATAAAAATTCACACACATTAACACAGTTGTTTAACGGGAAAACCTGAAGTTGAAAACCCCAACTATATGTATATAATATATGTCATAGATATCATATAACAATCCTCATACAAAGCTGATCATATCAAGCTCTCAATACAATACAATCGCTACACACTAATTAGGCCCGATCTTGCAAATCCATGCACCGATCTCTGCCACCTACTAGCCTGCCTCTACTGCGCAATCCTTGCTGAAGAATGGCTTTGAATGAACTTGAATTCAGCCAGCCTTGCTCACGCAATCCTCATAGGCATCTCCACTGAGTGTTAGATGCAATCAATGCATCACTATAATCACACTTGCTCTTTCACCTATCTCTCCACTGGTCTCCACTGAAACTGCCATGCACTGTAGTTAACTGATGCATTCTTCAGTTGATTAATGAGTTATTATTTAGTGAATTAATTAACTAATTAATTCACACCACTCTCACTAGTGTATCAATCAGTTAGACTAGATACAACTAGCTCAACTGAGTCTAACTGAGTTAAACTAAATACAAATCCACCAACTACTTCTCCAACTCCACCAAACTCTGTCACATGAGTTCTAACTGAAGTCCTCCATGCAATAGCTCCAGTAAACCCTCAGGAATAGCGTAATTCCTTCTGTCAGCTGTTGTGCCACATCTGTGCACTTAAATGAAGTGCTCCAAGAGAATAAGATAATGTTTGGAGTCCAAATATTATTAAGAGCTAATAATATTCGACATATCTATTTTTAGACTGGCAATCTAAAAATAGATTCCGCCCAATATGTCTAAAAATAGAAGTCCATCTATTTTTCCAACTTGACCAACCATCCACAAATAGCATCCCCCAACTCATAGAATATGATCGACATGTCTAAAAATAGACATAGTCTAAAAATAGACTTTGCGCCAAAAATCACCTGTGTGGGCCCCACCTAGTTTAGGTGATTATTTTCCAACTAGGATCAAGGATGATGTTTCAGAATGCCTCCACTATTTCTTGTTGCAATCTTCAACACTCCCTCTCAAAAAGAAAGGACTGTCTTTGCATGCGACATGCAACTCCATTCATTCGCCATGCAACCTTTGCAAGCGCCCTGCAACTCCATGCATATGCTCTGCAACTCTTCCTGAAACACTTCCGAAACTGAAAGGCTCCAAAAAAATCAATTAGTATAATGCATCTATCATCAAATTCTTCGAATTTTGCTGGTACCAACTGCACATGTCTTCAGGAACCACTGCGCTGTTGAACTCTGCAACCATGCACTCTTCACTTGCTGTCAACTCTGAACCGCGCTCCAGTATCTGACGCTATCACTTTGATCTGCCCGCATCAATCCAACTGATCATGCTACTGCTGTTCTGTGGGCTCCTCGTAGCCAGGTTCAATTCATGAGATCCACACCATCTCAATGAATCCTGCCCATAAATCTCCTCTTGGGATTATCCATGCATGTTGCCCCACCTCTCACCTGGTGGTATAGATGCATGCACTCCCTCTACCCATCTGGCACAAAATTTCTCTGCATGAGTGGTTTCTCCCACTCCATGATCCTCATCTTGTGGCTGCTTCACATCCCTAGGTTCACTCTTACCTACATGCAAATCTAGCTCCCTCTCAAGCTTCAATTGCATGTCTTTCTTGCACTTCCCAACAATAGGAAGCTTCATAGAAATCCCATCTACTTCAAGTCTGTAGAGATTCTTCGCTCGAATCCCAACCTTCTTGAATTTTCTTGTTGCTTTGTACTGAAGGAAAAATTTTCCTTCACTAAAGACAACATCGTACCCTTTATCCTCTAACATTGCAACTAAGATTAAATTCTTCTTTAAACTTGGAACATGCAATACATCTTGTAAAATAATGAGTTTACCTGACTCCCTCTGAAAGGTAATGGTACCAATGCTGGTCGCATTGTATTGTCCATTATCACCCAACTCAACATGCAAATGGAGATCTTTCTCCACCAAGTCACTGAAAAGATTCACATCTCCTGTCATGTGAAAGGAAGCACCACTATCAAAGTACCACCCCGATCCCAATGCACTAGACACCATGCATGTGATCAATGAGAAGTCAAGCTCAAATTGCGAGGGAAGAGCCTCACCAGCTGCAGCTCCGGCAACCATCTTGTTCTTCTTCTTATGTGGACAATTAGTGGTGAAATGCCCATGTTCGTGACAGTGAAAACACTTCACTTTGGACATGTCACGCTCTTTGCCATCTTCACCGGCCTCATATATAGAATGGAATTTCTTCCCCTTCTTCTTCTTTTCCTTGGAAACCAGAGCGCAATCCTCTTCATCATCATGCTTTGATGAAGAGCCATCCTTGGTATTCCACCTTATCTCCTCCTGCACAAGATCCGACCAAAGTCGCTCCCATCCTGGCAGTTTCTCCCGTCCATTGACAAAGTCTTCGTAGCTATGCCAACTCTTCGAAAGCCCAAGGAGAGCCAAGCTCACCAAGTATTTTTCATCCACACTAACTCCTACACTCCCAAGCTCATCCCTGCAGTGGAAAAACTTTGTCAAGTATACCGGAATAGTGTCATTCTTCTCCATTTTATTTTCCTGAGCTTGAATTTAAGTGCCAACTTCCTCTGGTCACTTCTGCTTTGGAACAAGTCTGTCAAAGCCTTCCACATTAAGAATGGAGTGGCTTTACCGTGAAGGCTGGACACAATGTGGTCCTTCAGACCTTCCAACATAATCCTTCGACACTTTGCTACCTTCTTTTTCCATGCGTCAAGTACGGCTACATCGCTAGAACCCGGCTTAGGAACATCGCTATCGATGAACTCCTTCAGCCCATTATCATCCAGCACCGCCTCCATCCTGTCCTTCCATGCAATATAATTTGAGCTCCCATCAAAGGCATACTCCAATCGCAATCCATTGAAATACATTTCAATGAATGCTCAACTTCGACACCAAGAAAACACTGCAGCAAATTCGAATTCCACCAGCACAAAAATCAACCGCTTCAATAATTGCAATCTTCTATGATCAATATCACTCTGATACCATGTAGAAATTATATAGCTAATATGTTATATATCCAAGATTATCTTGATCACACACTATTTTAACTTCATGCACAATACAAAATCTATTCCACTATTGATCATCACATGCAGAAATTAAATCAATTGCAATACATACATGAAACCATAAAAATTCACACACATTAACACAGTTGTTTAACGGGAAATCCTGAAGTTGAAAACCCCAACTATATGTATATAATATATGTCATAGAGATCATGTAACAATCCTCATACAAAGCTGATCATATCAAGCTCTCAGTACAATACAATCGCTACACACTAATCATGCCCGATCTTGCAAATCCATGCACCGATCTCTGCCACCTGCTAACCTACCTATACTGCGCAATCCCTGCTGAAGAATGGCTCTAAATGAACTCGAATTCAGCTAGTCTTGCTCACGCAATACCCATAGGCATCTCCACTAATTGTTGGATGCAATCAATGCATCACTATAGTCACAACTGATAGTCACACTTGCTCTTTCACCTATCTCTCCACTGGTCTCCACTTAAACTGCCATGCACTGTAGTTAACTGATGTATTATTCAGTTGATTAATAATTTATTATTTAGTGAATTAATTAACTAATTAATTCACACCACTCTCACTAGTGTATCAATCAGTTAGACTAGATACAACTAGCTCAACTGAGTCTAACTGAGTTAAACTAAATACAACTCCACCAACTACTTCTCCAACTCCACCAAACTCTGTCACATGAGTTCTAACTGAAGTCCTCCATGCAATAGCTCCAGTAAACCCTCAGGAATAGCGTAATTCCTTCTGTCAGCTGCTGTGCCACATACGTGCACTTAACTACGTACTCAAGAGAGATAAGATAATGTTTAGAGTCCAAATATTATTAAGAGCTAATAATATTCGACATATCTATTTTTAGACTGGCAATCTAAAATTAGATTCTGCCCAATATGTCTAAAAATAGAAGTCCATCTGTTTTTCCAACTTGACCAACCATCCACAAATAACATCCTGTAACTCATAGAATATGATCGACATGTCTAAAAATAGACATAGTCTAAAAATAGACTTTGCGCCAAAAATCACCTGTGTGGGCCCCACCTAGTTTAGGTGATTATTTTCCAACTGGGATCAAGGATGATGTTTCAGGATGCCTCCTTCACTGTTTCTTGTTGCAATCTTCAACACTATTGATCGCACCCTATGTATGTATGTTTAACGAGCTTCAAAGTTTAAAATAAATCCGCTGCGAGTAATAAGGTTGTGTAGAGTGTAAACTCAAGAGTTTCCGTGCATACTCTGATAATTCTGGAGCTAGTATGCATCATTTGGTATCCAAGAAGACTTGAGTATGTTCTTGAAAGTTGGAGAAAAGATGCCACCCAGGAGAGGAGCTGGCATAGGTCATGGAAGACTGGAAGCTAATGCAATTCTGCTGAATGAAATTCGACATCTTCGTACAAGAATGGAGATAGTAGAGGTTGCTTAGAGGAGAGCACCTGAAGAAGGAGATGTCAGGGCAATAGAGGAAACTTCCAAGGAAGAATAAGAAGTAGAAGACGACTCAGCTAAAATGCTAAAATTTTTGATTAAGGCAACTGGAAGACCTAAGAATTGTTCATTTATGTAATGTATTGGAGGTTGCCCCCTCGAAGTGGCTCATTTCTAAGGCGTTGATATCTCTTTTCTTCTCTATTTTTGGAGCTGGTTACACAACAAAAAGTGGATGTACCTTTGTATGAAAGAAATCTCAATGTGGATGAGTTAAGGGACTGGATCAATTCCTTAAAAAAGTACTTTGAATTTGAAGAAGTTGAAGACAAACGGAAAGTGAAGTTTGTAGCTACCAGACTAAAGGGTCATGCAGCTATCTGGTGGGAGGAGTTACAAGTATCCAAACAGAGAAAAGGAAAGCCCAAAATCAAGCGATGGGATAAAATGGTAAGAAAATTAAAAATTAAGTTCCTGCCTAAGGATTATCAATTAAATCTTTTTAATCAATTACAGAATTTGAAACAAAAAGGAATGACAGTGAAAGAATATAAAGAGGTGTTTTATAAACTGAATATTAGAGCTGAACATGTAGAGGATGATGTTGAGAAAGTAGCCAGGTATATAAATGGCTTGAGGTATGATATCCATGATGAGATCAGTCTATTAAATCTGAAGACAATTGAAGATGCTTATTAGGCAGCCTTTAAAGCAGAAGAGAAGATATAGAGAAAATAAATTCATAGGAATAGAGAAAAGAGTTCAACAAGAGGAAGAGGAACATTCAAACCTAGATTTCAACATTCCCAGAATGAAGCAGGAGGTTCGAGTAGCAGATCACCACAGAGAGGAGACTCTGGTTGAGGAAGGTTTGTACCCATAGATAGAGGTCGAGGAAGAGATATTCGGTGCTTTACATGTGGTGAGTGGGGACATGGGTCATGGGACTATCATCATAATAAGCCAACAACCCAGAGAAATGTGAATGTTGCTGAAACAAAGGAAGAAATTCCTCAGATTGAAGGTAAAGAGGAACCGCCTGAAGCAGGAGTATCCTTGTTATTGAAAAGGGCATTGCTTAAAGCAGAAAAAGAAGCAGGAGAGCTAGCTCAAAGGAAGAATCTATTCAGGACTATATGAAAGTCCAAAGGTAAATGTTGCAAAGTGGTAATTTACAGTGGAAGCACTGATAACCTTGTTTCTACAGAGATGGTGGAAAAGTTGGGATTGGTAAAAATAGAACACCCTACTCCTTATAAGGCATCATGGCTACAAAAAGGACATCATATTATTGTGACAGAACAATGTAAGGTATGGATCCATATTGGTACTTACAAGGATGTTATATTATGTGATGTAATGCCGATGGATGTATGTCACATATTGCTGGGAAGACCTTGGAAGTTTGATCGGAAAGCCATACATGATGGAAGAAGAAACACTTATACTCTAGAGAACGATGGAAACAAACACACACTGCTGCCATTGAAGGATGGAGCTAACAAAGAAGCACCTGGAAACAATGTTATGATGATGAGTGGGAAATAACTGTTGCAAGAAGTTGAGAAGGATGAGGAGATGCATTTTGTTGTTATAGGAGGACCTAAGGTAATTCTAACTTCCACAAATTTAGAAGATTTATCTGCAAAAATCCGAAAACTGTTGAACGATTTTGCTGATATTATTTTGGATGAGTTTCCAAATGCATTACCACCAATCAGGAGTATTAGTCATCACATTGATCTAATACCTCGAGCAAGTTTTCCAAATAAAGTAGCATACAGGTTAAATCCTCAAGAAAATGCAGATGTTGGAAGACAAGAGCAAGAGTTGATGGATAAGGGGTTGATAAGAGAGAGCCTTAGTCCATGTGCTGTACCAACAATACTTAGTCAAAAGAAAGGAGGTGAGTGGCGCATGTGCACAGATTCCAGAGCCATAAATAAAATCACCATCAGGTATCATTTTCCTTTACCACGAATAGATGATTTAATGGATTGCTTGAGTGGATCAAAATATTTTACTAAGATAGATTTGAAGAGAGTGGCTATCATCAGATAAGGATTAGAGAAGGGGATGAGTGGAAGACCGCCTTAAAAACAAAAAATGGTTTGTATGAATGGTTAATGATGCCCTTTGGACTCACTAATGCACCCAAAACATTCATGAGATTAATGATTGAAGTCTTGAAGGAATATGCACACAAGTTTTTAATTGTTTATCTTGATGATATTCTAATTTTCAATTGAAGTAAAGAAGAGCATCTGGAGCACCTTAAATTGGTTATAAAAACTTTGCAGAAAGAGAAGCTGCCAATAAATTTGAAGAAATGCAGTTTTATGAAGGAAGAGCTAGTCTATTTGGGATTTGTAGTTTCTAAAGAAGGCCTAAAAATGGATCCGGAAAAATTCCAAGCAATTTTGAATTGGCCAACTCAAAGAAACATATTTGAGGTAGGAAGCTTTCACGGTATTGCAAGTTTCTATAGAAAATTTATCAGAAGCTTTAGTTAGATTCGTGCACCCATAATTGAAACAATCAAGGAAACCTATCATCCATTCAAGTGGATAGAAGCAGCAGAGCAAAACTTTAAGTTGCTGAAAAAGAAAATTACAGAAAAACTAGTTTTAGCTTTGCCAGATTTTGAAATTTTTTTCCAAGTTGAAACTGATGCTAGTGGAGTTGCAATTGGAGCAGTTTTAAGTCAAGAACAAAGGCCAATAGCTTCAATAAGAAATGAATGAATCTAAGAAGAAATACTCATCTTATGACAAAGATTTTTATGCTGTTGTGGAAGCCTTGAAAAAATGGAGACATTATTTGTTACCAAAAGAGTTTGCATTATATTCTGATAACCATGCGTTACAGTTTATAAACAACCAGCCAAAATTGAACCAGAAACATGCCAAATGGGTATAATTTTTGCAGAGTTTTACTTTTGTGATTAAGCGTACAAGCGGTAAGTTGAACAAAGTTGCTGATGCTTTGAGCATAGTAAATTTAATCATGCAAGAATTACAAGTTGGTGTTGTAGTATTTGAAGAAATGGTTGAAATGTATAAATAAGATGCAAAATTTAAGGAAATTTATGCAGCTGTGCAAAACCCAGCTGTTCATAATAGAAGTCAGTGGTTGGATTATCCTATCCAAGGAGGTTTTCTATCCAAAAGTAATAAACTGTGCATTCCCAAATGTTCTATGAGGGAAAACATAATTAAGGAGAAACACAGTGGAGGCTTATTTGGGCACTTTCGACAAGACAATACATTTTCTCAAGTAAATGATTTTTACTATTGGCCAAAAATGCAAACTGATGTTAAGATATTTGTTGAGAAATGCAGTATTTGTAAGCATGCTAAGGGGAGAAGTCAGAATACAGGATTGTATCATCCATTACCAATAGCAAACCGACCATGGTGTTATAGGTCAATTTGGGCAGCATTCCCAATGACCTGGTTAACTAGGCATCATCTGCAGGACCAGTGACTAAGGGTCTATCATTCCCTATCATTTCAGCTGCTACATGCCCTAAGTCAAGAACAAGACAAATCAAGCAAGACTTTCATCAAGAAAAGGTTTCCAAGGTTTGAAGCTTATTATATAACATATGAGAGCTCACCAACGCAGGCTCTAAGGGGCCTAATTGCGTTGCATATGCAGGTAGCCCCATACAAGGCTGCTCTCCAAAGAACTTCCCGACATTCACAGGTGTGTTGGTCACATTGGGAGTGAAATTCTCATTGTTCCGGAATCTCCACTTGGCCGATGCCGTCTAGAAGAGTTCACATGTGTCAAGCTTCAGATCCAAGTGTCCATTTGACATATACATGACTGGAAACATGCCTTGCATATTATTGGAAAGTCATTGATTGCAAAACAACCTACAGCTCATCTATAAATTGAGCACAAATCTAAGTGCTTGAGGAGGAAGAATTTGAGTAGAGAAATGCTGGAGGATTTTCAATTGAGAGCTAGATTTGTATAGCTACTGCTGGAGAGATTTATACTGTGATGAGGCTTGGGGATGTTGCTAGAAGGGTCACTTCAAATCAGTCATTTGGTTGTAACCTCTCCTTCTATCATGAATAAAGAGTACTGCTTATTTTTCCCTATATGCATCTGTATTCAATTTGATTTTCCATATTGCAAGATCTTGGTTGATGTATATGGTTTATGCTTTACTGATTTAGCTAACTAGCTTGAATAGATATCTATATTATTGCATCTTCTGTTGTTTCAGTGTTCTTTCTTGCATGAAGCATTCAACACAAAACTGCTTGAATTTGAAGCTGCAACAAAAGCGACAGAAGGAGCCATTTGGAAGCGACTGACCAAGTAAGCATCCAATCCTTTCTGTGTTTCTATTCCGAGTTAGGAAAATTAGTTTTATAGTCTTTCACCTGTTGTTCTAGACTAGCACCTGTCTAGGGAAGCGTGATTTATCAGTAATTCACAATTCTAGCCTAACAAACTGGCGACTCCGCTGGGGAGAATTTCTCTTAGTTCCACGTGTTTAAGCCTTTGATTTGATTTGTTTATACACCCAGTAGTTGTTACTTATCAAGATTAAAATTTTTCAAAGCTAAATTAGCAAAGAAAGTGAGTTAAACAATAGTATTTTTCTTTGTATGCTGCGCCCAACACACCCTTAGACAGGACACAGTGCTTTGCAGAGCACTGTCTCCCTTTCTAGCCTGCGTTGTAGAGCACTGTCTCCCTTTGGAGACTGTCTTGACTCTTGAAAACACCCAAATTCCATTGAATTTTTCTTTGCAATTTGTTTCAGTTTGTTTTCTTCTGTGTTTTGAAAAGTTTGCTTCTCATATTGACCAGTGACTCTATATACTTCTTCCTCCTTTGACTAAAAATTTGTTCAATGTTTGTTTAATTTTTTTTTCTTTATCATTGACAAGTTGATTTCAAAGTAATTTTTATGGCCGCATTAAGAGTCATTTGCTTTCGAAATAGGAAATTGTCGTAAAATCTTCATTTCCTGGATAGGAGAAATTGTTGTTGAAGTCCTCGTTTTTCCTTCAGAAGAGAAATTGTTGTTTGTATTATTCGTTTCTCGAAAGTAAGAAGCATTTGAATTGTTGATTTAGTGCACCTAGTTTCTTTTCTGTATTCATAACAATAAAGAAACTGAAAAGAAAAAATTGCATTTGCATGTAGAATAATGTGTGTTTTGCAAAAGGAACATTAGGAAATCTGTATTTAGTTTGTGCTCATTGATTTGTTTTGTTCATTGATTTGTTTTCTCACAAATTATTTTCTCTCTTCCCTTAGTAGCTAGGTTTTTCATTGAAGAAATTGAAAGTGAAAGATTTTTTATCATTCTTAGCTTGCATTTTAGGAATTTCATACACATCATCGTGGTGAACCTTTGAAAGGAAAATTGTAAGAAATATTAACATAAAATTAACCTCAATTTACCTAACAAAGCATTGGAACCATAACGATAACATTTAGAAGGTTTAGGCTAGAGACGTGTTCTGGCATCGTAAAACATAGCAGCTGTCGTTAACTTGTATGCGATACATTCTGAGTGTGATACCTCACTCCACGTACGTAAGTATATCATAGCTTGTCCATGTACTTTCAGGTATATAGGGCGGTGTTACAGTACAATAAGTATAAAGGGGTGCTCTCACTATGCAATTTCGCATCAGACAACGCTAATACAGACTTGGGCCTCCACGTACCTTCGGGTATATTTGGGAGGAAAAATTTTAGGTGCTATCCATCCATAGTGAACCGAGTCAGCTGCCTTGAAATTTTGATACACCGAACACAACATTCGGGGAGATTTCCTGCCCGTACTTATTGGTTCGCCAGAAGGTATTTTGCAGTTCACAGTTTCTTGGTAAACCCTTTTGCCTAGCATTACCCTCTTTTTGTTTATTTGTTTTTTGGTTAAAATAAATCAGTAATCATGGGGGAAAAAAAATCCTATCCCCCGTCGTTCGCGTAGATTAGCTTTAAAACCACCTTTACCACCAGAAGTTACTTCTGGTAGGTGAAGGCGATCACAATATGCCGAATAAAGTATAATCCGTACCTCTGGTGAAACATCATTTTCCAATAATCCAGAGTTAGCTCAATTTGTTTCTACACATCCCGGTTCGTCTACTGTTGTTGAAACAGAGTCTTCATGGTTACCTGTGGTCACGATCCATCCAATCGTTGAGACCATACCTCCTGGACCTGACGTTGTTCAATAAAAAATTGATCCAGATCCTGTCTCTTCTTTGCCAGCACATCTGAATCCTGGAGTCAAACAACCGGAAGTTGTTCCTACCTTGGTCATCCCACAAACATATGTATCCATTGAAACTCCTATATCACACAGTTAACCGTCTGAAATATATTTTGGGCCTGACGATGAAATTATTCCACCTGGTTTAATTGCGATTGAAGAAATCCCACAAGACGATACACCTTTAACTCCAACCCATTTTGGGGGGGATCTTTACCTGTACTAGTCTTTTCCTCAATCGTTTCCATCTGCCTTTGTTGATCCTGTCCCCATTCAATCTCCCGTCGATTTTAAAGGGTATACATTTGGTCAAACAACCATTTCTGAACCCATATCTTCGATTGGGCCTGCTGTTCCAATTACGTCAGCTCCTGCCCTTGCTAATCCGTCGATGTTCACAACTTCACCATAGTCATATTTGCATGGTGGCCCTTCGGTCCCAACAAGTTACAAATCATTATCTGGCACTTTCTCTGGTGCATCTTCAAGACCATGGTCCTTACCAATGTCATCATCCGGTGTTTTAACTGGTAGTCCTATTGTTAGTACTGAACGACTTGATTCATGACATACATCATCAGGGCAATATCAAGTCGGTCCTTTTGGGTCAATTATTTTAAATACCATATCAATTGGACTCCCAAAATTTAGGGAACAATATTTTTCGTCTTATTATCCTCCTTATGCCGGGGGGCAACATTTGGTCACCCAATATGATAGTACTCCGTCACTTTTTGGTCAAAATAATGTTGACATGAATGTTTGTCAATGGAAGCCCACTCTGCCTATCCAACCACAAACGGTTGTACATTCGTATCAACCGGTTCAACCTGTTACACCCATTTCATTACCACTTATTAATACATCTCTACCCCTGTTACAGAATCAAAATAATGTACATCAACCTTATCAAGCGGGTTCTTCGACTTAATATCATCAAATTTTGGGTCCACATAATCCAAATCCTTTGGTTAATTTGCAACCACCTGTATCAGGCATATCATTTATTCACAAGTTGGTTTACCATTTTATGGGATGTCACAACCGAAACTTAGTTATACATATCAACCGAATCCAAGTTATACTAATTTGGGTTATAACATTGGTGGACAGACCCCTTGGCAACCTCAGGCGCAAATGCCTCAAACTTCATTTCAACAAGTAACATATACAAGTTTTGGTCAACAAAATCCTCAAGCGTTTGCTACGCAAAACAACCCCTATCTGGGTTACCGGCATCAGATTCCGTATGCTGGTGCTCAAAGGCCTTTTGCTCAAGCAATTCCATCTTACCCTGGCTATGCTCAACCTGACCTTAATCGACAGTTGCCTTTTGTTAAAACCTTAGAATTACCAGATTTAAACTGGTTAACCAATGATCCTATAAATTATGCTCCTTGGTGGCTGATGATACCTCATAAATTACCCTCCGCTATTCCTAAATTCAATGGAAACCCTGGAGAAGATCCATCGACTCATGTCATGACATATCATTTATGGTGTTCATCAAATTCCTTGAATGATGATTATGTTCGACTACGTCTTTTCTAGTGTACGCTTACAGGTTCGGCTGCTAAATGGTACATTGAGTTACCTAGAGCTTATTTTGACAATTTCACTGCCCTAGCTATTGCTTTTTGACCCATTTCCAGTTACCGATCAGATACAAAAATGGAATGGAACTCTTGACCAACTTCAAACAGACTAATGCTACTCACATTTCTGATCATATTCATGAGTGGCGTCGCTGTTGACGGATGGTTAAGACATTTGTTTTGGATCATCTCCTTGCTGAATGGTTCATTAAATCCCTGTTACCATCTATAACTGAGGATGTGGCTAAGGGTGGCGTCGTCACAAAAGGGAAAGTTATTTCTCGTGCCCAATATTTGGACTTGATTTACACTCAGTCTGGTACGCTCTATGAAAAAATTCCTAATGCGCCGCGATCTAATTTCAATTTTCCTCCTCAAATAAAAGACTCTCATGTCGGAGACGGCTTGATAGGCACTGCAAACACACAACATGCTACTGCATCTGATCCTGGTCCTACTTCCAAAATTAATGGCGTGTCATTTGATAAAGGCAAAAGTGACAAGAAACCAGGAAGTAAGAAAAAGGGGAAATCAAAGAAAAAGCAAACTTCTAACCCACAGGAAAAATCATCTGATCAACCGTCTGGACCACGGAAACCTCGTTATCCATGCATAATCTGTAACAAGGAAAAATTTGTTAGGGATTTTCCTTACTGTGCTGAAGTATCAAAAATCATGAAGACTTCCCATGCATCAGCTATGTTGACGGACCCATTTCCAAATCTAGACACTAATTTGGTTGCTACGGATCCAGATCCTAGTTCCCAAGTGTTAATGTTATCCACCACAAAACCTTCACAATATATTTTGGTGTCAATGCATAATAAAGAGTATGGTAGTCCAGCCACTGATCAACCTACTACCTCGACAAGGAATCCATCTACTGAATTAGTACTGTTGGAAATACTGAGAGGGGGGGGGGGGGGTGAATCAGTATTCCTTTCAATTAGAGCATTAGTTAATCTTCAATTATTATCAATGTTTTTACAATGATAGCATCAAACAAGAGGAACACAAATGCACACAGTTTTTAAGGTGGAAACCCACTCCGGGACAAAAACCACCTAATGCTTTTCTAATAATTCTTTAATATTCAACTCCAATTGAAAATAAAGCTCCAACTTCCTAGAATCTAGAAAAGCATTCTTCTCCAGCTCCCACTGGATGGACGCTCCAACGCTCGAGATTATTTAGTAGTCAACTGAATGGATGCCCCAACACCCAATGAGCTACAACTCACCCTAGCACCACCCTAGCACCATATAGAAGAATAAAAGAAGAATGGACTCCCATACCAGGGAAAATGGTCCACTTTACAATGATATAGAATGATGTAGAAGAAGAATATATACTAGAACATAACCCCAACTTTGACACAACCACCTAATGATGATTATAGACCTCCCAACACTGCCTCTTCAACCCTTGGCAGATATATACTAGTACAATTTGTACAATAATGTATTTACAATGACCAAGTACAATGATACCTTTACAATGATTGTATGCAGTGATGCCCACTTGAAGACTTCAAATGATGAACTTATTGTTGCTGTTATGCACCTTGGTTGCTAATCTTGTCATGCTACCCTCTGCTACACCTTGCTTTGCTTTGCTACCATAGAAATTCTGGTCCTTTGCAACCCTTGACAACACATGATCTAGCTTTTTCTTGCCTTCTAGGAGCTCGATATTGAATCTAGTGTATCTCTGTTATTTCAGATCCTCAATATCTGATTTTTGGTCTTGTAGTATTCCTCTAAGTCTTATTTCCAATTCCACAGGTCTGACCCAATTTGGATTCTTCAAGAGAGAGTTATGCCCAATCTCTCACAATTCCCTAATTATGGACTGTTTCAGAAGAGCGCACTTGTACGACGTGCCACATGTCACTGTTTCTTCATTTGGCTTTGAAATTTATCGATAGAAAAGTAAAGACTGTGCACTATCTTCCACTTTTTATAGAATTCCAATCCGATACTCAGAGAGAGAGTTATGACGATTTTACCAAGGTCACTTCTTTGATATGAATTTCAGGAGCCTACAAAAACCCTGACTTCCACAGATCATATCTCCAAAAATATTGTGCAACTATATCTGAAATTTTTACTGCAGCTTCCTCGGAATTTCGGCTTTGCCTCATAAAAATTTCAGCTTCTGAACCTTCGTAGAAAAAAATTTATAACGAAAATTCCACGATGACCTGTTTCAGATGGCCGAATCCCTTGCTTAAGGAGGAAATGAAGATCACAATTTATATAAATGCTTAAGTTGAGAGGGGCTTCAACAAATGAACATGGGAGGGATTTTAGGAGCTTAAAAAATATTAATTATGACTTTTCAATGACCCATGCCCCAACCACATGGGGTTTTAGCCCACTAACTGGGGGTACAAACTTCAAACATGAATATCTCTGAAACCATGAATAATTACCTTGCGTGCCATATATAAACAGAAACATCTCGACAAGTAGAAACCATCAAAAGCATCATTGATCCAGAATATATTAATTTGGTAGGTCAAAATTCCCATTCAATATTGGGTTAGCCCCTGGTGCTGCTTGGGTTGACATCAATTACAACCGCTGATCAACAATCTCCCCCTTTGGCATTGATGGCAACACAAGTACTCCCCCTGCGATCATGACATCTCTTCCTACAACATTCTCTCCCATTTTGACATCAATGGCAAAGGGTAACTCCCCCTGAAACACAACCATCCTGCGGACCTGTACACACTTCCACTCCCCCTGACACACAACCGTCCTGCAGACTTGTAATCTACTTCCACTCCCCCTTTATATTCTGAAAAAGGAAAATCTAATGAGAAATTGGGGGAATCCCAAGCTTCTGGTGAAGATATTCCAATGCTGGCGAATATTTAATATGTGATTCTTTTGGTGCTGCTTGGAATCATTTTACTTGTCTAACTGCTTGCATAACATCTGGTCGGGAGGCTGTTACATATAGAAGACTACTAATCATAGATCTGTACAACCTTTGATCCACATCCTTATATGAGTCATCTATGCTCAATTTGCAACCTGTTACCATTGGAGTAAGGATGGGTTTGCAATATTCCATTTTAAATTTCTTGAGCATTTCCTTGATGTACTTGGCTTGACATATAAATATTCCTTTCTCTTTGCCGAGATATTTCCTCTGAAGCCCTGAAGTATGTCAGCTCACCAAGTAAAGACATCTCCGACTCACTTTGCATCCTTTGTAGCAAACTTACTTTAGTCGATCATCATTGCTACCAATTATTGTATCATCCTCTTTAGCTATTAGACATGCTTTAGTTGCTTCATCCGTAACATATATGTCATTTGGAGTCTCGACTTGTCGTAGCCACAATTTTACCATACACGCCTTTCCTGATTTCACATTTCATGGAGTTGAATAGTATTGTGTGTCCTTGATCACACATTTGTCCAACACTGAGCAGATTTTGATTCATGTTTTCAACCAATAGAACATTCTTGGCTACAACATCTTTGCTTCTGAGAGTGACAGTACCTGATCCTATAACATTTGAAGATACATCATTTCCAAAGGACACGGTTCTATCCTTCTTCTCTTTCAGAGATACAAATTTATTTCTATCTCCAGTCATATGCGTTGAGTAACCGCTATCAACATACCACACATCTTTGTTCTTTTGAGCCTTGAAAGCAAGAGCACAATTATCATTCTTCTTCTTCTTCCATGTTCATTTGTTCTCAGGTTTCAAGATTCTTTCCTGAGGATTTCAAGTCCGCAAATTTTGGCTATGTATCCAAAGTTTTGACATTTTGTAATAACATTCAATATTATTTCTTAAATGTTCAAATCTATCGATGTTTCCTTAATCGGAGTTCGGAGGTTCATATTTGACATATTCCCTGGAATTGTATTCGCTCCTAAAGGGTACGTAGAAATTATATTGTACTTTATGACTAAATTTTCCACATGAATAACAAGAGCTATAAAAATTGCTGTAAATACCGGATAATTACGAGAATTATTCTCTAAGGATGTTCTTTTTAATAATCTTGTCCAATGAAGTCTTCATGCATGTCAGATCTCATAGGTTCATTGTATTTTGTTGTAGAAGGTCCTGCTTTTTCTTCTTTGTAACCGATGCCAATTTTTTCATTGTAAGATCGTTGATTGTTGATGAGGTCTTCCAATGCCCTTGAGCTGTTGGCATAGTTTTGGATAGTTTTTCCTTTCTTCACTTCCTCACGCAACGAGACTACTTGGGCTTCTAATTCTTCCCTTTCTTGGTTGCTTTCTTCCAAATTCTTTTGAATTGACTCTTCAATGCATTTGTGTTCTTCAACTTCAATTTTGAGACCTTGAACTTGTTCTTCAAGAGTTTTGGAACTTGATCTTCTCCGCCTTGAGATCTTTTATAAGCTTGACCGCTTCCTTATAAAATTCCTCTATGGTCCATCCTTCTTCTTCGTTGTTTGATACCTCTTGTCATTGTGCTTGGGTTTATCAGGTATTGGCCATAAACAATACTCTCTCTATCAGTTTCTTCTTCACTGGCTATTTTCTTCATCTAGATGATGAGCTATGTTTCTTTAGAGAGGAAAGGGCCTTGTGACTTTTCGTTGAAGTTTTTAAAGACTTTCTTTTCCTTTTGAGTTGTTATTGCTTTCTATTTGGACATTTTATTTAAATGTCTAACTCATTACAACAAAACATATCAATGGAAGTTTACCTTTGAATTTTCCCTTACTAATTTTTAGTTTTCTCGTGAAGTAAGCATATTCTTCATCTGAAAGACCTTCTTCATCATCTCCATTTTCTTCACACTTGCAGGTGCATGTCTTTTCAATTGAAGGTTGTTTATCCATATTGGTTTTCTTAGATGCAACGAAAGCAATTTCTAGATGCGAAGTACCCTCTTCTTCATCAAGTCTCATTTCATATGCTATGAGAACTCCATGTAATTCCTCTTTGCTGAGTTTGTCCAGATTTGCACTGTATTCTAAGACCAATACCTTTGGGTTGAATCTCCCTGGTAACGTTCTAAGAATATTCCATATAATAGTCTTCTCGTCAACTGGCTCTCCCAATCCTTCTAGAGTATTGGTTATTTCATCAACGTATTGGAAGTATACAACAATGTTGCAATCTTCTTTCATTCTGAGTTGCTCAAATTTTTCTCTATAGATTTGAAGCTTTGCTTCTTTTACATTTGAGTCACCTGCATATATATTCTCAAGCTTGTTCCATATATTTTTGGCAGTTTTACAACCCAACACCTTATGGTAAGTAGATTCAATAAGTCCACTGATAATAATATTCTTTGCTTTTGCATCATTTACCAAATTCTTCTTACCTTGTTCATCTGTAGTTGATGTCAATCCATTTTGAACAGTGTCCCATACTTCGTAACCTTGTGCCAAGAGATAGACCTCCATTCTTCCTTTCAAGAGTGCATAATTATTTTCATTGAATAGAGGTACACCATTTTTGGTATGCTCTATGACGTCCTTCCAGCTGTTAAACTGCTATTGAAGGAACCAAGCTCTGAAACCAATTGTTGGAAATACTGAGAGGAGGGGGGGGGGGGTGAATCAATATTCCTTTCAATTAGAGCATTAGTTAATCTTCAATTATTATCAGTGTTTGTACAATGATAGCAGCAAACAAGAGGAACACAAATGCACACAGTTTTTAAGGTGGAAACCCACTCCGGGAAAAAAACCATCTAATGCTTTTCTAATAATTCTTTAATATTCAACTCCAATTGAAAATAAAGCTCCAACTTCCTAGAATCTAGAAAAGCATTCTTCTCTAGCTCCCACTGGATGGATGCTCCAACGCCCGAGATTCTTCAGTAGTCAACTGAACGGATGCCCCAACACCCAATGAGCTACAACTCACCCTAGCACCACCCTACCACCCTTTAGAAGAATAAAAGAAGAATGGACTCTCGTACCAGGGAAAATGGTCCACTTTACAATGATATAGAATGATGTAGAAGAAGAAGATATACTAGACCATAACCCCAACTTTGACACAACCACCTAATGATGATTCTAGACCTCCCAACACTACCTCTTCAACCCTTGGCAGATAGATACTAGTACAATTTGTACAATAATGTATTTACAATGACTAAGTACAATGATACCTTTACAATGATTGTATGCAGTGCTGCCCACTTGAAGACTTCATATGATGAACTTATTGTTGCTGTTATGCAACTTGGTTGCTGCTCTTGTCATGCTACCCTCTTCTGCACCTTGCTTTGCTTTGCTACCATAGAAATTCTGGTCCTTTGCAACCCTTGACAACACATGATGTAGCTTTTTCTTGCCTTCTAGGAGCTCGATATTGAATCTGGTGTATCTCTGTTATTTCAAATCCTCAATATCTGATTTTTGGTCCTATAGTAGTCCTCTGAGTATTCTTTCCAATGCCACAGTTCTGACCCAATTTGGATTCTTCAAGAGAGAGTTATGCTCAATCTCTCACAATGCCCTAATTATGGACTGTTTCAAAAGAGCGCACTTGTATGGTGTGCCACGTGTCACTGTTTATTCATTTGGCTTTGAAATTGATAGAGAGAAAAATATAGACTGTGCGATATCTTCCAATTTTTACAGAATTCAAATCCGATACTCAGAGAGAGAGTTATGACGATTTTACCAAGGTCACGTCTTTGAGATGAATTTCAGGAGCCTGCAAAAACCCTGACTTCCACAGATCATATATCTAAAAATATTGTGCAACTTGTTCTGAAATTTTTACTGAAGCTTCCTTGGAGTTTTAGCTTCGACTAATAAAAATTTCAGCTTCTGAACCTTCATAGAAAAAAAGTTAGAGCGAAAATTCCACGATGACCTGTTTCAGATGGCCGAATCCCTTGCCTAAGGAGGAAATGAAGATCACAATTTATATAAATGCTTAAGTTAAGAGGGGCTTCAACAAGTGAACATGGGAGGGATTTTAGGAGCTTAAAAAATATTAATTATGACTTTTCAATGACCCATGCCCCAACCCATGGGGTTTTTGCCCACTAACTGGGGGTACAAACTTCAAACATGAATATCTGTCAAACCGTGAATAATTACATGGCGTGCCATATATCAACGGAAACATATCGACAAGTAGAAACCATAAAAAGTGTTATTGACTCAAAATATATTAATTTGGTAGGTCAAAATTCCCATTCAATATTGGGTTATGCCCTGGTGCTGCTTGGGTTGACATCAATGACAACCGCTGATCAACAAGTACCACCTACTGTTATTCTTGACTTGAAAATTAAGCCACCGAAGGGAGTAATTCATAAATCGACATATAATCCTCGAGCAAGAACTGCACAAAATTATAATATAGTTGAAGATTTGGCTCAATCCCCTTCAGCTATGTCTGCTCTTGAGGTATTACAAAATTGTCCCTCCCAGAAGCAAGCTTTATTTTCAGCCATTGGTGGAATTGATCCGACTGATTCTAATCTTTTCGTCTTTAATCATACGAGCTATGTACTGCATCTACTAGCAGAATTGGCATTCTCCATACAAGTAAATGTTCTTAATCACCTTGTTCATCGCACTATTATTGATGATGGGGCATCTACGTGCATTATGTCTCTAAACTGTTGGAAGTCACTTGGCTCGCCGCGATTATCACAATCATCAATGACGTTGAAGGCTTTTGATGGAAGAACATATAAACCTTGTGGTATTATCAATAAATTGCATGTTGAACTAGGGGGCAAAACAGTGAATATTGATGTCGAGGTTGTAGATGGACCCCTTGACTATAATATTTTACTTGTAAGACCATGGGTATATGCAATGACTGCCATTATTTCTACATACTTTAGAATGATTTCCTTTCCACGTAAAGGTACAATCACAGTCATTAATCAATTATAATTTTTTGTCTCCGCTTCACAAGTAACTAGAAGCGTTCCGTTTGTTCACTTACCCCAACTAGAAATTCAGAACATTGGTGTAGGACTCTTAAAGGATTCCACTCTTATGGGAACCTTTGCATTACCTCCACCCGCGACGTCGGCATAAATTGCAAGTATAAAGACCTGATACATGATCTCTTCCACTCTGTCTGGCTTAAGGAAGAGTATGGGTGATTCTGATATTTCTATGTTGGATGAATTTTTACCGCCCAACCCTATATAGATGGCATAGAAATCAATCTATTTTGATTGTGCGACAAATCCGAAATCAGTGTCGCTGAGTGTTTAGGTTGATTGTTCCTTATATTTTTGGTACTCCATCTGATCCATTTTCCATAGGGCGAGGGAAGGATGTCGTGAGGGGGCCACCCTAGAAGCGCAAAATGTTGGAACCCCGGGGAGTTATGCAAACAATTTCTTATTCTGTTCTGTGTTCAAGGGTTTGATCAATAATAGGGGACCCAGTATGAAATCAATTACCAATGTATTTTCCCGTTCTACATGGAGATAATACTAGCATGATGTATTGAGGACATGTGCTCAATAGTGGGACACCTTGGGTGCCCAAAACACCCGTTACAGACGCCATGCGATACTCTTTTAGTTTGGCTTGGGAATGGTCAGCGCCAGTCGACAATGGTTAGACCCTAGAGGTTGGATATCCTATATGGCAGAATGTACTAGGGAAGTCCCAAACCGTCATTTGATCGAATGAGTTTCAACGAAATCTCTATGTTCCTTAAGTCTATTACGCCAAAGAATTCCAAAAAAGTTTATATAGGCCATTTTTTCGCATCTGGTCAATAGGCCTACAAACTAGTGATCATCATCCGTGAACATGTTTTCATCATCCCTAAGAATGACCTTCCAAATTCCTGAGTTCCTAGGTCTAACTGCTTTAGAACAGTGATTTTAAGCCCCAATGCACCCTGGCCCTTTAGAGACCCGTGTTCAACAGTAGGTTATTCATTACTCCACCAACATTGTTCAACAACATCTTGTCCCTTGCTGGGGGTGCGTTGATTCTAGAAATTTGGGAAAATTAAAAAGGATCTTTAAGCTTCCTCTTCCATAAGCTTCCAAGAGTTGTTCCAACCATTTACCTTAAGGCCTTGGCACCCCTATTCTAACTTGGTCGTATCCTTGGGATTCCCTTATGAGCCGTCGACCCCCTTGAAACCATAGCTACAACCCATAAGTGGAATTATCTTTCCTTTTGTCAACCCTATTGGGTTTGAAGTAAACCCTAGAGGGATTATTTTCCCTAGTTGTGGATTTATTTTCCCTTTTCCTTGTCATATCATCACTTGTTTTGCCTCTAGCCTTATCTTGTGCCTCTTTTAGCCCTAATTCAGGGGTTTTCTAGCTTTCTAGCCCTTTCCTTAGTCATTATTCAGTCATTTGAATGATTTTTTTTAATCTAACATTGTGATTTTGCAGTGATTCTAGAGCTAAATTGATGGTTTTAGTTCCTCAAGTTCATTGGAAGTCTTCCTAGCCATCTACAAGGCCCCAAGGCCTCTTGGTTTGATCTCTAACCTTGTTATTTCACCTTTTTCCTAAAATTAAGTTCTGAAGTATTTTATGAAAACAAAATATTTAAGGCCTAAACATACTCTAAGTAAGCCTAAATTTACTAATTGATCACCTAAGACATTTATAGTTAATCCAAAGTTGAATTTGAGTGCATAGAAGTGGGTTTATGTGGAATGTTGGGTAATATTCAGATATGATATGTTTTCTACAATCATATAAAAACTACCTACAACAGTGACTGAGTTTCATAAAAGTGGCATAAAAACTCATTTGAGGTTATATTTTGTCATTTTCACTAATTGGGTTTACATTTATATACATATTTGATCAATTTTTGAAGGTTGTCACAATAATTTAAGTGTTGATATTTATTGCATAGAGATCTGATATAAAATTTGCAGTGGTGATAAATATGGTTTAAATTTATCTAATCTCACTTGTCTCTTGTTTTTTGCATCTTGTGGATTTTGGATAAGTGTTTAATTGGATAATTAGGTGATTTTCCAATCGCTGCAATCATATGATTATTGGATGTTCCATATTGCAGTTTTGCATAATCACCATCTATTTGCACTCTTTCACTCACACACACAAGCGCTCTAATAAAGTTGATAAGTGTTTAAGAATTCTCTCTAATTTATCCAAGTCACATTGTGGATTAAATCTCTTGTTTTCTCATTGCCATTGGATAAGTGGATTCATTGCTTATTGTTAAATTGGATATCTCTTGTGGATGCTATTTTAATCCTAATCAAGTCATCTAAGTTGTCTCTCTCATACATCTAATTGGAATATTTATAATTGGATAATTTTACTCTTGAAGATTAAGAAGCATTGATCTTGTATTGTTTATCTCTTGAGCTAATTGTCTATTGATATTACTGGCAACATTTTCTAGCATCGTTAATCTTGAGCATTTTCTCTTGTGGTTGGGATTGTCTATTGTTTAAGTATTTCATTGTTCATTTGGAAATCATTGTAACTAAATACTTAAGTAATTAAGTAATCTCACTTTAAGAGCACTCATACATCTCTTTCACTTGCATACTAGGATTAGTGTCTTGCATTAATTAATTTAATTACAATCTTAAGCTTAGTCGATAGAGAATAGGACCACCTTTCTCATCTAGCTTGAGGAGCCTAACACCTCTTCAATGGTTAACAAGGTGACCTTACAGTCGTCAGAGTCATAGTATCTGCAGCACCAGAGACATCAAGTGGTTAGAACCTAAGGGGATGTATCATTAACCAAGCCTTTTCTTACTTCCCCTTGGATTCTGTCTCACAATATACTCTAGAGACTAGCTTCAAAACAATTAAGAGGAAGGACATATTTAGAGTAGGCATCTAACTAAAATAAACCAATACTTTCATCTTCTTAATCCATGAAACACCACAATTTCTAGCACTTATCTTCTTATCACCTTATTTACCTTTTTTATCTCCACCTTAACACCTTGATATTTGGGTTAGTTTCCTATTTGGGTGGCGACTCCACTGATTCATCCATTCACAAGAGCTTATACTAGAAGAAATATTGTAGCTAGGTTAACCCTTCTCTCAGAGTTCGGTTAAACAAATTACATTGCAGTAATAATTACTTTTTCTTAGACATGAGGCCCTCCTTGATATGCACGTTCTTTTCCCTGACCCGAGGGTAGAGTTTTTTCTCTTCCTACCTCTCGTCTAATGTTTTAGTTTTTTTCCTTTTGGATTTTAGAGTTAGATTCATGTTCATGTGGCGACTCCACTTCTTTCATTCTTTACAAGAATTTCTGCTAGAAGCTCACTTCTTGTAGACCTCTTGTTTTTATTGAACATGTATATCTCTCTGACATCCATTAGCCCCTTTTCCCTTTAAGAAATTTATCATGAATGAATTTCTCCCCCCTTGTGATTTTACTAACTCTTAGGGTTGTCCTCATGATTTTCCAAATGAATTCGTCGGTGCCATCAATGAGGTTCCTCTTTTTCAAAGAAACAATGCCTATAGTGTCAAGATGCACCTCAAGAATTTCAACGTCTGTATGAAAAGGTGTCACATGTATTATGACCATCAAGATGTATGGATAAATATTTTTATTACCGCATTAAGTGAAGATGATATGGATTGGCTCTAAGAGTTCCTTGATAAAACCTTTGAATCTTTACAATCAATTATCAATTCCTTTGAAGATAAATATGGAGATAAAGAAAGGGTCAAAGAAAAAGCTGAATTTAAAGAAATTAAAGGGGCTAAGAATGGGTTCATCAAGGAATTAAATCAAATGGTTAAGGATGTGCAACTCAATTAGGCACAGGTAATTAGGGAAATTGAAGCAAACCAAGCTTAACTCATCAAAAGCATGGAACTTAATCAAGCAATATTAATAGCCGATCATGCCAAAGAAATAAGTTCCATGAAAGTTAATAAGATCACTCTTCAAAATAGGTTGTTGGCTATAAAGGAAAATCATGCTAAAGAAATGGAGGTTATCATGTCAATTATGCAAAATCATTTTATTGTCATGAAATCAGATAATGATAATTTGATAAAAATTATGGAAGAAAATCATGCCAAATAAATCACTGCTATGAAAGTCGAGCATTCTAGTCAAATAACTACTATTCAGAATAAGTTGGACGAAATCAAAAGATAAAAAATTCAGAGACCCCAACTTGATCCAGATGACCCAGGCGGGAAGGAAATTGAGGGAAATCAATTTGATGCTTGCAAGATTGGTCCATCAGCCTTGACAAAGTAGGTTCATAAAAATAAAGAAGAGCATGTTGCAAAAGTCTTTGAAATTCCAGTTTTTCGTATGAGTGTTTTCTAAAGAAGGTAGGAATTTGTACACCAACCAAATCATCATCAACATCATAGCCTGACCAAAAGAAGCATAAAAATCAGAACAAAAGAAGGAAGAGGTTGATGCATATGATGGTCGGGAACAACTTGATATTCAGATAAGTCAAAGTCATAGAATATTTAAAATTCAATATGGCACATCAAAAAAGAAGACACAAACCTACCAAAAAGTCGGAAGATGCTTAGTATGCACTATGTTGAAGACATATGATGCCATAGGGAATCTTATGTATTGTATTTATAACTGTAAAATCTTAGTTAGGATTTTAGTTATGTCATTATTTAGTTTTCCTTCATACATTTATATTTTATATGTTTACGTTTTAATTTGTAACAATAGATTTTTCTATTCCAATAGATGTTATATATATACATGATGATTTGGATTTTGAATGGATATTTATTTGATGGACTTTTTTTTTCTTGGATACAAGATTATGGATTCTCTCGTTCCTTCAAAAAAGCAATGTGTCCCTAAGTAGAGCCAGATGTTGACCACATTTTGTCAGCATTCCAAGGAAGCAGAATGCAAAGTAGTGAATAAAATTTTCCAAGGTTCAATGTCATCAGCTAACATAATTTTATCACTGTAAAACCCAATTTTTGCAAGTTATATTGTAAATGATGCTCATATGACCATTTAATTATGTAACAACACCTAAGTAATCCTTTGATTTTGGCGACAAATTTATTCATAGTAAGTTTTTTAACCTCACCGAATTATCTGTTTCTAAACACAGATAATAGACAGAGTTTTTCTTTTAGTTTAAACCCCAAATCTAGGTTGGAATTCATTGACAAGTTCCTAGATGATTCCTAGCATTATATCAAGTCTTTGTAAAATTTGTTTGGGAATAATTTAAGCACATTTGGCTAAATTATTTTATTACAAACCACTTAGTGTATAATAGATCATATTGAGTCACAAAATTGGGTATAATCATCAAGGTCTATATGTAAAGGTGTATTCCCCCTTTGAAGGTTGAATTAATTGTAATATCTGATGTAAAAAAATATTTTAGTGCATGGTCCCTCATACTTAGACACCATGGCTAAAAATTTGAGGGTGGGAAAAATATTAATCCCCTTTGGTGTCAACTAATCAATTTTTCTAGCTAAATTAAATTAAAATCCCAAGCCAGAAAATTAATTAATTTTGAGTAAAAAATAATTATAGAGAAATTCACTTCTCTCCAAGTGGAAAATGATAAAAAAATCACGGGTCAAAGAGAAGTCAATTTTTGGAGGTCCCTGACCAAGGGAAAAATGGATATTTTAAGAAAATTTGAGCCCTTGGACCTTGGTGGTTAAGTCAAAGTCAAATTTTGAGGAAATTAATCAAAAATATTAATTTTTGGATTAACTAAAAATGGATTTTAAGAGAAAATCATTTTTTTCCTCAAAATTAAAAATTCGACAGTGGAGATTAAAATAAGATCAAGTTATTTTCGATGGTCGAGATTATTTTGACGAGAATCAATCCAAATAGCCATTAATTTCCCCTTAGAGGGGTTTTCCTATATAAAGAAGCCATTTTTGTTATATTGGATATATTTGGATGGTGTAAATTCTTGAATGCTGGTATTGAGCTACTGCTCTGTTGAGAACATTTTGTACCATAATGAAAAAACTTTGGAGTTCAGTTCATGGTATCTTTCTTATGCTGATATTTGGTATGTGTAGCTATGTGTGATCCTATTTTGAGATAAATATTGATTATTAATTGTTATTTCATTTGTCTAACAACTAAGAGCTAGGATTTAACAGAAAGAAATAAAATTTTGAAGGAGCAAGTGGCATTGCTACAGAAAGCTCTCCTGATAAGGAAGACAAAATGGCAATGCATGAAGGTAGATTTGAAAAACATGAAGAAATTTTTAGTGGAGAGTACAAAGGTGGTGAATGCGAAACCATCCCAAGATAAAGGGAAAGCATTTTCCCAAATAGACAACCATGAGGAGACAACAAGAGAAGAAAGGAAAGGAGGCTCCACAAAATTTTCCAAAACTTGGGCTGAAGTTATTAGAAATTCTGCTAATATGGAAGGAGAAGCAAACATTTGGGTCAACAACATGAAAGATAGAGAAAGAAAGGAAAGGCAAGATAGAGCAACAAGCATAATTATTAAAGGGGTGAAAGACTATGAGAAAAATGAATCTAATTTTGACCTTGCAAGGGACTTCTTAAAAGACAATCTTCTATGAAAAGGACAAATATGGCAAGCATGGAGGGTAAGAAAGTTTAATGGTGAGAGAGCCAGGCCTATAATATTCATCATGCATATCTTGCATGATGAAGATACCATTATAAGCAAGAAGAAACTCTTGAGGGAGTGCTTAACCTCTGACGCGAGTATCTAAGCTGTTGTACAGTGTTTATTATATCGATAATTAGGAATATCCTGTATCTGTATCTTATGTATTAACTAAGACTAGTATTCATGTGATTTATTACCATTACTTATAGAGAATATGTGAGCTTAATTACACATATAGTATGAAATCATAACAATGGCTCCAAGATTAGATATTACTAAATCAAGTATGTATTACTATAGATTATAAGCTTCATCTTCTTATGTCAAATACGACAACTGATACAAAGTAACACTTATAACATAAATATACCCAATACTTGCCTGGAGATGAAGAAATTGGTTGGCTTACTTTCTCATTTCCCCCATTGTTGAGGAAATGAGGGAGGAAATGTAAAAGGTTAGGGAAGAAAGAGATGAGAGAAATAGAGCATGGATTTATAAGGGTAAAGTTGTGATAACACAATTTGGACCTCCTTCCAAAACAGGGCAACAAGATGATAATAAAGAAGAGACAACAATCTCTTTAGTAGGGAATCAAGAAGCAAGGTCAGTATGGGAAAGTAGGGACAAAGAATCAACTGTGAGTCTCTCATGTCAAAACAAATAGTAATAAAGTCATACCCAAGTTTCCTTAAGTTTAGTTTTTTGTAACTGCATAGGTTACCCATGGAGATGAGGACCTGGGTTAGGGCCTATTGCGGAAGATAGAGACATAGTTTTCCTCATAGAAACACATGATCATGAAGGGTGCACGACACCTTTGTTTGAAGGGTGCTGGAATATGGCAATGTGGAACAAGGTAGAAGGGAATGGAAAAGGACACAGGGTATCATGGTATTGGTGAGAGAAAAAGAAGGTCGTTTCACTCAACTAGAAAAATAATACTCAAATAAACAATTCATTTGGTTTAAAATATCAAAAATCGAAATCACATCAAAATTGAAATATGCTATTTTGCGCTGCAAGTTTCAAAAATATACAAAAGTAGAGGGTTTGACCACAAAGATCCCTTTGTAGCATTAAAGGTAGATATTGCAACATATTTTCAGCTAGGTGAAGTCATTATAGTGGGTGATTTCAATTCTAGGACTGCAAGTGAGCAAGCTAGCATTATTTCTTGTAAAGAAGATTGTGACCCTATATGGCTTACATAAGAGAGTAATCATCAGTGGGAAATAATTTCAGAGGACAAGCGCTGCAATCTCTTTGGTAAAAAAATTCTTATTCTATGTGGGGCTTTCGATTTAGTCATTTGTAATGGTTTGACTAGATGGGTAAAGTCTAGTAATTTCACTTGCAATACTTACAATGGAGAAAGTGTAGTAGACTATGTAATTTTCTCACATAGTTTGTCTAATAAAATGGAGGAAGTTTTGGTTGGAGATCGACTTTGGGACTTAAAATCATATCACAAGGCAATTTATTTTAAGTTTCTCTTGGACCAAAAAGAAGTAGTTAGGGTAAAAAACTCAGTGTGTTCAACAAAATCTTCCAAAGGGTAGAATTATTTTGACTCCAGAAAATTGTAATAACTTCAAAATAGTGCTAGAGAGGCTCTTCTCGAAGGAGAAAATCCCATTTCATGACCTTCATAGTCACAAATTAACACATTTAATTCAAAGCGCACTTGCAGAGTGAAAAAGAGAAAAAATTAATAAGTGTGAAACAAATTGCTTTCCGGTTAATGCTTGGTTTGATAAGGAATGCAAAAAGTCAAGGAGAATGTGGAAAGATGCAAATAAGGATAACATAAATCTCAAAGCTTACAAGAATATATTAAGAAAGAAAATTGTTGATTTCATGGCTTCTATGAGAGAAGAACTAATCTTCCTTTGGGAAAAATAACCCCAAATTATTTTGGAAGGAGCTCCAACTAAGAAAGATGCAAATTGAAAACAATATTACAACCTCTAAATTGTTTGACTATTCAAGACAAATTTATGAGAAGGATTTAAGATTGACCCTCCTCCCTTGGTCAACGCTGATACAAAAATCTTCATGATGCAATAGGTAAATATGGGTATCAAGAAGTTGGGTGTTGGAAAATCAAAAGACTTAGCTGAACTCCGAGAAAAGTATCTAAAGTGGTGCTTAAAAATTCTAGCACCTTACATTACAAAAACTTTCAATAAAATCATACAATAGGGGTTCCCCAGAGATTGTACAACTAGTCTGGAAATACCTCTTTTCAAGAGTGGTGACATCAATAATCCATCCTATTATAGGACCATAATGATAAAACCCTTTTTTGTAGATTTATTTGGAAGCATGTTAGAAAATAAAATTAGCAAGTGGGAAGAAGAAAGAGATAAGCGTGCTAAAGGGCAAGCAGATTTTAGACCTAAAAATTCCACAGTTGATCATGGCATAACTTTAAGGCACATCATTGAAAAATTTTGGGAGAAAAAGGAAGAAATCTTTTGTTGCTTTGTTGATTTCAGAAAATTCTTTGACACGGTTCCCGGGGATAAGCTTTGGCACAAAATGGAGGAACTTGGGGTTCCCAGAAATTTGAGAACAGCTGTACATAGGCTGTATGAAGAGGCGAAAGTAAAAATTAGAACTTCAACATGCATTTTTTAAAGTTTAAGAAGTGATATAGGGGTCAAACAAGGTTTCCCATTGTCTCCTACCCTCTTTGGTTTATATATCGAAAACCATGAATAATGGATAAATTCACAAGGGAGTGACGATATCCATTTGGGAAAGTTTGTTATAAGGTTTCTTTTGTATGTAGATGACCTTATTCTGATTGCTAAATATGCTCTTGTTTTGCAAGATCACTTACTTTCCCTTGAGTATTTTTGTAGAAGTGTGGGGATGCAAGTCAATATTAGCAAAACGAAAGTAGTGGTTTTCTCTAACAAAAGAAAATATAACCAACATAAGTTCTACTTTGAAGGAAACATTTTGGAAGAAGTTGCAGATTACAAATACCTCAGAATTGATTTTAACAGAAATATAAGATTGGATGGATGTAGAAAGAAAATAAATTTGGGGGGTTGGAAAATTTTTTATGCTTTCCAAAATAGGTGTAGAGAGGCAAAGTTATGGGATTGGAAAACCACTATAACTCTTTTTAGGGTTTTAGTGATTCCAGTGATTCTCTACAGTTGTGAACTATGGGACAACAGTACATCTCACATGTAGTGGAAACAAATTGAGAAAATTCAGAAGCGTTTGATTACAAAAAAATTCAAAATTAAAAGTGCATTTTCTTATGCTATCTTGTTAAGATAAACATGGGGTTCTCCTATCGAAGCAATTGCTATGGTGCGGGTCATAAGGTATTTAACTTTTTTTAGCAAATGGAAGAATGAAGATGGCCTAAGGTTGTGTTTAATGACATATTGTGCAAAAGAAAGAAAAATTGGATGCAAAAAAATAACAAATGGCTTAGCAAATGGGGCATTTTCTTGAGCGTGTGTCCCACAAACAATGAAGAGATAATTTTTTTTTCCATGGATAAGTTCCAAAAACATATTTGGGAGAAGGATATAGGGGAAAGAAAATTTTTTGTATTGAAGAGTTTAATCCCACTCATAATGATCAACAAAAAGCGTACATAGGGGCCAATATTTCTTAGAGTGCCAAAATTCTTATTGCTCAATTAAGGAATAATTCTCATCAATTCCGTTGTTAAAAAAGGCACTGGAAAAGGAAAAAAGAAGTGTGGGAAGAAAGAGTATGTATTTTTTTCTCTTCCAGAAAAGTGAAAACAGAAAAACATTTCATTTTAGAATGTGAGGTCTTCAAAGAAAACATGGAAAGTTATGGAGATATTTTGGCAGCTAGCTCTTGGGATAATATATTTAGCGAGGGGTTTGTCGAGAATCTGGAATTGTTTATTGTGAAACTTCATAGGAAAAGGGTTGAATACAAGTTCCAGATAGAGAAGCAATTTGTACCATAGGTTATCTTTAGCCTTGTGGACGTTAAATAACTTCTTCTTCTTCTTCTTCTTGATATATTTCTATATTAGGCGATATGATTCACTATATGATCTAATAATTTTCTTGAGAAAAATAATAGAGATTTATAGGAATGCTAGCCCTTGGGCTCAAAGTTCACAGACTATGGGGAAAGGATGAGTATGTTTGGGCTTTGAGATTTATTTACGATATTTGATTTTGCAAGAGTGTTTCAAACAATATTTATTTTTCGAAAATATACTCATCCATTTGTTATTTCTCCAAAATATTTTAAATATTGTAGAGGTTGTGTATTTGTAAATTATTTGTAGATAACTTGTAAATTATTTCTAACCCATTTGTTTTGCAGCAATTGGGGCTTTAATATTTTTTGGGGTTTTATATTTTATATATATATTTGGGGTTTTGGATTATTTATTTATTTGTGCAGGTCAACTTCAAGAGGATTAGGATATTTTTGTTTGGGTTTTGAGGTAGATATAGCCGTATGAAGGGAAGATATAGCCTCCATTCATCCTCCAGGCCCAACATCTACAATTTGGTAGTGATTTTCTGGGATTTTGGTATTTTTGTGGGTTTATAGGAATTTTTAAATCCCTTGGCCTATTAGTCCAACCTTTCTGGCCTAGTCGTGAGGCCTAGAAGCCTCCGAGGTCCCTCGAACCCCCTCTTTGGCCTAGCCTTAACCTATTTTGGGTTTTTTGTCACTCTGTAGGGCCTTCGACCCTCTTCCTTGGGCTAGTCGCATGGATCCAAGGGCCACGTCTTGCCTTTAGGGGAGCCGTCTAGCCTTTAAAAGGCCTCAACCCCAATTTTCCAGCATGGCTGTAGCCTTGGGCTGCACTTACGAGCCCTAGACCCCCTTGAAACCCTAGCCGCATCCCCTAAGGTGAATTCTCTTGTCCTCCATCAACCCTATTGGGATTTCCATCAACCCTAGATGGATTATTTTCCATTTTACCTCTCATCTCAGCCCTTGTTTGGCATCTATCCCTATATTTTGTCTCTTCTAGCCCTAATTGTGGGTTTTTCTAACCTTCTAGCCCTTTCCCTAGTCATTATTCACTCATTGGTTTGATTTTTTTTATCTAACATTGTGATTTTGTAGCGATTCTGGAGCTAACTTGGTGGTTGTAGGTCCTCAAGCTCATTGGAAGTCTTCCTAGCCACCTACAAGGCCCTAATGCCTCTTGGTTTTCTCTTTAACCTTCTTATTTCACCTCTGTCCTAAAATTGAATTATGAAATATTTTATGACATCAGCATATTGAGGGCTTAAACATACTCTAAATAAGCCTAAATTTACGAGTTGATCACCTAAGACATTTATAATTAATCCAAAATTGAATTTGAGTGCATAGAAATGGGTTTTTGCGGATTGTTGGGTAATATTAAGATCTGATATGTTTGCTACAACCACATAAATAATACCTACACAAGTGATTAATTTCATATAAGTGGCATAATAACTCATTCAAAGTTATATTTTGTCAATACATTGTCATTTGCATTCATTGGGTTTATATTTCTATACATATTTGGTCAGTTTTTTAAGGATGTCATTATAATTTTAGCGCTGATATTTACTGCGTAGAGATGTGATATAAAATTTTCAGTGGTTGAAAGTTATCTAATCTCACTTGTCTCTTGTTTCTTGCATCTTGTGGATTTTGGATACATGTTTAATTGGATAATTAGGTAATTTTCCTATCGGTGCAATCATATGATTATTGGCTGATCGATATTGCATTTTTGTATAATCATCATTTATTTCACTCTTGCATTCACACACACAATTTCTCTAGTCAATTTGATAAGTGTTTAACAAGTCTTACTAATTTCTCTAAGTCACATTGTGGATTAAAGCTCTTGTTTTCTCATTGCCATTGGATAAGTGCATTCATTGCTTATTATTAAATTGGATATCTCTTGTGGATGCTATTTTAATCATAATTAAGTCATCTAAGTTGTCTCTCTCATATATATAATTTGCATATTGGTAATTGGTTAATTTTAATATTGAATATTAAGAAGAATTGATCTTGTATTGTTTATCTCTTGAGCTAATTGTCTATTGATATTACCGACAACATTTTCTGGCATTGTTAAGCTTGAACACTTTCTCTTGTGGGTTGGATTGTCTATTGTTTAAGTATTTAATTGTTAATTTGAAAAACATTGTAACTAAATATTTAAGTAATTAAGTAATCTCACTTTATGAGCACTCATATATCTTTTTCACTTGCATACTAGGATTAGTGCCTTTCATTAATTAATTTACTTCCAAGATTAAGCTTGGTCGATAGAGAATAGGAGCACCTTTCTCATCTAGCTTGAGGAGCCTAACACCTCTTTAGTGGTTAACATAGTGACCTTTCAGTTGCCAAATCCATATTATCTGTTGTGCCGAATGCATCAGGTGGTTAGAACCTAATGGGAGGTATCATTAAACAAGACTTTTCTTGCTTACCCTTAGCTTCCCTCTCACAACCTATTATAGAAACTAGCTTCAAAAAAATTAAGAGGAAGGATATATTTAGAGTAGGCATCTAACTAAAATAAACCAAGATTTTTCATCTCACGTAGATTGCAGGACTTGCATTTTATATAGGGTAGTGAAGCATCCTTAATAAATAACTATTCATCTGGTAAGTTGGTAATAAATTTATTTTAAGCAAGTAGTTGATTCCATTCAAGGCACTAGTATTCATAATAAATCTAATCAAATAACTTGTTAATTCAACCAAGTTGGTAGGCCATTCAGTTGTGTCACCTAGATTTTTTGGTTGCCAACAAGTCTCCCACCTTCACATTTCATAGGGAATACCCCATATATTATTGTAGGGAGACAACTAGAATGGAGAGGGTGGGGATTAGATTGACAACCCCTGCCCTAAGCGTTGTCGCATATTGCATGTACAGTTTGGGCGATAAATTTTTATGGCATTGTTATTGAGGATAATTTTATCTTATTCTCAACGTTTTAACAACATTCAACGCCATTCTTCCTAATATTATAATCATTTTCATCTTCTTAATTCATCAAACACTACATTTTCTAGTTTGACTTCTCACTAATATTATTATCACCTTGTTCACCTTTTCTATCTACACATTAGCACTTGGAAATTTGGGTTTGTTTCCTATTTAGGTGGCGAATCCGCTGATTCATCCTTTCAAAAGAGCTTATACTAGAAGAAATCATGGTAGCTTGGTTAACCTCGATCTCGGAGCTTGGTTAAACAAATTGTATTCTAGTAAGCATTCATTTTTCTCAGACAATAATCCCTCCCTGATATGCACTTGCTTTTCCTGACCTGAAAGTAGAGTTTTTTTCTCTTCCTACCTCTCGACTAAATTTTCAGTTTTTTTTCCTTTTGGATTTTAGATTTAGATTCATGTTCAAGTGGAAACTCCATTTATTTCATTTTTTACAAGAATTTTTTCTAGAAGCTCACTTCCTATAGACCTTTTGTTATCTTGAACAAAGATCTCTTTCTGAAATCCATTAGCCCATTTTTCCTTTAAGAAAGTCATCATGAATGAATTGCTCACCCCTTGTGATTTTACTATCTTTCAGGGTTATCCTCATGATTTTCCAAATGAAGTCGTTAGTGCCATCAATGAGGTTCCTCTTTTTCAATGAAACAATGCCTATAGTTTTAAGGTGTGTATGTTTCCACAATCTGGTACATGTAGTTGAGAACTTTTGGAAACTTGTGTATTTTTATTGAAGGGCCCGACGTTTTGGGTGAAAACCTAAGCCATATTTAGGAGCAAGAAGCTTAA
This sequence comes from Pinus albicaulis, assembly GCA_034641835.2. Classification (NCBI taxonomy): domain Eukaryota; kingdom Viridiplantae; phylum Streptophyta; class Pinopsida; order Pinales; family Pinaceae; genus Pinus; species Pinus albicaulis. The sequence continues at coordinate 440,425,100 of CM076570.1, forward strand.
TAATTTATAGGAAGGGTGCTGTACCAAAATATATAGATAAGGGGAGAAAACTAGCCGTTAGCTAGAAGGAAAATTAGGTCAAAGAGATGATAATTTTTTTAAATTTAAAATCAAGATTAAAATTAAGATTAAGATTAAGATTAAGTTAATTAAAATTAAAATTAAGTTAATTAAAAATAAAAAAAAATATAAAACTAGCCGTTAGAGATGAAGAATATTGTCAACAATAATACATTAAATTAGTCAAAGAGATGAATAATTTTCATTTAAATAAAAAAATCAAAATTTTAAATTATTTATATAATAGGAGATACCCATGGATTGTTAGATTTATAAAAATAAAATTATGAATATTGGAAACTAATGTTATTAAAAGAATTAAATTGAATTGAATTGGTCAAATTTCAAAATTGGGTTAAATAATTAATAAGTTGGATTTATATCATATTAATGAATTCAATTGAAGAAATGTAATAAAATAATAAATCCATGAATATGAGTCATTATATAGCTAGAGAATAAATGAAGTGGTAAAGAAATGACAAAAATGGAAATTAGAGGGGATTTTTGCATTAAATTGATTAATTAAAAGCTGAATAAGAAATGACTAATAGAAGAGAATAAAATCAAAGAAATAATTTAAATATTTTAAAGGTGCAAGGGGGAGGAGGGCCGCGGGGTGGGGGGTGGTGGGGGGATAAAATTAAGGAGAAGGTATGGGCTTAGGAAATTTTAGAATTAGAATTAGCGGAAAGTCGTTTAGATGATAGAAAGTTGATGGTGGATTTCTAGGATTGACTTAAATGATACCCATAATCTCGATTAAAGTTATTAGGATGTTTTAATATTTCAAGGGCTTCCCTATGACCCAATTGGAGTGGTATGGGGTAGATGATAAGATTTTAGATTTTTAAAAAAAAATAAGGTGTTTGGTAGAATGGGAATGCTTAGCAATGGAATATTCTGTAGTGTGGTTGTGGATGTTGTCAGCCATGTGTTCCTTCAGCCGAGTTTAAAGTATCTGCCGGTTTTTCCTATGTAATACTTTCCACAAGAGCATGGAATCTCATAGACCCTGACACCTAACATAGGGTCATTTTTATCCTTGGCTGATCTGAAGAGTTGGCTGAGGGTTCTTTGGGCTTAAAGAAGGTTTAATTTTTTTTTTGGAAAGGATCTTGGATAAATGATTAGTGACCCCTTGACTGTAAGGAAGGGTTACCTTGGCTTATAATGTCGAGATGCACCTCAATAATTTAAACCTTTGTATGAAAAAGTGCCGCCCATATTTTTACCATGAAGATGTATGGATCAAGATTTTATTACCACCTTAACTGAAGATGTTATGGATTGGTTCTTAGAGTTCCCTGATAAAACCTTTAACTATTTACAATCAATTATCAATGTTAGTGTCGGTATATTCATCCCTCTGTCAGTGATCAAATTTCTCTTGTTGCATTGCATATTAGATGTCTCACTCAGTCAACGACATTTCATTAGGAGCATGGATCATCTGAAGGTAGTGGCTTGTTGCTCATGTCCCTCATGTCCTTTACTTGCTGGCCTATTTATGTCCATTAAGATCATTTGCAGTCACAAAGAGTCATTTTTAGGGTTTTAGTGTCATTAGGTCTAGGGTTTCATTAATAAGGTTTTCTAAGTCCCCCATAATGGTCAGAAGGCACATGAGGAGTTTGAAATAAGGATTCAGTACTAAAAATTTCATCATCATATGCTTAATAATGTATTTTTCTTCAAAACTCTGTTTTGAAGAAAAATAGAGTATTTCATCTTTATGTATAAATGTAATGTAATTTCAAGTTTTCTCAGTGGTAATAATATTTTCACTGGCAACCCTGGTCACCTTTGTCAAGCTACAACCAATCCATTCCCTGCAGGACAAACAAAAAGCACATCATTCAGTCAAAAAGCCAAAATAAAGCAAAACAGAGTTTTAGAAAGTGTCAAAATCTGAAACATTACAAAGTGGGGTTTTTTTGAAATGAAGAATTAAAGATCCTTGGTATATAAATAATTTTCATGTTTCAAAAGCTCATTTGTATGCCAAGAGGACAGAGTGAGCCAAGGATAAACCGTGAAGAGCGAAGGAAGCATTTTGAAGGCAGATTTGTGCAAGTTTCATTGCGCGACGCATTCGCTGGGCGACGCGATGCATTGGATGGGTGCGACGCATTAGGTTGGTCCCCACTGTGTTGAAATTACTCTTGCGCAGCGCATAGGAGTTACGTGGCGCGTTGGGTTTGTTGCGCGACGCGTAGGGCCGCAAAGCAATTTCATTGCCATTCCTCTCAAAACTTCAAATCGCCTACACTTCCTACCCAAGTAAGTCAATAAACGCTGTCACTATCAATGAACATGTGTTCTGTGGATATCTATGAGGATTTTAAAACTAAAATTTTCAACCCTATTATCTTGTTCCTAAAGAATGCTTCTTTAGGTTTATAAGTAATTTGTTTCAGGTCATCACTCCCACTTCCCCACCCCGTTATTTCCTCCTCACGATTATCTTGTTACATCACCCCATTTCCTTATTCCTTTATATCCATAAATCATCATATTCCCTATCCTTAATTCCCATTATCCCACATCCTAATTATAAATTTCCTAAACCCAAATGCTATCCCAAAAAACTAAGATCGCCTCTTAAACTCTTCAATTGAAAAATTTCAATTGGAAATATCCCATCATTCCCCCTACCCTCTCCCTCCATAGTCCCTCGCATATTATCATACATTTGGCAACAAAAACCAAAGACACCAAACTCCTCATATTCATTTAAGGAAACATAGACTTTGGAAAACATGGAGACAAATTCTTCTTATGACCGAGACAATGACTCCACAATTGAATTGCATGCACCTAGGAGACCTCATAAGAGTGGCAGACATGTGAGGGAGGAGCCTACTTCATTGGCTGAGTTGCAGGCCTGTCCTCTTGCTATTTCATGTTTTCAACAACAGTCTTGTTATCAATTTTGTGAAATGGTTGCTAGAGTTCACCACCATCATGAGCTGGCCCGATTGTTTGTGTTGCATTTACATAATGGTCAAGTCACTCTTGCAAGTGTGACATTCACTTTAACACCTGAAACTATCTCTCAAGCAACCAGAATTCCAAATGTTGGAGAGAAATGGAACAAAAGGCAGCAGGTTGACAGGGAACACTGTGAGCCATATATCAAGCCTGGTTTTTTGAGACAACTCAGTAGAGTTTTTCCCTTTCGGTTTCTAAAAGATTCATATGCTCTTTTGATGAAACTCATTATCAAATATTTCAGTTGTGAGGGCCGGTTTTCACGTCTCTATGCCTATCATATCAGGTTGCTGATGCATTTTACCAGGGTGAGAATGATGAACCTCCCTTACTTCATATGCCAGAATATTGATAAGATGGCCACCCTCGTGCAAAGGAAAACTCCTGAGCAGCAGTATAGCAGTGTCTATCACTTTGCACTCATCAAAATTGTGGTTATGCATCAGCTCAGCTTGCAGGATATTTCATGGGAGGATTTCATTTCTAATGATTTCTTCACAGCTTCTTAGGTACCTTCAGAGGCTTTTCATGAGGCAGGTGAACCTTCATATCAGCATGGAGGTCATGAGACACAGACTGCTAGTGTGCCGGTGTTTGTCACCTATCAAAGGGGCACTAGAGGGTTGTTTGCAGTAGCTAGGCGAGTATTATCTCCACCCGGGGTGGAATAGGTCTCGCTTCCTTCATCAACGGTACAGGTACAGGACAAGGGTAAGAGTCCAATACATGATAAGGGGCCTTCAGGAGGCCAGGATACAGATTTCATACTCATTAATGATGATTTGGGCTCACCAAGCTCAAAGCTGAGAGAGATTGTTCAGGAGCAGAAGGCGGAAATAAACACTTTGTCCGTCAAGTTGCAAAGAGCCCAATGGATAATCAACTACCTTGAGCAGAGAAACAAACAGCTAGAATATCAGCAAACTATCATGGAGTTGCAAAATATACGTGAGAACCGACAAGCTGCCAAAAGGAGCCAAACCGAGATGACATCCATTGAGCAAGAGATTGAGGCTGATCGCGAAACTTGGCTTGAAAGGGTAAATATTCATTTGGAAAAGCTGTTGGAGAAGGCCAACAAGGAAAAGAACATGTTGAGCACATGGCGAATCATTATTGGGCAAGAAATCATGTTTGCAAGGCACGAATCAAGATCCTGAAGGCTAAGTTGAAGAGCGCCTCAAAGCGTCGGAAAAGGTAAGATAGACTTTAGATTTTGGCCGAGGCTTCCTTGGCCCATCATAGTACATGATGGAGGACATTCAGCCCAAATTTCAAGAAATTTGGGACACATTTTGAATTTTTTTTTTTTTTTTTTTTTGGCCTAAACACAAATTTTTCAGCGCTACACGTCGCACCACTTGGCACACGCTTTTGATGGGAGGCTCCTCTTGGGTAAAAATTTACATTTTTGGATTTTTCATGGAAAAATATGCATGCCTACTTATGGCCAAGAAATTTTGACAGGTTTTAGGTTTCCAGAAGGGTCAAAAACACCCCAAAAATGACCTTTCTGCCCCTTTTTTGACACACAGGAAGCAGTGTTGGGAGAAATCATTTTTGGAGGGGCAAATGGAAGCCAAATTCAGAAATTCCACTTGTGTTGGAACGTAGACAGGCAGACCTTTCCAACAAGCCCACTTGGAGCTAATTGGGACACCGGGAAGGCCTTCAAAATCAGCTCCAAACTGGCGCGACGCATAGAGAAATCAGGCGCGGCGCATTGGGGATTTTTGCTAATTTTGGACTCAGTAACTCTGTTTTTCGCCTGGTTTTTGACATTTTGACTTTCTTGCTTCCAAATGTTAAAATCATGATGTAATTTGATGTAATTTGATGGATCTTGATGGATCTTGATGTAATTTTGTTAAATTTTCACTCATGGAGGTAGATTCATCCATCAAAAGGTGAATTGCAACTGAATGAATCAGTTTCCTAGTTTATAGAGGCAAGCTGTTCCACTGCCTACTTTTTAGTTCTCAGTTTAGATTTTTGTTCAGCTCCTAAACTTGTGATATCCACCCCTAGAGGCTGGGATGAGTGGTTGTTTTTCTATATCTTGTGGTTTTTCATTCATTAGCATGGTTGGACACTTGGGATTGCTTTGAGCATCATTGTACATTCATCTCTGCAGTTTGGCAAAGGAATAGACCAGGGTTTGCAGCACTCCTTGGGATTCAAGTGGCTCTTTGTTTTGATAATGTGTTTCTCTTTGTTAATGTAAGTTTACTGGTGTTTCATGTGTGTCATTTTCCCTCTTATTTCTTCTTAAGTTAAAAAAATAAGGATAAAGGTAGAATCCATTAAAATTTGTAGTGCTCTACCTAGGATTTGTTTAATTTTCCATGTTTTCAACTGTTTGAAGAGGATCCTTGAAAGTTTCTTGCCCTCTTCAACTCCTCACCGGTCTGAGCTATCCATTTCATTTAAAATTGAAGTGTCAAAACAATTGCCTACCTTGCCCCATTAAGATCTCTGCAAAAACTAGGCCTCATTCCCCAGACCCAAAATCTGCCCTTCCCTTTGATCCAACAAACACCCTCAAAATCAAATCAACTCTTTTACATATATACCTAGCCTAAAATCAGTCTTTATTCAAGTCATCTCAAGCCTCACTGATCATTTTTTGCTGAGATTGACCAGGAGAGAACCCTCTCCCGATCTGGTAGGGCTAGCTACCAGATTAAGCGTGGTTTGATGTTACCCTAGACTCTGCCTTTCTCAGACTGAGGTGGATTTAGGCCATAACATAGTGGTGACCATACTGGGAAAGATTGTTTACTTGTTAGTGTTATTCATTTTATAAACTACAGACAGAGCCTGAAGTTAGCCAGGTAGTCTTCGAAACGCTCTTGTTTTGCATTAGCGAAAGTAGATGAATGCTGCTTTAGTCAATCTCCAGTCTAGTCTTATAAACATAACACCTGACTTGCAAATTTCCCCAGTACATGTATCAAGTTGGATCTGATTGTTGATGGTGAACAACGATCAGACATAGGAAGGCTGAAATCATTCACCTGGCGACTCCAGTGTCAAAGAATCCCAAGTTTCAGAATTTTTATGGCGACTCTACTCTTCAAGAATCAGTAGCCTGAGGAATTTCTTGGTGAATTCATTCCAAGTTTTCCAAATAAAATTCCTAAGGTAGATTGGCAAAGGAATTTGCCTACGTTTAAAGATGATGATAGGAAGGATGCTGCTTTACATCTGGTTATATTTCACATTCATATTCGAAAGTTGAATGTTGATTTTCCTGAAGATTGCTTGATGAAGATATTCATGGCCACTCTGGAAGGTGAAGCCCGATCTTGGTATGAAAGTTTGCCGCCTGCTTGTATTTACTGTTTAAAGGATTTTCATACCATGTTCTTTGAAAGGTATAAAGAAGCTTATCCATCCTTAACTTTAGTTTAGAACTGTTGTAGCCATGTTCATAGTTTTATTGAAAATATTGAAATTTTTTATGAAGATGATGACTTCATGGACGATGAGATCATGGAGGCTCTGTACGAAAATCCATTTCAGCAACATAAAGAGAACTTAGAGGATACTCATCAAGATGCTCAGGAAACTTTGCATCAGGATCAAGATCTTAGTACAATGGAAAATGATGAAATAGAAGGTTTTATTTCAGATCTGTCCATAGAAGAAGACAATATGCAGGAAAGCCAAGTTTCAATTTCAGAATGTGATAAAGTCAAGTCAGCTATTTCAGATCTAGATTCAGATCGTGATGATCAATAATGCCTTGTGCTGAATCCCATGAAGAAGAACTCTGCTGTTGAGATCATCTGGAATGAAGAAGACAGAGTTATTGATCCCAATGTTCTCATTTCATTAGAACAAAGCCTTCATGAGGAGGTAATCCAGTCAGTTCATGAAAAACAAGATGAGATCTTTGTTCAAGTAAGTGAAAAATCTTCTTTCAATAACTCAGTGATAAATGATAATTTGATTGCCATGTCATATGAAGATGATCAACAATGTTTTCAAATTTCAGAAGATTAGGGAATTAAGGACTGTCATTTAGGTTTTTCATGTTTTAAAATGTTATTTCATGAAGACAATCACTATTTGAGAAAAAGAAAACAAAAAGTATTATCTCCTTTGTCTGAAGATGATATAGATCAACTCCTGAAAGGTCATGTTACAGCCCAAGCTAAAGCAGATTTGCAGTGCCCACATGGTCAAGAAAGTGTTGGTGAAACTTCTTCCTCTTTTGAAAATGATGACGGTCTTGTAATTAGCTTTATAGATTAGAAAACAGATAATATTTTCTCTCATGAAGATGATAAGGCTGTCATGTTTGATAATCTTGAAGATTGTTATATGTTTCAGAATGACCTAGACCATGAAGTTGAGGAATATGAGCTTGAGAGAGACAATATGCCAGAATTTCTCATGGTCAAGGAACTTACAGCTAACACTAAGATGGCAGAAGCTTATACCTCTCTGTGCCTTCCTATCACTCGGCAATCAATTTTTCTTTCAGATCAGAATGAAGCGAGTAGTTGTATTTTTGCTGCTGGATCTCAAGACCAACTAGTGCTTCAGGATTTTCAAGATCCCTTCGACATTCTTTTGCAAGCATCAGAAAAGATAAATGTTGCCTGGTTCATTATCATAAGCCTTGGTTTTAGTGGTTATTGTGAGTTGCCTACATGTACATTGTTCTACCTGCTCGAGAAAAGTGAGAGCAGAATTTTGGTATGTAGCCATCTGCTAGATTGGTTACATTGGAAAGCTCACTACACATGATTGTACATATTTCATCAGTAGGCAGTTGATTGTCATCATGATTTGAAGCCCTCAAATCTCGATGGACTGCTGCCATTAAAAAAGCTTTGTAAGTACTAATTTCAGTCAAGTAGGTCTTGAGTCATTTTTGTTTTAGTCAGTTTCGACATAGTTTCATTTCAAGTGTGTGCTGTCATCATTATTTCAGTTTGGTTCCCGAAATGAAAGCTCTAAAACTGAAGGTTGGTCTCAGTTTTGGTTTGGTTTGTTTGAGTCAGGTCTTTCAGTCATTTTTGGTTTCGAAATTGAGTCAGTTTTCAATTCTGAAAATGAGTCAAGAGTCTTGTTTTGGTTTGTCGAAGTTATTGAATCCATAGCCCAATGGACAAAGGCACTGCCTATTTTCCCAGAGATCTGTAGTTCTTGGCACCTCCAAGGAGCTACCATCCCCATTGGAGACAATGTTAGTGTCGGTATCTTCATCCCTCCGTGAGTGATCAAAATTTTCTTGTTGCATTGCATATTAGGTGTCTCACTCAGTCAGCTGCATTCCATTAGGAGCATGGATCATCTGACGATAGTGGCTTGTTGCTCATGTCCCTCATGTCCTTTACTTGCTGGCCTATTTCTGTCGATTAAGATCATTTGCAGTCACAAAGAGTCATTTTTAGGGTTTTAGTGTCATTAGGTCTAGGGTTTCATTAATAAGGTTTTCTAAATCCCCCATAATGGTCAGCAGGCACATGAGGAGTTTGAAATAAGGATTCAATACTAAAAGTTTCATCATCATATGCTTAATAATGTATTTTTCTTCAAAACTCTGTTTTGAAGAAAAATAGAGTATTTCATCTTTATGTATAAATGTAATGTAATTTCAAGTTTTCTCAGTGGTAATAATATTTTCACTGGCAACCCTGGTCACCTTTGTCAAGCTACAACCAATCCATTCCCTGCAGGACAAACAAAAAGCACATCATTCAGTCAAAAAGCCAAAATAAAGCAAAACAGAGTTTTAGAAAGTGTCAAAATCTGAAACATTACAAAGTGGGGTTTTTTTGAAATGAAGAATTAAAGATCCTTGGTATATAAATAATTTTCATGTTTCAAAAGCTCATTTGTATGCCAAGAGGACAGAGTGAGCCAAGGATAAACCGTGAAGAGCGAAGGAAGCATTTTGAAGGCAGATTTGTGCAAGTTTCATTGCGCGACGCATTCGCTGGGCGACGCGATGCATTGGATGGGTGCGACGCATTAGGTTGGTCCCCACTGTGTTGAAATTACTCTTGCGCAGCGCATAGGAGTTACGTGGCGCGTTGGGTTTGTTGCGCGACGCGTAGGGCCGCAAAGCAATTTCATTGCCATTCCTCTCAAAACTTCAAATCTGCTCGGTCACTTCCGGTCCAAGTAAGTCAATAAACGTTGTCACTACCAATGAACATGTGTCTTGTGATATCTATGAGGATTTAAACTAAAATTCAAACCCTATTATCTTGTTCAAAGAATGCTTCTTTAGGGTTTATAATTTGGTTTTGTGCCTATCACTCCCACTTCCCCACCCTGTTATTCCCTCCTCACTGATTATCTTGTTACATCAGCCCATTTCCCTATTCCCTTATATCCATAAATCACTCATTCCCTATCCCAATTCCCATTATCCCACATCCTAATTACAAATTTCCCAAACCCAAATGCTATCCCAAAAAACCTAGTGACTGCCCCTAAACTCTTCAATTGAAAATTTTCAATTGGCAATATCCCATCATTCCCCCTACCCTCTCCCTCCACAGTCCTTCGCATATTATCATACATTTGGCAACAAAAACCAAAAACACCAAACTCCTCATATTCATCTAAGGCAACATAGACTTTGGCAAACATGGAGACAGATTCTTCTTATGACCGAGACAGTGACTCCACAACTGAATTGCATGCACCTAGGAGACCTCATAAGAGTGGCAGACATGTGAGGGAGGAGCCTACTTCATTGGCTGAGCTGCAGGCCTGTCCTCTTGCTATTTCATGTTTTCGACAACAGTCTTGTTATCAATTTTGTGAAATGGTTGCTAGAGTTCACCACCATCATGAGCTGGCTCGATTGTTTGTGTTGCATTTACATAATGGCCAAGTCACTATTGCAGGTGTAACATTCACTTTAACACTTGAAACTATCTCTCAAGCAACCAGAATTCCAAATGTTGGAGAGCAATGGAAAAAAGGCAGCAGGTTGACAGGGAACACTATGAGCCATATATCAAGCCTGGTTTTTTGAGACAACTCAGTAGAGTTTTTCCCTTTCGGTTTCTAAAAGATTCATATGCTCCTTTGATGAAACTCATTATCAAATATTTCAGTTGTGAGGGCCAATTTTCACGTCTCTATGCCTATCATATCAGGTTGCTGATGCATTTTACTAGGGTGAGAATGATGAACCTCCATTACTTCATATGCCATAATATTGAGAAGATGACCACCCTCGTGCAAAGGAAAACTCCTGAGCAACAGTATAGCAGTATCTATCACTTTGCACTCATCAAAATTGTGGTTGTGCATCAGCTCAGCTTGCAGGATATTTCATGGGAGGATTTCATTTCTAATGATTTCTTCACAGCTTCTCAGGTACCTTTGGAGGCTTTTCATGAGGCAGGTGAACCTTCATATCAGCATGGAGGTCATGAGACACAGACCGCTAGTGTGCTGGTGTTTGTCACCTATCAAAGGGGCACTAGAGGGTTGTTTGCAGCAGCCAGGCGAGTATTATATCCACTCGGGGTGGAAGGGGTCTCGCTTCCTTCATCAGCAGTACAGGTACAAGACAAGGGTAAGAGGAAAATACACGATGAGGGGCCTTCAGGAGGCCAGGATACATATTTCATACTCATTGATGATGATTTGGGCTCACCAAGCTCAAAGCTGAGAGAGATTGTTTAGGAGCAGAAGGCGGAAATAAACACTTTGTTCATCAAGTTGCAATGAGCCCAATAGATAATCAACTACCTTGAGTAGAGAAACAAAAAGCTAGAAGATCAGCAAACTATCATGGAGTTGCAAAATATACGTGAGAACCGGCAAGATGCCAAAAGGAGCCAAACCGAGATGACATCCATTGAGCAAGAGATTGAGGCTGATCGCGAAACTTGGCTTGAAAGGGTAAATATTCATTTGGAAAAGCTGTTGGAGAAGGCCAACAAGGAAAAGAACATGTTGAGGCACATGGCGAATCATTATTGGGCAAGAAATCATGTTTGCAAGGCACGAATCAAGATCCTGAAGGCTAAGTTGAAGAGGGCCTCAAAGCGTCGGAAAGGCAAAATAGAATTCAGATTTTGGCCGAGGCTTCCTTGGCCCAGCATAGTACATGATGGAGGACATTCAACCCAGATTTCAAGAAATTTGGGACACATTTTGCAATTTTTTTTTTTTGGCCTAAACACAGATTTTTCAGCTCTACGCGTCGCGCCACTTGGCGCACGCTTTTGATGGGAGGATCCTCTTGGGTAAAAATTTACATTTTTGGATTTTTCATGGAAAAATATACATGCCTACTTATGGCCAAGAAATTTTGACAGGTTTTAGGTTTCCAGAAGGGTCAAAAACACCCCAAATTCTACCCCTTTTTTGACACACAGGAAGAAGTGTTGGGAGAAATCATTTTTTGAGGGGAAAATGGAAGCCAAATTTAGAAATTCCACTTGTGTTGGAAATTATATAGGTAGACCTTTCCAACAAGCCCACTTGGAGCTAATTTGGACACCGAGAAGGCCTTCAGAATCAGCTCCAAATTGGCGTGACGCATAGAGAAATCAGGCGCGACGCATGGGGGATTTTAGCTAATTTTGGACTCAGTAACTCTGTTTTTCTCCTAGTTTTTGACATTTTGACTTTCTTGCTCCCAAATGTTAAACTCATGATGTAATTTGATGTAATTTTATGGATATTTATGTAATTTTTTTAAATTTTCACTTATGGAGGTAGATTCATCCATAAAAAGGTGAATTACAACTGAATGAATCAGTTTCCTAGTTTATAGAGGCAAGTTGTTCCACTGCCTACTTTCTAGTTCAGTTTATATTTTGTTGGAACAGCTCCTAAAATTGTGAGCTCGACCGCTAGAGGCTGGGATGAGTGGTTTTTTGTCTATATCTTGTGGTTTTTCAGTCATTAGCATGGTTGGACACTTGGGATTGCTTTGAGCATCATCGTACATTCATCTCTGTAGTTTGGCAAAGGAATAGACCAGGGTTTGCAGCACTCCTTGGGATTCAAGTGGCTCTTTGTTTTGATAATGTGTTTCTCTCTGTTAATGTAAGTTTACTGGTGTTTCATGTGTGTCATTTTCCCTCTTATTTCTTCTTAAGTTAAACAAATAAGGATAAAGGTAGAATCCATTAAAATTTGTAGTGCTCTACCTAGGATTTGTTTAATTTTTCATGTTTTCAACTGTTTGAAGAGGATCCTTGAAATTTTCTTGCCCTCTTCAACTCCTCACCGGTCTAAGCTATCCATTTCATTCAAAATTGAAGTGTCAAAACAATTGCCTACCTTGCCCCATTCAGATCTCTGCAAAAACTAGGCCTCATTCCCCAGACCCAAAATCTTCCCTTCCCTTTGATCCAACGAACACCCTCAAAATCAAATCAACTCTTTTACATATATACCTAGCCTAAAATCAGTCTTTATTCAAGTCATCTCAAGCCTCACTGATCATTTTTTGCTAAGATTGACCAGGAGAAAGCCCTCTCCCGATCTGGTAGGGCTAGCTACCAGATTAAGCGTGGTTTGATGTTACCCTAGACTCTGCCTTCCTCAACCTGAGGTGGATTTAGGCCATAACATGTTCCTTCAGTCGAGTTTAAAGTATCTGCCGATTTTTCCTATGTAATACTTTCCACAAGAGCATGGAATCTCATAGACCCTGAGACTTAACATAGGGTCATTTTTATCCTTGGCTGATCTGAAGAGTTGGCTGAGGGTTCTTTGGGCTTAAAGAAGGTTTTAATTTTATTTTTGGAAAGGATCTTGGATAAATGATTAGTGACCCCTTGACTGTAAGGAAGGGTTACCTTGGCCTATAATGTCGAGATGCACCTCAATAATTTCAACCTTTGTATGAACAAGTGCCACCCATATTTTTACCATGAAGATGTATGGATAAAGATTTTACTACCACCTTAACTAAAGATGTTATGGATTGGTTCTTAGAGTTCCCTGATAAAACCTTTAACTATTTACAATCAATTATTGATGCCTTTGAAGATAAATATGGAGATAAAGAAAGGGTCAAAGAAAAAGTTGAAGTAAAATAAATTAAAGGGGCTGAGAATGGGCTCATCAAAGAATTAACTCAAATGGTTAAGGATATGCAACTAAACCAGGAGCAGGTAATTAGGGAAATGGAAGATAACCAAGGTCAACTTATCAAAACCATGGAACTTAATCAAGCAAAATTAATAGTTGGTCATGCCAAAGAAATGTGTTCCATGAAAGCTAATCAGATCACTCTTTAGAATAGGTTGTTGACTATAGAGGAAAAAAATGCTAAAGAAATGGAGGCTATGATGTCTAATATGCGAAATAATTTGATTTCCATAAAATTAGATAATGATAAAGTGATAAAAACAATGGAAGAAAATCGTGCCAAAGAAATAACTTCTATGAAAGTTGAGAATTCTAGTCAAGTAAATATTATTCAAAATAAGTTGGATGAAATCGAAAGATAAAAAATTTAGAGATCCCAACTTGATCTAGATGACCTAGGCAGGAAGGAAACTAAGGTAAATCAAGTTGATGCTTGCAAGATTTCTCCATCAGCCTTGATAGAGAAGGTTCATAAAAATAAAAAAGTGCATGTCACAAAAGTCTTGGACATTCCAAATTTTTCATATGAGGGTTTTCTAGAGCATGTAGGAAATTGTACACCGACAAAATAATCATCAACGTCACAGCCTGCCCGAAAGAAACATAAAAAGCAGAAGAGAAGAAGGAAGAGATTTGGTGCATGTGATGGTTGGGAACAAATCAATATTTAGATAAGTCAAAGTCCCGGAATCTTAAAAATTCAGCATGGGACATTAGAAAAAAAACCCACAGTCCTGCCTGAAAATTAGTAGATGCTATGTATGCACGATGTTGAAGACATTTGATGCCATAGGGAATATTTTGTATTGTATTTCTAACCCTACACTCTTAGTTGGGATTTTATTTATGCCATTAGTTAGTTTTCCTTCATGCATTTATATTTTATATATTTACGTTTTGATTTGTAAGAGTATACTTTTCTATTCTAGCAGATGTTATATATATACACGATGATTTGTATTTTTAATGGATATATATTTGATGGACTTTTGTTTTCTTGGATACAAGGTTCTAGATTATCACATTCCTTCAACAAAACAATTTGTCCCCAAGTAGAGCCAAATTTTGACCACATTTTTCCAATAGCCCAAGGAAGCAAAATGCAAAGAAGCGAAGAAATTTTTTCAAGGTTCAAAGTCATTAGCCAACACAATTTTATTATTGTAAACCCAATTTTTCCAAGTTATATTGTAAATGATGCTAGTATGACTGTTTAATTATGTAACACCTAGGTAAGCCTCTAATTTTGGTGACAAATTTCATCCTAGGAAGTTTTTTAACCTCACCGAATTATGTGTATTTCTAGACATAGATAATCAACAAAGTTTTTCTTCCAACTTAAACCCCAAAGCTAATGTGGAATTCATTGACAAAATCCTAGGTGAGTCCTAGTGTTATATCGGCTCTTTGTAAAAGTGGTTTGGGAATAATTTAAGCACATTTGGCTAGATTATTTTATTACAAATCACTTGGTCTATACTATATCATATTGAGTAACACAATTGGGTATAATCATGAGGGTCTATATGTAAAAGTGTATTCCCTCTTTGAGGGTTGAATGAATTGCGATATATGATGTAACAAAATATTTTAGTGCATGGTCCCTCATACTTAGACACCATGGCTAAAATATTTGAGGGTGGAAAAAATATTAATCCCCTCTAGAGTCAATTAATTAGTTTTTCTAGCTAAATTAAATAAAAATGATAAGCCAGAAATTTAATTAGTTTTGAGTCAAAAAATAATTATAGATAATTTAATTTCTCTCCAAGTGGAAAATAATAAAAAAATCGTGGGTCAAAGAGAATTCAATTTTTGGAAGTCCCCACCAAGGGAAGAAAACATATTTCAAGAAAATTTGAGCCCTTGGACCTTGGTGGTTAAGTCAAAGTCAAATTTTTGAGGAAATTAATTCAAAATAATATTTTTTGGATTGATTAAAAATGGGTTTTAAGAAAAATTCAAAATTATCTGCAAAATTAAAAATTTAATGGTGGAGATTAAAATATGATCAAGTTATTTTCCATGGTCGAGATTATTTTGACGGGGATTAAGCCAACTAGCCATTATTTTCCACTTGGAGCGGTTTCTCTATATAAAGAAGTTATTTTTCTTCTATTGGATATCTTTGGATGATGTAAATTCTTGAATGCTGGTATTGAGATGCTGCTCTGCTGGGAACATTTTCTATCATAATAGAAATACTTTGGGGTTCAATTCATGGTGTTTTTATTCTACTGATATGTGGTATGTGTTAGCTATGTGTGCTCCCTTTTTAGCTAAATATTGATTATTAATTATTATTTCATTTTTTCGGTGATAAGAAAATTATATTAATATATTTATATCTCAGGTGATTTGATTCACTATGTGATATAACAATTTTCTTGAGAAAAATAATAGAGATTTACAGGCACGCTAGCCCTTGGGATCCAAGTTCATAGATTGTGGGGAAAGACTGACTATGTTTGGGCTTTGAGATTTTTTTGTGCTATGTTATCACAAAATTGAACTTGATTGGTTGCTTATCAAACAACTCAGTGTAATTGTTTCAAACCACTTCTGACTAAAGCTTAGCCTCTTCAGTTTGAGAGGGATCTCTCAAGGGGGTTTTATAATATTGAATAATGATAGTAATAGATGGATAACTCTATGGAAATTGTAACTTGTTTTTTATGATTGCAGGTTGAAAAATGCAGGCTTGCTACCATTGGGATTATGGAGTCAACAATTAGTAGTTTCATTGACAGTGGTTCTTCACATGGAAGTTGAGGAAAATAAAGGTTTTTAACAGAGGCAACTCACACATAAAACATAGGAAAACACAGTGATTTCATCACTAAAGGAAGTCAAAGCATACAATTATGAATTATGAATTATGAGTAATAGAGATGAAATCTACTGCAAGTGATAAAAAATAAAGATACAAATCAATAATATGTCAAAAACCTCATGAGAATATTAGGTCTGGAAAGAAGAATGTCACTTTGTATTACTGATACTTGTCAAAAGCATACAAGCAGTAATTTGGTACAAATGTTCTCCAACCCCTTACTACTTCGATGATTTGTCTTTAAATAGACATTCTTTACAACAAGGATGATCTCTCTAGTGGCTAGATCCTCGAATTCTCCTATGACACATTTCATAACTGAAATACATAACTTTCAACAGAAAAATGACAACAACTCTTTAAAGAAACCATATCCTAATAGGACTCTAACTCCTATTTATTACGTTGCTCTATCCTATATGTAAAACAGTTAAATGATGGTTAAAAAATAAATATCACATGCTTGAGAGACACATGACCAAATTCACCTCCAATTTACATATTTAAAACATCCCTAGATTTGTGGAGCATAACCCTGTTTTTTAGGAATAAATGACCCCTATCTTCAACACTATTTTGACTGATGAACTATCTTCATGGCACTCCCTTTGAGTCATAAATATCTGATGATAAGATCCCTTGACATGTTGGAGGACTCCAACTAGCCAAAACTGCCTTCAAGATGCTCAAAACCTCCAACAATTGCTTGCTACGAAAACATGACAGTTTCGTAGCAAGTTTTGGTAGCGTGGAAAAAAGTGGCTTCTGCATCCATCTACTTCACTCTTTTTCTATTCCATCATGTTAATAAAGTCATGAGGCCTTACCACCATGAATCCCCCTCCTTGAAACATGCAAAAACTGATTTTAAAAGCAAAAAGGTTGTTATAGGTTTTTTTGTAGCATATTCTTGGCTTCAAGCCTGAGGTATGCTATGAAACTGTGTAAAAACCCAGAAATTTCCCCTTTCAAAATTGTCTTCAAAATTGACCTCCAGCTGAAAAAATTTGATTTTCTACATGTTATGGACCTCCTAAGGCATATCTCATCTCAATTTACTGCTCCTGTGGTGTGTCCTCCTCATTTATGATCAGTTGACTTATAGGCTCTTCCACCATAGTCATTTTCAAACCTTTCCTTTCCAGCTCTTCATGAATCAGATCCAATTGTTCTTGAAGATATTTCACTTGGTACTTCAATGTTATATTCTTGGATTGCAAGTGCAGCTTTACCTTTTTGATGTGCTTTACCTCTCTTCTTAGTGGTTGAGTCCACTTTATCAGTTTTTCTGTATTGTCCAAGGTCTTTGAGACACTTGTGAATTTATCTTCCCAGATCTTCCTCATTTGTTTAAACTGAACCCTTTCAGCTCTATGATTCTTTGCCTCTTTCTTCAAGACTTATATCTCTTCCCCTGCCTCTTTCAACTGCCCCTTAAGGGTTTCAACTTCTGATTTTTTAGTGATTTTCTCTTTATCATTTTTTTGTTTGATGACCAACTCTTCTTTTGCAGGTGAGGATAATTATATGATGCTTGTTGCTGGTTGAGTAGTTTCACTGACCTTCTGAGTTCTTTGCTACTTTCCATGACATTTCTTGCATGTCTAGTCATTGGCTTTCTAGGTTGAAACATGAAACTAGCATCATCACTTGCAAAATCTAACTTTTTAGTTCTCTTTCCTTTCTTTAGATTTCTTCCTCCATCTTCAACATCTTCAGCTTGGACAATGGAAGTTTATTCAATGTCAATTGCATGCAGGATGTCCTCTAAGTTACCCTTAACCACTGTTTGGCTCTTAGTAACTCTCTTGCTACTCTATTTGCTGACTGTTTGCTTCTGTTTTGCAGGTGTGGTTTTAAGTGCGTCATTCTTCTACAAAGGCTCTGTCTCCATGCTTACTGGTCCTAGTGGGGATGATCTATTCCCTTCTTCAATTTCCTCTGCCACTATTGGTGATGAAATAATTTTAGGCTTGGGAACTCTTTTAGGAGTGACAACATCAACTTCAAAACCACTCATGAACAGAAAGGATGTACAATCTCTGCCTAATCTCTTCAACTCCTCTAACACCAACAACTTAATCAAACCATGGTGAAAGATAGAAGTTTCATTGTCTTTTGTTTTAACTTGGACCTTATCTAACATTTTACCTAGACTTCAGTATAAGTAAAATTGCAAGTCAAGAGAAATCTTACCCAAAAAATGCAGCAAAAGCCTAAGGTGGTAGGAGTAGACCATGTGAAACCTTCCTTCACAAGTGAAATACTTTTGAATGATCATCACAAGCTTTGAATAGTTGTCCTTCATGTAACTCCTTGGGATAGCATTTGTGAGATTAATTTCAGTATGCTCTGGCTTGATGAACTCTTTGCAATCCTGCATGGTGAAATTGATGCCTTTAAACCATTGTTCCCTTCATCTAGGGATTCCTATTACTGCTGAAATGTTGTCTGGTGTTACTATGAGGTTTAACATTCCCACCTTTGAAGATGTCCTGTTGAAACTTTTAGCAAAATCCTTAGAAACCTGTAGATGAAAACCCTACAGCCTTTGACAGAATTTCAAACAACCTATTCTTCTGAATACCTCCATGGTAGTTGGGTCTTCATTTAGCAAATTCATGTCCATGGGCTCATACCTGTGGCAGTGACCACCTTTTTTGGTTTTCTTCCTTACAACCATGGTGATTTTATATCTTCTCAGCGTCGTGTTATATGACACTAGCAACCTTTGAAAATGCCAGCAACCTGATTGGATCGATGAAGCAGCTCTCCAGAAATCAAATATCATGTAAAGATAAAGCAGAGAATGACAAAACGACTAATTGGGTAACATTTTATGGTTTTGAATGACAACTCATGCCTTAATCATCACACATGCATGCTAAACACGGTAATGCTGACCTCAGACATGACCTTGTACTTTTGAATTAACCCTAACAGACTCGAATGACCTCCACCCTAACTCCTTCAATCATGAGCTAACCCTTTGCGTCTGAATTGACAAGACAGACAAAAAAAGGTTTTTTGTAGCGTAGCTAGTTCATTCTCTGACAATTTCGCTACGAAACTATTAGGTAGTTTCGTAGCGAAAATTGTTGTTTTGCAGTATAAAACACTACGAAAAGTTGTGAAACTGGCTTAAGTGTCATTTTTCAAATTTAAACGCTTGGGAAATGAAAACTGACAGCAAATTATTACTGATGGGACATGATATGATCTGAATGGAGTGGATTAAGATAAAATGGAGGTGGTCTTGAACCTTATGATAGGTTAAATATGTAAAAATGAAATTTTCCTATACCAACTTGAGGCCTTTGATAAATGAACTATATAACCATGTCAAGTAATGTTTCACATTTTTCTAAGTGATAACATGCTATTGGATTTTGCAGAAGGTTTTTAGCCAATATTTATTTTTCAGAAATATACTCATCCATTTGTTATTTGTCCCAAAAAAATTTCTCCAATTTTTTAAAAATATTGTAGATATTGTATATATGTAAACTATTTGTAGATAATTTGTAAATGATTTCTAACCCATTTGTTTTGCAATAATTGGGATTTTAATATTTTTTGGGGTTTGATGTTTTGTATATATATTTGGGGAATTTTATTTATTTATTTATATTTATATTTTATTTTTTAATTTTATTTATTTGTTATATTTTTTTTTAATTTATTTTTTCCGATTTATTTGTGCAGGTAAACTTCAAGTTGATCAAGATATTTTTGTTGGGGTTTTGAGGTAGATATAGGCCTAAGAAGGCAAGATATAGCCTCCATTCATCCTCCAAGCCCAACGTCTAACAATTTGGTAGCGATTTTCTGGAATTTTGGTAATTTTGCAGGTTCATGGGAATTTTATAAGCCCTTGGCCTAGCCATCTGTTGAATATTGCAACAAGAAATGGTGAAGGAGGCATCCTGAAATATCATTCCTGATCCTAGTTGGAAAATAATCACCTAAACTAGGTGGGGCCCACACAGGTGATTTTTGGCGAAAAGTCTATTTTTAGACATGTCGATCATATTCTATGAGTTGCAGGATACTATTTGTGGATGGTTGATCAAGTTGGAAAAATAGATGGACTTCTATTTTTAGATATATTGGGTGGAATCTATTTTTAGATTGCCAGTCTAAAAATAGATATGTCGAATATTATTAGCTCTTAATAATATTTGGACTCTAAACATTATTTTATTCTCTTGGAGCACTTCAGTTAAGTGCACAGATGTGGAACAACAGCTGATAGAAGGAATTACGCTATTCCTGAGGGTTTACTAGAGCTATTTCATGGAGTACTTCAGTTAGAACTCATGTTACAGAGTTTTGTGGATTTGGAGAAGTAGTTGGTGGAGTTGTATTTAGTTTAACTCAGTGTTGTAGAGGTAAATCCCCTCTGCGGACAGAGGCGATCCCTACTAGCCCAGATCGGGTCTAGCAACAATCGTATATGCTAAGGTGCAAGTTCCTAATTCCAATAGACCAAATTGCGATGAAGGCCTACCTCAAGTCCAATGCTGTTGTTTGTAGAGAAGATGGCGCTCCCGTTTCCTTGCTCCAGCAGATCACAATCCTCTCGCTTGCCGCGATCGAACACCTGCACACACAAGAAACACAATAAACACAAGCATAAAACTCGATATATGCAATTATGTATGAGTCAGAGAAGACACAACTCATGATCATAATGAACAATACAAGTGGAACCATAACCAATAGTCACTTATCATTAATTCATACAAAGGAAAATACAACCTGGCTCTAACGCTGAATCTTCCTTCGGCGGGTCGTCAGCGGAATACGTCTCGGTAAAGCTCGTCGGGGATGGGGACAAGCCTCTCTCTTCGATCGTCAATCTCCTTGCTACTGATTTGGCTCTATGAGGACTATCAAGGCTCTTGCAGCATTATTTAGGCTATGAAGGCTCTTGGAGACTCAACCATTCAGCCTTTAGCTATTCAGCCCCTTCATCAATGGAAGATGGCTATATTTATAGAGGAGAGGAGGAGGTTGGGATCCCTACAATAGTGGAAGGGAGGCTTTATCCCTTGGGAGGTTCCTCATAAGGTGGAAACAAGAGGCCAAAGGAGGAAGGCCATGGTTATTCAGTCGAAACCACTCCTCATGACTCATCCACGAAGTTGTTGTAATCGAAACTTCGCCTCTTTTTTAAAAAAACTTTCCATAAGAAGATTGGCGCGGGTGCTTAACTGGGACAAAGTGCCAATTGGCGTGGGCATAGTGTTAATTTTCCTCATTGGCACGAGGACATAACAGGCTACCAGCGCCAAGGCAAAAACATGTGTTTTTAGGGGTCTGCTCAGGAAATGATCAACATAAGGAATGTTGTCCTCATGGCAAGGGATGCAATGATGGTATTTGCAAGGCATGAAACTACTTATTCGTCACAGAAAAGACCCTCCAATGGGCGAGATGGGGATTGTAGGGATGGTGACAAATTACTGTGTAACAGATGCCCCCTAAATCATGAGGCCCGAGAGAGAGAGAGGGGTGAAATGCTTTACAAGAACGTGTCCAACTGAAAACACTGCCGTCGGAAAACCTGCGTAGAGAAATACAACTAATATCTCAAATACATGATATATGTGGTATGGGCACAGCTATCCATAACAGAGTATACAATAATCCAGATCCAAGGCATGGACGCAGCCATCCAATAAGGATCGATAAAGAGACTCAGGTATGGTCACAGCCATCAAATCAGTGAGTCATGTAACCAATCATAATAATCCACAAAATCGTAGCCTGGATTCCAATAGACAAAATCTAGGGTCTTGCACTCCATCTCGACCCGAACAAAGTACAAGTTCAAGCATGCGAATAAGTGAGCTGAAGTCGAACATGCAAGAACATCGCCTGATTACCAGCCAATGACGAAAGCTGTTAACATACGCGAGAGGTACCACCAATAATGACAATGGCCCTCAAGGTACTATAGGTACAATCTACAGCATGTGAATCAGTGGGCTGGCGTCGAACACGCATAGAATCACTTGATCGGAGGCCAATGATGTAAACCTCACGTCGAACGCGAAGAACCTGCCATTGAGGCATGCAGGCTCCAAGGTACTAGAAGGGAGTCTCTAGATCAGCTTCCCGGATAATGAACTGAAGTCGACAGGAAGTGACCTTGATCGAAGGTGGGCCATAGTGTTTCCCACATCATCGACGCGAGACAAAGGAACATAATGTCTTTGTGAATCAGGATTAGATGAGAATTAGAGGAAGGTTGAGACTTTTGTAGAGGTCAACTTCTCTTGAACATATCGGCAGAACGACAATGGATTTGGTAGTGTTTGACATCAACAGATCAGGGGTCATGATGACGAGGCAAAGAGCAGATGTGAGGTCAAAAGGGATCACCCAAACCCATGGAGGCAAACATATAATGAGGTGAGATGTCCCCAACCTGACACGAATGCAGACAAGTGCCATGTTCAAGAGCGACATACTGCCGACACGACGACGTGGTTCCATTTCCCCCCCCACCATTTCTGGCGAGTACCTCTTTATTTTTACACAAGCTTGAAGAGGATACCATATGCTTGTCATATAAGTTCGTCCTTTGGACGAATCCATCCTAGTACATTTAATGAGCCCTAGGAAGGAGAAACTCGAATATCGTCATTACGATTGGATCCGATGTCATCAGGGTTTACCGATTCTGACAAAGGAAGAACTCGGCGTCTTTTCATGTTTAGAGAGTTTGAAAAGATAGCAGAAAAGTAAACTCCAACGGTCCGTTTTCGTAAATAGTTTCTCAAATCCGAAAAGGTAGAAAACTATGTCTGAGAAAACCTCCTTGTCACGATAGGCTAGGGTATTCCTTTTTCGTAAGTAATCTATCCCAGCCCGAAAAAGGGGTAAACGTATACTGGGTAGATATCGTTTCGTGGCCACTTTAATGAGATCGAAACGACAAGGGAATCAACAATATTTTCATGTTTAGGGAGTCAGAAAAGAGTTGAAAGTTGACTCCTCCTGGAGGAACGAGTGGTATAAAGGGCAGCCACTAGTTCCGATAATGGTGGAACTACTCAAAACAACATAAAGGTCAAGAGGCTGGCTAACAAGACCACTCATCGCAGTGGTTCCTTAGAAACGGGTAAAACAACCAAGTGAAGGCATATGATCGGCCAAGAAGATAGTGACGATGGAGTGAGAAAACCAAGGCTCATCTAGAAAAAACAGGCTGATAAAATGGCAATCACAAGGGGTAAAATGGGAAAGGTTTCATTTTTACACAAGCTTGAAATCCAGAAACTTTGCTTGAAGTTGGTTTCATTTTTACACAAGCTTGAAACAAAGATAAACTATGCTTGAAACCAGTTTTTATTTTTACATAATCTTGAAATGGAAACAAACTATGCTTGAAAAAGTAAGCATGCCCCCAGCATGGTGACTCAATTCGAGGTACATGCCCCCCAAGCTTCAGTCCATGCACCTGAGTAAACAGATGGAGGGAGTGAAGGTTCAAGTTATGAGATCTAAGAAAGACTCGACTGGGATTTTACGAGATCTGATCAAAGACTCGAATTGAACAAGAACGTGTTTCATTATTTTAACGAGGTTGACACATTAAAAGAACTATCCTCAAGACACCTTGTTTCATGGTTTAAGGAGCTTGGCACAAGACAAGGAACTCTGCTCCGACAACCTTGTTTCATTTTTTAAGGAGCTTGACACAAGACAAGGAACTCTTCTCCAACCAGCTTGTTTCATTTTTTAAGGAGCTTGACACAAGAAAATGAACTGTGCTCCAACCGACCTCATCATAATGAACAAGAAGTCATCGCTTCCAAGAGTTCCACTCCTGATGGAAGGAAAACATCTTGGAAGTCAGGACCCAATGCCCCCAGCACGCGATGCACGATGGCATCATCACTAAGTACAGGCACGGGGTAGGTAGCCACATAGTTGACCTGCGGTGGGGAAGATACAACAGGTGGATAAAAACCAGGAAGGGATGATGGTGGGCCAGCTGCCACATCAGGACCAAAGAACGCAAGTTGATCAATGGTCACGATCTGTCCTTCATGTGGAAAATAGACCACACGAAAAAGGGAGGAGACGAGCGCTCCCATGGCATAGGTGTAATCGCGCCCCAAGAGCAGATTGAAATCCAAGGGGCCTGGAACAACTATCACGTCTATATGGACGATGTTTCCTCCCAAAGTAACAGGTAACCTTGGAAGGATCCCTAACAGTTGACTAGTTCTTCTGTTGAATGCCAACATATTCTGCGTAACAAGCACAAGCGGCGGCGAACTGAAAGCTTGCAAATTAGTTGAGGATAGAACACTAACAGACGTGCCTTCATCTATAACAGTGCTAGGTACAAACAGACCAAAGGCCTGTACCATTATCTCAAAAGGAACATAAGACGGAAGGCGGTATCTCGAAAATCGATTCCAATCAAAGGAAGTGACCAAAATACTCAGAGGGGCTACCATCGAACCGAGATGGTCTTCCCCTGGTGTTACGGAAGAATAAGGAGCATCCTCCACGACCTCCATCTTGAAGGAAGGAGGAGTATCCTCCGGGACCTCCATCACGGGAGGCGGAGGAGCCGTTTCTTGAGGTACAGGGACACGAGAATCTTTCTCCAAGTCCGAGGAATTTAAAGAAACAAGAAGAACTTGAGGGGTGTGAGGTCCACTCTCAACGGAAAAGACCTGGTGCACCATAGACGGGGCCAGTTCAACCGATCCCACGACCAATGGTTGGTCGGAAATTGATTCTTGAATCTGAATTTCCGAGGGAGCGGGATCGACCAAGGATGACTCTTGACCAATCATAGGATCAACTGGTGGAGGACTCGAAGAAAGCTGCTTGTAACCAACTGAATGGCATGGTGTAGAAACAATTGAGTTGTCCAAAAATCGCTTGGCTTCATCCATATACGGACAAAGGTGAATGACATGGTGCCCTTCACACAACTTACAGGGATTGGTGATCTTACCCTGCTTCTTAGGAGCCTTACCAGCACCAGTTGAAGACGTGCCCCCAAACTAACTCCCGGAAGCCAAAGGCAACGACAGACGACCGTTGGACCATTATTCAAGCACCTTGGGAATGCCAGGGAAATCTCGAAGGAGATGGTCTCCTGTGCACAACATGCAAGGGAACTTGACTTTCCGTGGAGGGTTGGAAGGTTTATCAAGAGGAGGTGCTTTGGAGGCAGTAGCTGCAGCCTTAGCCTCTCTCTTATCGGAATTCTTCTTCTTTGTCTTATTCTTCTTCTTCTTAGCCACCAGGTTACTCGAATCCATACTTTCACCAGGTGAAGTTGAAGAGGAGGACGCAGAAACAGGCGAAGAAGGGCAGAGGTCCACCTTGGAATCAACATGACGTTGCTCAGGGGGAGGAACTGATTGAACAGTAGCCGAGACATTCGGTACCACAGAGGTTGAAAACAACCAAACAGGCAACCCAACAGTTAACCCAGGAAGGGACAACGTTTCCATATAAGGAGTGTCTGCTCAACTTAGTGTTCCTAAATTGATGTCATAAATTGTCAACCAGGGCTAGTAAACTGTTGAAGTGAAGTGCACTATATGTGCCTAGGTATCTGTTTCTCACTACGTTGTGTTTAGTGTTTTTCTAATGTTTTTGATTTTGTGTTTTTATTCTAAGAGGAAAATAACTAAGTGTTGGTAAAGAGAAGTTGTTGGTCACACTAAAACAGAGCAAAACCTATTCTAAACTATGTATGGCACTTGAGAACTTTAACAAGAAAAATATCTCATAGCATGAACTTAATAACTCATAACATGAACTCAGTCCAATTCATTCATTAGAAATATGTTGGAATAATTTGAGAAAAGGATAAGTTTAATGTAATGAGGTTCTTCTAAGTAAACAACAATGTACAATATCAAAGAGAAAATATCGTCCATGGCTAGAAATTTGTTGAAACACATTTGGAAAAATATAGTCTGCAACCTAGTGAAGAATTCTACTCTAAATTAACCTATGACACCGAAATTAATCCATTCCACAACTCAAAATATCACTGTTAAACCTCATTCGAGAATTAGAAATATTTTTGAATAGCTTTGGAAAAGAGGTAGTTTGTGAAATTATGAGAAGTTGCAGAACAGTCAAGACTTCAAAATGACATTACCAATTCTTGTTTCTATGATGATGATGTATTAGTAGAAATTAAGAACAAGAGTGGTTTGTAAATAATGAAGGCCATCAAGTCTAACTTAACAACTAGAATACAACTGACTAATAAAACTAAAAGTAAAATGGATAAAACTGAACTAGAATGCAATCATTCAAACTTGAAATACAGTGAACAGAATTGAACTAGAGTGCCATTAACCTCCGGAGTTTTACAACTAAACTAAAATGCAACTAATCACTGAAATACTACAGCTCTGTCTCATTCGGTGTTAGTGGTATTTTGGAACAATTCATAGAACAAGATTGGCTGTAACATGTGATGTAAATGAGCATAAAAACATAAATTTCAAAAAATGCAACTAAGCTCTAAAACACCACAGCTAAGTCTCATTCAGTGTTAGTGATATTTTGGAATAATTCGTAAGAACAAGACTAGCTGTAACAATTGATGTAATTGAGCACAAAAACGTAAAGTTCAGAAAAATGCAACTAATTCCTAAAATACTACAGTTATATCTCATTCAATATTAGTGATATTTTGGAATAATTCGTAAGAACAAGACTAGACTGTAGCATCCAATGCAAGTGAGTATAAAACACAAAGTTCAGAAAATTGCTTAAACTAGGAATGCAACAAGGCTAAAGTTACTTATCTAAACAATCTACACAAAGCTTCTCGGGCAGTAGGGGCCCTCTACCACCGGATTAGCATACAAATATCCTCAAGATTGCCTCAAATCTTGCAATAAAGCGGTGCTTCTTTCATTAAAGGAAAAGTATTTCAAAAACAAAGTATTACGGTCTTTTGAGATCTAGCAGCAAAACATCAATCTAGCTAACTATCCCTCGGTCTCCCGAGTCATTCTTATAAAATAAATACACAACTACCCTTGAGAATAAATAGTAACAAGTGTATTTTTCAATCAAAATCAAATTAGAACTCTTATGGAAGCCTCGTACTTTGCTGGAGACATCTGTAGAGTCCCTGTCCTGGTAGGAATCTGCTTCTTAGCTTTGATCTCTTCCACGTGCATAACCACCTGTAGATTCTTGCTCAGACTTCGTAGAGAGAAATAAATGATGTGGGAGTGTTGTGGAATTCAACCATATGCGTTTTTCCTTGAATTGACACCTGTAACCTGTGAGAACATGAATATAGCTGCAGAATAGGCCACTGGCTACAAAATGGCTGCATTCTGTAGCTGAGTCTAGTCAAAAATTACTACAACAACAAAACCATGAAAATATAGCAAGTCAGTCATTGTATACATTCCTAAAGTGACTTTAATCAATCCTATTGACCATTTAAGCCTGTAATTGATAAGGGACAAAGGAAATGAAGTGAAATTTGGTGAAGGGAAAGGACATCTTTGGGGCTCAACATACCCCCACTGCAAAGTTTTTGCATGTCCTCATGCAATTAACTCATATATTCTGAGACTTATGCTAGGACATCCAGGCTCCTTCTTCTGCTTTTCCTGATAGTCAATGGCCTCCTAGGCTTCTTTATGACCAACTTGAATCTCAAATTTATAAGTGCCCTGCTCAACTTTTTGTTTTTCTTCTTCAATTTCTCACTAGCCTTGCACAATTTTTCCTTTTGTAGAGAGAGAGTTGTATGCATATCAATTTTCAGCTTAACCTGCTCCCTTAAAATGTCATTCTCATTCTTGATATGCCTATTGAGTACTTCTAACTCATATTTATATCTTCTTAGCATATTAATTGCAGATTCTGGTGGGCTAGGAGTTCTGTCTCTACTTTCTGAGGCTCTCTTCTCTAATGTCTCAACATAATTATAAATTTGTTGTTGTGCTGGGTCTATCTCTAGAGCTCCTTCATCAAGGTCCTCCTCGTATTGGTACTCAGGTGATCTAGCAGTTGGTGTATCTTCATCCTCAATGTTTATAATTCCCATTTGTCTAACCCCTGTTTTCTTCAATATACCTCTAAGCCTGTGGCTTCGTCTTGGTTGAGATGGTCCTTCACCTCTCTCTTTGGTATACCTTCTTATCATCTTATCCTTTTTAAACTGTTTCTTAATTTAAGTCAATTTATCAGAAATTATCTCCTCACTGTCCTCTTGTATGGACTTACCAGTTTTAGTTTCAACAGCTTTGGAAATTTTCCTTCTCCTGCTTCTTCTTGTAAGTTTGCCTTCAGATGGAGATTCCTTGGGTTATTCAAAGTGATTCCTCACTAGAAACTCATCCCAATTGTCTCCCACCTTTCTCAAATGATGTTCAATCAAGATTTTAACTAGGCCGTGGTGGTACAAAGTGGTTTCCAGGAATTGAACCCTCTTTTGAACATTAGAGGCCATTCTCTTCAGACTATGAAGTAGGAAAAAGGGTAAATTGATTTCTTCATCTAAGAAATGCATCATTAGCCAAATATGATAAATATATAAGGTACCAAACCTTCCCTCACAAGTTATAAAATTTTGCAAAATGAGTAACATATTCCGCCATTTATTCTTCAGTGCTGAGCTAGGAATGCCCTTCTTAAAAATGGAAACATCTATACCTGGTGTTTTAAGCATTTGCCTCCATGCCTCATTATAAAATTCCCTATTTTTGAACCATCGTTCTCCTTGCCTAGGGAATTTCACTGCTTCTGCAATGAAATCTTCTGTAATAGTGAAATTAACATCTCCTATTTCGACTTCTGCTCCATTGAAGGACCGTGCAAATGTTTTAGTTACCTCTTTCTGAAAACCATTGAATATTTCCAAAAATTGTAACCATCCAGCCTGCTCTAGCATTTCTTTAATTTGTGGGTAACCCTCCAAGTATTTGCTTCTGACTGGTTCGGACCTTACTATGAAACTCGTGGCTTCTCTTCTCAACCTTCAATGTACTGCTCTTCTATCCACGGTGAAATAGCTATTAAAGAGTTATTTTTAACCCAAAGGTGTTTTCTCTGTTTATGCACTAGGAATTAGCTACGGAAGGATGATATGAAGAGGTTATAGAATGAGTGAAATGTAGTGAGGGCGATTTACACAAATTAATGAGTTCGAGAGCCATCATGGGAGAAAAAACCACAGAAAAATTTCGTGAGAAATTCAAAATCATCACTGAATACTTCAGCCTAGTGACGTGACTAATTAGGTCACTTCAGCACTTAACCGTTAAGTTTTAAATGATGATTTGATATGGCGGAGTGGAGGGGATTTTTTCCAAAGTTTTTATGATAGGTTTAATAGGCATGATCAACACGAATAATTAAAAAAAAATTTGAATCATACATGGCTTAACTATACTATAACTTTCATATTCTGTCATCATAATAATTTTACAACTTTACCTTTGCTTTTCCTTTAATTTCTGTGGTTTTGATATGCTTTGTTCTCCTTTTAAAATCATTGATTCTTCAGTATTCATAATTCCTTTGATTTTTCTTGTTGACATAGGTGTGCAAGGTCAATTTTTTGCTGAACAAGTGTTGTTGGATAATTGCCTTCAGGATATCTGGCTACAGAATGTCTAGCTGGCTGCAGAATGTCTGACTGGCTGCAGAATGTACCTGTAGGAACTTTGAAACATTGAATGGAATTTTGTATGAAATGGATCATGAAATATGGTGGAATGTCTCAGGAGTGAAGTGAAATGTAATGGAATGAAATGAATCACAATTGTGAAGTGGAATGAACCATAAAAGTGGTCTGCATTTCGTGATTTGTAATACTCAATTTGCAGAAAGAGATCAAATTTATAAATCTGAGATGGAAATGAAATGTACCAT
Organism: Pinus albicaulis; assembly: GCA_034641835.2. Classification (NCBI taxonomy): domain Eukaryota; kingdom Viridiplantae; phylum Streptophyta; class Pinopsida; order Pinales; family Pinaceae; genus Pinus; species Pinus albicaulis. The sequence continues at coordinate 440,454,984 of CM076570.1, forward strand.
GAAATGGAGTGAATGAAGTATGGATGAATGGAGTGAATTAAATATGAATGAATGGAGACATGATGGAGTGATACTTATGATTTTGTGATAGCTAATTGCAAAAAAATAACACATTTGAAAAGCTAAAGTGTTAGAAGGATTCTAATTTTCACTTTATCTTTTCTGTATAAACATGCTAATCAGTGATTAGTTTTCATGTTTATACTTTATTTTATTTTATTTTTCATTTGAATTCAGAAAATTCAACTAAGTTGATCAAGAAGAAAAATTCTTCTTCATTAACTTCACATTACTTTTTTCCTTGAATCTCTTGACAAATTCTTGTCTTGAAAGTGGCTTATGATACAGCTTCATTCTATGACCATTTAAAAGAAAAGTGACCTTCTCTTCATCTATTGTCCTAATTTTTATTTCTCCATTGTCAAAAATTCTCATAATTGCATATGGCCCAAGACAATGCGTTTGGAATTTACCTTGAAAATATTTGAACTTTGAATCAAACAAGAGAGCTCAGTCACCTTCTTTGAAATTCTTTTCCTTGATGTAATTATCATGCAATCTAGTCCTTTTCTATTGGACTATACTTGTTTTCTAGACTGCATCTTGTCTGATCTCATCCAATTCATTAATCTGCTCCAATCTGTGCTTTTATGCCTCTGTTAGATCAAGTCCTAGCTGAACTGTCATTTTAAAAGTTTGAATCTGAAACTCTATGGGAAACAAAACTTGTTTTCCATAAAAAAGTTCATAGGGAGTATGACCTGTTGTGCTTCTCCATGTAGTTCTATAGGCCCACAAGGCTTCAGGAAGCCTCTCTGCCCAATCTCTTCTATGTAAATGAACAGTCTTTCTTAGGATTCCTTCAATGACTTTTATTACTTCAATGACTTTTATCGTAGATTCTGGTGATTCCACGACCATTTGTCACCGAATGATAGGAGCATATTTTGCTGTGTCCGATTTTGTACCTCTCCCCCATCATTTGTTCCACTAGCTCTGATGTGAATTGGAGTCTCTCACCTGAAGGAGAAGGTTTCCCTACCCTTTGAAAATTGTCACACCTTTTGACATAATCTTTAGCATTTTTAAAAAGGGATGGCCAATAGTATCCTAAATGAAGGACCTTATAAGCGGTCCTCTTATCAGAAAAGTGTCCGCCACAAGGTTCATCATGACATGCCTTGAGGATCTCACGCATCTCATCTTCCCGAACACATCTTCTAATGATAAAATCTGGACCTGTTTTATATAACTCATTAGCAACCCATGAATATTTTTCACTGTCATAAATGATCTTTCTTTTGTCTCTTGTATTCATTATTGAAGGAAATCTCCCTAAAACTAAATAATTAGCAATGTCAGCAAACCAAGGAGTCTGAGTAGAGATTGCAGAAAGATATTCATAAGGGAATTGATCTTCAACTGGAGTGTTATCCTTGATGTTTTGGAGTCTAGATAGGAAATTAGCTACTGCGTTTTGTTTTCCAAGCCTATCTAGAATGGTAATTTTGAATTCTTGTAAAAGAAATAACCATATTATGACTCTGCCATTAGTAATTGATTTGTTCATTAGATATCTAATTGCAGAGTGATCTGTGTAAAATAATTTTCATAGCCTATTATATAGTGTCTGTATTTGTTTATGGCATGAACAATAGCTAAAACCTGTTTTTCAGTTACAGCATAATTTAACTCTGAAGGAGTCAAATTTTTACATGTATAGTAGATGGCATAAGGAATCAGGTCTTTTTGTCCCAATACTGCTCCTAAAGCTGTATCTGAGGCATCTGTTGAAATATGAAAGGGTAACTTCTAGTTAGGTCCCCTTAAAATAGGTGCTTCAGAGATTTTTGTTTTTAGTGTTTCAAAGGCTAACTGGCAATCAGGATTCCACTTGAATTCACAGTCCTTGGTAAGTAATTTGAAAAGTGGAGATGCTATCTTGGTGAAGTTTTCTATAAACCTTCCATAGTATCCTGTAAATCAGAGAAAACTCCTAACATCTTTTTGACAACTTGGAATAGATAAGTTAGAGATGACTTCAACTTTTGACTCATCAACTCTAATCCCATCCCCTGAAATGTGATGTCCCAAAACAATTCCTTCAGTAAACATAATAAAACACTTCTCATGACTTAATGAAAGATTTTCTTCTTTACATCTCTTTAAAACTTTTTCCAAGTTTTCTAAAGCTTCTTCAAATGTGTTTCCATAAACTGTGAAATCATCCATATATACCTCTACACAATCATGTATTAGATTTGAAAAAATTCCTAGTACCGCCCTTTGAAATGTTGCAGGTGCATTGCATAATCCAAATGGCAATACTCGGTAAGCATAGGTACCCCAAGGACAGGTAAATGTGGTTTTGTCTTGATTCTCAAGTGCTACTTGAATTTGATTATAACCACTAAACCCATCTAGAAATGAGAAGTACTTTTTGCCAGCTAATGTATCTAACACTTGATCTATGAAAGGTAAGGGAAAATGGTCTTTAAGAGTAGCTTTGTTTAATTCTCGGTAGTCAATACATACCCTCCATTTAACATTTTTCTTTGGCACAATTACCAAAGGAGAAACCCACTGACTATCTGAAATAGGATAGATAAAGTTGACATTCAACAATTTCTGCAATTCTTCTTTAACAATCTCCCTAAGATTTGGATTCATCCGTCTTTGAGGTTGTCTAATTGGTTTACAATTTTCCTCTATGTAGATGTGATGAGTGCAAGTCTTGGGGCTTATCCCTTTCATATCAGTGTACTCCCATGCATATGCAGAAGAATGTCTCTATAATATCTTGACTAGCTCTACTTGTTGAGATTTCTCTAGGTTGTTGTTTATGTTTAAAGTTTTGCCTGGAAATATCTCAATTGTAGAGCTGCCAAATTTATCCATGGAATAGAGAGACATCTGTCTTGATGATAAAAACTCAATGTTGGATTCTTCTTGAAATTTTTCATGT